>CATIWC010001323.1:0-322305 GCA_948472305.1 Vicia faba | reverse complement strand
AAAACTTATGTATTTAGTCAATTATGAAAAAGGGCATGATGTAGTGTAAAATATTTTTGTTAAAAAAGCTAAATTAGGGAGTCAATAAGCATATTTTAATGATAGGTAGATAGTTGATTTCCCTGCATTTTATTTTTCCTCTTTCATTTTATTTTTCCTCTTTCATCAAAAATTAACTAAAATTATACAAATTATACACCCCAAAATCACTCAATCCTAACCCTATTTGTACCATTTCATCTTTTTATATTTAAAAACAGAGAAAAAATAACAATTATATATTCACACTATAGATAGATAAATATTTTATTAATTTAAATAGATCTTTTACTTCAAGTGACAATAATAATAAACTCTTTAATAACAATTGTTATACATTTATATGATGGTAGGAGAGTATATGTAAACACTCTGATGATTAAATAAGTAGAAATTGTGAGTGTAAGGATTAGTGGTAAGAATAATATGTGTATTTAAATATAAACTATTTTTTAGGATTTATGAGCCTATAATTTTCTCTTAGACAACTCTATAGTAGGATATGTGTCATGGAATCCTATGACTCTCCTCATCTAATATAGGTCATATGGGGTCATTAGCTAGGATCATTTGCACCACTATAATGTGTTCATTTTTTAGTCTCTCTTCTCTTGAGAATTTGGTCGCTTGCTTCTAGAAGGATTGGGCATGGGTCTAATCTCAACGATTTCACCTCGAGTCTTAGCCGACAAAGTGAATAATGGCTTTATCACAGGACTCCTTACTATTAGAATGAAGATGATTTCGCTTGTTGATAGAGTGGGGACATTGGGTAATCATTTTGGATTCATCATAAGAGCCACATGAGACGTGTCATAGACGTCATATATTTCTTATACTTTGGAATTTTTAAGGGTCTTAATGTCTTGTCAGACCATACCCATGTATTTTAACATGTCTATCATTAGTGAGTGATGAGGACTTGACTTGACTTTTACTCTTCGTTCTTCTATCACGTGGGCTCTAAAGTGATATGGCATACGGTGAGGCGTGTGCAAATTATTTTTTATAGCCCATAAAAATACAATGATAATTTTGTTGTAGGAAATTTCCTCAACTTACTTGGCTTTGAACCACCGAAATTTCATAAATTTGAGTTTCTTGGTTCGATTATGAGTGTGCATTAAAGGGGCAATTGTTTTTTTATTGCTCTCTCTCTCTATCTCCCATCTCTATACATATTACTTGTTGTTGAGTTTCTTATTCAAAGCTTTGTTGCAAATCAAACTCGGTCTCTCTCCAACATAACTCAATTACAAAGTAAGTTCCTGCTCTTTCCTCCTCATTCTTTATTTACTAGAGTTTTCTTTCATCGATGATATCTTATTTGATGATAATATTATTTGTTGTTAATATTTTTTAATTTTGTTGTCATGCCTTATACGTCATTTGTGCTTCTCTAGTACTTCTGGATGATTGTTATTTATTGTAGCGGTAAAAAATTGAGACTAAATTATTGATTGATTTAACTCACAAAGTGAAAGTCGTCACCGCACTTTATTATTTTCAAAGGAATGAGAAAAGAACGAATAAAACTCAAAATAACATATAAAACAAGAAGCAAGACTAAAAGTAAAACAACTAGCAAAATAATAAAGAGATCTAAGATACGGGGTTGGTTATGCAAAGGAAAGATATTAACACCCTAAACATATAAGGTACTATGCAAGAACCTCTTTGAAAATATGTGTATTTGACTAAAATGGTTGTTTGCAAAAAATGTTTGTGGAGATGAGAAAAGAAATGTTTTTTTACAATTTTGATCCGGCAAGACTTCAATGAGGCCTATCCCTACATATCACCAATGTGCAATGATGAAATCAGAGCCACATAGTTCTTCTAAAAAAGAACAAAGTTGTTTGTTGGTTAATTTTAAAAGAAGAGACATTTTGTCATCTTAAGGAGAATACTTAACCAAATATCCATAAACACGTTAATGATGGACCTTTGCATCACTAGTGAAAGGAGCGATCCAACTTGGATAACTCAACATGTATGCCACTAACCCCTTCAAGTGAAAAAGATTCAATATCATATCAATCAAGGTTATGGATATGGGAGAATTATATCTCAATCATATAGATGACTCACATCTGATCTTTGAGAAATGATTTTAAAATAAAAAAATCCAAACGAAAAAAAGTTTGAAGTGAACACTACAACAAATAACACATTTCATGACGGAGCTTTCACGTCATCCAGAAAAACAACGAGGTATTAAGCCTAGGCGCGCCATGTATTATATTTTTTTAATGGAAAAAGTATCAACCTACCTCGGTTTCTAATAAATCTAACGGGTGAGATTATTATGGATGCACTTTAAATCTTAACTTTTGTAGTTTATGTTTTATTTTGATTATAATTGTAAGTTAAATTAAATTACCCTTCGATGTTTCAATATAACAGAGGGGTCTACTAATCAGATTACACTATAAAAAGAAAACAAATTTTAGCCTAATTGTTACTTATTTGTAGCCGCCCCAAATTCAAAATTGTATCATTCTTTGGGATAGATTGCAAGACAGAAAAAACCTCTAATATTCTTATAGAATTTCTATCCTTGCAATCTATCTCAGATAATGATGTTGATGTTGTTATTGTTGGTGTTGATGTTGTTTTTGGTGTTGTTGTATTTTTGCTCATCTGATAGATTGCAAGTGTAGAAAACTCATTCTCCCTTCAAGAAGACAATAAAGGAAGTTAAACTCTCTTCTCTTTTCAAAAGTTACGCAAATAAGGGAGTTTAACTAATCGGATGATATATATTAGCGAAGATATTCATTCAAAGGAGCAACAATTTGTTTTTAAACAATTTATTTTAATATTTTGTGTAAGCAATGTAAGTTAAAAAAACATTTCACCTCGGCTTTTTAAAAGGACTGAGGTGATAGATAAAATCAGGAGATAATATACCTCGATTTTAAGGTAAATCAGAGGGTAAAGTAATCATCTTTTACTATAAATACCTTAGTTTATCAGATTTTACCCTAATTCTAACTTATATGTAGCCGCACATGATACATGAAATATTTACTATTGTCCATTGTCATGAATTTTTTTTATCTAGAAATGCTTAAGAACAGATCTCTGAGATGGATTGCAAGTACATAAATTAAAATAACTTATCCGAAGATGGATAAGTTATAGAGTGTTTTTTGGATATGCAACATAAAGGTATGCAACAAAATTTGGATTCTATCAAAGATCTATTGTTGAAAACACTTTTTCCTATGATTTTGTCTACTTGCTGATAGATTTCACGCTACCAAATTCTTTGTAATATTATTTTTCTGATATTCTTTGTTAACAATGTAACTAAAAAAATTATTTATGCCTCGTTTTTGCTCAAAACCGAGGGGATATTTTAGCATTAAAGTTGATGATATTTGACACTGCCCTTAATTAAATCCTTGTCGTTCATTTCATGAATATCAAAAATTGATAATAAAATATCATAAAGAGCTTGAAACTATCCTCCTCTTTAAGATATGCAAGAGTCTTTGTTATGAAGTGTTCTCTATGATGGATTGTAAGAGCAGAAAATTATTTACATTTAAGGTTTGTGTACTTAAATATTTATTTATATAACTCTTTTCTCATCTAACCCTTTATTTATCTAACATTTTTTTGTTAATATCAGAAACATAAATAAATGCAAGGAAAAGCAATTGAAAATATATTGTTTCCCAATATTTGATCTTCCCAGGATATCAAGGATTTGAATATCCAACGTATGATCTTCATGGACAACTTAAATTTTGTATTGATATTTTGTGTAAACAATATAACTGGTTTAATATTCTAGATAAACATGTTATTTTGTAAATAAATTATTTTATTAATTTTCTGTTTGAACAAAGTAACCAGTTTAAATTAAAAAATATTAATAATTTATCCCTCGGTTTTATTAATAAACCAATATACACGAGACACTATTATTGTAAATAATAAAAATGCAGACGGTGTGGATCGAATTAATCCGCTATTAAAATACCCCTCGATTTTATTGATAAACCAAGATACATGAGACGCTATTATTGTAAATAATAAAAATGCAGACGGTGTGGATCGAACCCATCCGCTATTAAAATACCCCTCAGTTTTTTAAACACCGAGGTGATAAATCTTTACTTTTCATGACAACCTTATTTACCTCGCTTCAGATGCCGAGGTAAAACGCGTTTCGCGTCCGATGTTAGATGCGTTATTTGTAGTTGTGGAGGTTTTGTATTTTTTAGTCTTTGAAGAAAAAGAGTTAGACTTTGGTTAAGTTAATTAAAATTTGATCAAGAAAAGGTTTTGAAAATGCATAGACCTAAGTCCAAGTTTATTATGAAAGCATTCAAGTTTGAAAACAAAAATAGTTCTGAAAAGGAGGGAGAAGATTTTGAAATTAAAAAAGATGGGCAAGAGATGAAGGGACTATCCTAAAGCATAAAGTAAAATATAAGGTAGGAAAGATATAATCAAACAAGAAGCCAACTGTTGTACCCCAAAGTTTTCCATTCCATTTTCCTTCAAGACATTCTCATGAGATCCTCATTTGCTCAAGTTGGTTCAAGAATTGATCAGATAAATTCTTCTCCTAAGCAATGGGTCCACAACTAGGGTTTCGTGTTTCACAAGGAATATTGGGTTCTCAATGTCTCAAGTAGTTTTCATGGTTCTCCATAGGTATTCAAGATTGCTCATGTCATGTTTCAGGTCTTGCATCACGAGTTTACTCAGTCAATGGCTCAAATAACTACAAATCAATTATATTGGGTAAAAAGTCAATTATGGTCAACATACAGTCAAACCTCAAGATGTTTGGTCAACATCAACATTTTGAAGTCAGATTCATCATTTGATCAAGGGTTGATCATGATTCCTCAAGAAAAGTCCTCAAATCATCAAAAGTCAAAAGTTGCCAAATTAGGATTTTCTTTAAGAGAAGTCAACTGAACTTTGACCAAACATAACTTTCACATGCTTCATCAGCTTTTCCCCATCCAAAGTTCATTTTGAAGGGAATTAAATTATCTACAACTTTGTATCTCTATGCTCAAGTTCAAAAAATGCATCATTTGAAATGTATAAACCAATACATTATAGGTCTTTTCAAAAGTCAGCAAAAAGACACTATTTGTCAAGGCAACTTACCTCAAGATAAAGTCTTCAAAAGCAAAAATGATCAAAATATAGGTTTTAGAGAACATAAGCTTTCCAAAAAGCCTAAGATCACATTCAAAAGATAAAAATTGAGTGAGTTATGGCCATTGCGAGTTGGGAAATTTTGAGCAAATGCATGAAGTTCAAATGAGCAAGCTTGATGTATTGGACTATTGGACCATGGTTTTGAGGTCCAAACGTGTTTATGCCTTTCATGCACCTCAAAATTCATTCACACACCTTTTGGCCTTGTTTTATTTTAATTATTTTTAATATTTTTTATTTAATTCATTAATAATATAAAATAAATAAGATAAAAGCATATCTTTTTATACAATAGTCAAAGCCCATTTGTTTTTTCCCTAAAAATTCTCTATAAATTCAGGCATCAAGACAAGAACAAAGGACATGAATCCTTGCTTCCAAAACTTATCCAAAAATTTTCCAAATAATTTCTAAAACCCTAAAATTCTCAAACCCTACTTTTAAATCCCTCTCACTGTAAAACAACCATCTCATTCACTCCTAGCCACCATACAGAGTAAGGCTGGGCCGATGTTAATGTTCAAAAGCTCATGAGAACACCATACATGCATCTCCGATTTCATAAATTTTGTTAATTTCATATTGTGATTTTTGTTTTGTTTTATGCCATATTAATGTTACTAATGCACTCCTGAGATGTCCCTGAACAGGTTTGGATCATTATCATGATCCCATGCAGTCAGAACCATAGGGTACCATGTGTGCTCTGATCGGTACCATTTGTGTTATAGTGGCCAAACTATGGACTTTTAGATCAAAATAACATTGCCATTAGATTCAGGATCCTCGATTTAGGGGGGTAGGTTGTTCTTGATTGCTAACCTTGTTAATTTTGCAGGTTTTAAAAAAAGGGCTTACCGGAGAAGACGACCGGAGCTAGGGCTCCGGCGCTTCTCCGACCAATGTATTTTGTTTTATATTATATTTGTTTTGTTTAATTATATGAACGGATGAAAAAGCGGCAGAAGCGCGCGTGATAAGACAATAGTCTCAAAGGTCCTGGGTTCGATCCAGCCTTTTGACATTTTCTCTCTAATATTTCATATGTTTTGCAGGTTAATTATAAAACGTGTTGAGCGCGTATCTTAGCACAAGCCAAGCGCCAGGCTCAGTTGGTATGCATGCTGCCTGGAGATGCATAGGGTGTGGGTTCAACACACACCCCTAACATTCTTTTTCTCCATTTTTTTCACTAACATTATTTTCTTTTTCTTAACCCTAATTTTCTTTAATAAACCCTAATTATTTTTTTAATCAACATTAAAACAAATTAGGTTTAGTTTTCTTTTTCATAAATTAACTTTGATTTTTATTTATTAAATTAATTAGGATAATTAGTTTCGATTAATTTAATTACTTAATTTTTTTTATTAATTAAAATCAACCTAGACTTTAGGGTTTATTTGATTTAATCACTTAATATTTTTTTTTTAAATTAAAATAAATTAGGTTTAGGTTAAATCATCAATCATTTTTTTATCAAACAATTTCTCTGTTTTTTCCCTTTTTACTGTTTCGCGCTTTATTTTTGCATTAGTTTTTCCTATTATGTAACTGCTATGGAATGTGATAGTTTTAATTAGGGTTTTTTCTTTCTTTCTTTCCCCAATTTTTTGTGGTTTTGTACCCCCTTCCTGAAGTATTGTAATAGCGTTAGACATTTATTTTCTGCTTTACTGCTTTTCTTATAACTACTAGTAACTAGACATGTATGACAAGATCTAAAATCAACCTTAGATAACCCTAATATACAAGATAAATAAGCGGAACTGAATCACTATTCACACTTGCACCTCTAGGGTAACTCACTTATTGTCTTATGTTGTACCCCAAAATTTGTCCTCTCATTCCTCAAGATATTTCTCACAAAGGGTTCCAAAAAATTCAAGCTTACACAAATCTATTTGGACTTTTCAGCATAAAAAATTAAAGAGGAAATTGCTAAGAAGACAAAACAAATGAAAATGCTCGTTTTGACAAAATTAAAGGAAAAAGCAAGTTCTTTTCAATTTTGCATTCCTTCGATTGGACATTTGAGCTTTGGTTGCATCTTTCGTTTGAGCGCTAGACTCCTTTGGGGAAAGTTCATTTCATACTTCGGTTGGGGCATTCGATCGTTTGGGTAAGTTCATTTCCTGCTTCGTTGGGCACTTGACTTCGCTTGAACGTTTGTGCAAGTTTTTTTGTCTGGCCACATAGCATCTTTCCAGTGTGTTAGCCAAGACTTACAAGGTGGAATTTCCTACCATGTTAACATGCGTAAAAGGCCAAAGTCACCCTTTAAAGCAACTTGTTGCAAGCTTCAACAGGGCAACACTTCTCATTAAAATAACTTCAATTCACAAGAAAAAAAGCCTCCTGATGAGGTCCTTCGATTCAGGAGGACAAAGCCTCTCTTCTGCCCTCTTTTGATTGCACATCTTTCCCCCTGCAGGCCTCCTTCATTTGGGGAAATGTCTTTCCCAGTATTGCAAGCTTCGATTAAGCCTTTCGTCCCCTGCATGCATCCTTCGTTTGAGGTGTGTGAATCCTTCAACACCAGCTCTTAGTCATGCCTTTCGTTTGGACATGTGGCTCCCTTTTTACAAGCTTTCGTTTGAGCATGTTTGCATAAGGTCACAAGGCAGGAACCTCCTGCATACATTCTTTCGTTTGGCCATATGGCCCCTTTGCAGGAAAATTTGAGTGGGCAGTATTTCCCTTGAAATTGGCCTACTTCAACACACAAACTCTACGCTATGCCTTTGTCTCATGCGAAAGAAGTGCCATGGTGGTGCATTCAAAGGGCTTTCCAGGCATGTCTGGATGCCCCAATCGAATGACATGTTTTACTGACCCACCCTAAGAGCCTGCATTTAGATCATTCGAAGGAACCCATGAAGGGCCTAGTCGAAAGGCACTAATTTTCCCCCATTCAAAGGATATCCACATGAGTCATTCGAAGGGCATTTCAAATTGAGAAAAGAAGTGATTGCTGAAGAGTCTGGTCGAAGGACAAATCCAGAAGGTCAAGATAAAAGGTTGAGATGCCAAAGGTACCTGTTGACCAAGTCCCATGCGCTTCCAGGATCAGGCCTGATACACTGGTCATAAAACTCCAAAACTGCTGCACATCAGTACTACAACACTGCCTATTTCCTTGCACCAAAATGGCATAAAAACACCGTCCCTCGAAAGTTACAAATATAACATACCTTTTTTGTTTGAACCTTTTGTTTTCCCTCCTAAAACATCAGCCCAGGCCATCTATAAATAAGAGACATCACCACACATGTTAGGGGCGCCTGAAGGATTGCAAGAAAACACTTGTGAAAACTCTCAAAAATTCTAAAACACTTCCCAACATTTTTTTCAAACACTTCAATACACTAATTAAGAACCTTCGATTCACCCTCCAAGTGACCATCAAACTACCCTTCGACCCACTTCCCCAACTGCCATACAGTAGGCCTTTGAGTCATTCCATCACTTGTTATAAAAGAACCTTCGATCCACTCACACAGCCTCTTTCAATTCAGTCACTGATTTCACAAAGTGGTAACTGGATTAGCCTCAGGAATGTCCCAACGAACTCCCATTCTCCATCAAAGAAAGCTCTTGCATTTCCCTTCGATTTAAGAACTTCAAGAGGTAAGTTTCCTTCAAGCTTGAGTCTATTCTATTTTAATATCATGTGCACATGCTAATAAAGAAAAATGTAGATATTTCATATAAGGAGTTAGACCATGTTTTAGCTTTCGATTCTGACTGCCTGTGATACGGTGGCAGAATCGGAACTGTTTTGGAAATGCTGGTTTGCGTTTTGCGTTTGTGTTTGCAAAATGTCGCGGTAAGCAAGAGTCGCCATCGACTTTTATTTTATCCAATTGGAAAGGAAAAAGGCACATAAAAATTCCTTTTTCGAGATATACTGAGTACGGGGGGTAGATTATAGAAAGGAAATGTATTAGCACCCTTTCTATCCGTATTTTTCTACGGGCTCTTAGGTACTTGCTCATCATTTTCAAAATTTATTGTGTGTGTTTGATTTGAAAAGTTTTTATTTTACTTCGATTTAACCCTTGCTTTTGTCTTCAAGAGTGTTACGAAGTCATTTTGAAAACTTTGTTTGAAATGTGTATGGTGTGAGAAAAGTTTGTTTGTTTTGAGCAAGTACCTACTAGCATCTAGCTACTCGAAAAAATAATTGTTCTATGCTTGTTTCCTTTAGACAGCGCTATCCTACTATTAGTGAGTAGGTAGCACCATCGTTGGAGTTTTAAGGGTCAATTCGAAAGGGACGTACGATCACTAAAGAAATGTTAGGACGTCTTAGTAATAACCCTAATGTCTTAAGATCAATAATCGAGGCAACAATTCCGAGGCAACCTTTCCGAGGCAACTTTGATCTTTAAGACAGAAGAGCGACCACTAAAATATCCTATACTCAATGACTGTTTACCGAAGGCAATCGAATTGAGAGTATACCCTAGGAGTGCGCATGTGCATGTGATTCAATTTCAAGTTATTTATCTTTTCACATTTAGGGTTTGCTAACCGTTTTAAAGTTAATCATACATTCTTGTAATGCATCCCTATTATTCATACATATAACAGTTAATATTTACGGAATTTAGAGTGCGGAAAATAAGCTACGCTATTACAAGGCTTCGGGTATTAATTACATGGCCAAAAACAACCCGTAAAAAAACGATAAATGAAAGTAAAAAGAAATGTCCTAATTAATCTATTACAACTTGTGAGCAATTACATCAATATTGTAAATATAAATAAACGCGCGACGAATAGAGAGCGAAGGGAAATAGGGTTTTGACCCCGTCTAACCTAATCGAAAGAAAAATTATTTTTGTTATTTTTAATTATTTTTTAAGAAAAAGGATAAGGTTCTTAAATTAAATATCAATCTAATTAGTTATTAAATTAATTAAAGAAAATGACTAAATTTAACCTATTTTTGTGTGTTTGGTTATTTTTTAAGAAAAAGAGTATAGAATTAAGTTAGAAACAAAAACCCTAATTGTTCTAATTGTTTTTAATTTTTTTAAAAAGAAATTATAGTTACCCTAAAATTAACTAAACTAATTAAATTAATTTTTTTTGATAAAAAATAAACTAAATCTAATTGGGTGAAACATATTATTTTTGTGCTTTTTTTGATAAAAAGAAATAATTTTAAGTTAGTAAAATAAATAAATAGATTAAATAAGGGAAATATAAAAAGAAAAGAAAATAGAAACTGGGCCTGAAATAGCAATTTGGGAGGTGTGGATAGCACTTTTCTGGGCCCAAAACAGCTGATCCACGTTAACTCCATGGACTCCATGCTATGCGTTGACTGGGGTGTATCATGGTCACCACATGATGGCCATCTGATCTGGCTTCCTGAACACTTGGTTGGCTGGATTCTGAGGGCACATGGTGGTCCTTTGTCCTTATATGCGCGCCTGATCACATGAATAAAAATAATATGAAAGAATGGGGGGACCTGGGATTCGAACCCAAGTCCTGTAACCTTTTCTAATAGCATGGCCACCAACTGAGCTGCGTGTTCTCTTTGTACATAGGATAATAATAAATGATAATATATAATATATGCAAGTTAGTGGAAAAAAGCGCCAGAATTCAAATCAGCGAATGAGATGGTGCCACGCCAGTCATCCCTGACCTCGCTCTGTTGGTAAAAGTTAAAAACGTTTACCTACGGACAACGTCCGTCACTACATCCCTGGCTTGTTTCAAAATCTTCCATGGGCATGATAAACGAATTCTAAAGCCATGGGTTGATTCGTCTTGGCCTGCTGAGCACAATGGTGCTCTTCTTGAGGGCTAATTTAACTGTATAGGAAAATCCTAAATCGAAGCAAAAAAAACTAACAATTGTAAACTATGATACAGTCCACAAAAACACAATTAAATGATATAGATAACTTGCAAATGTGTTAAGGAACAAGAATATATGATTATTTCATGCTATAAGTGCCAGAATCATGCAATTCGATTTCAAGAATAAGCCAAAGTCGTGGCTGACTTACAGTGGGTTTTAGTGCTGGAAACTCCTTGTTCTTGATTGATACAACTTGCTCATGATCCCAGGAATCAAATGAGATGGCTAGGAGACCTTGAAAATGCCTAGAAGTACCAAAAACAATTTCCACTTTTCTTTGTTTTTTCAAGTTTTGCTCTGCCTTTTTTCGCCTCTCAAAAACATCCAATTTTTGTCTGCAAATGTTCCCTATATACTGAGGATTGGATTAGGGTTGCAAACATGATCTCAATCTTTGCCAATTATTAATTTTGATCTTGATTTGATTCACTTAAAAATCCTTCCAAAAATAGGCTAAAACCAATCTTTTTATGCACACAAAGGCCTTGCACGAATTCAATCACTTGCCAGCTGGATATAGGACCTAAAACATGCACAATATTTTGAGGTTTCAATGATTTGGATTTTCTCATGATTTGTTTTGATTTAAATTGATTTAGTTGAAATAAAAATCAAAATAAATAGAAAAAATAAGATAAAGACAAATGGGAAGAGCTAGGGCTCGTGGACCATGCTACCAACTCAAACCAAGTGCAAAAGATTGGGCCCATTTAGCAAAAATTGCAATTTGAGGCATAGTTGACTTTTGACAATTTTGCAAAAAGGGTCAACTTCACCAATGAATAACTTCCTCAATTTTGACTCTTTGAAGGTGTTCTTGGACTTTTTATAAAGCTTGATATGTCCTCTAAGCAACCCTTTTAGTCACATCTCAATTTGATCTTCCATGTTCATGTATGAAGCTTTAACAAAAAAGGTGTTTTTGTTAACTTTTCAAAATGACCTATAATGTCAAAATTCATAACTTATTGTGAGTGAATATTTTGAACTCGGGAGATGAAGATGAATTGTAGGGAATTGAATCCTCTTCAAAATGATCTTTGGATGGGTCATTTCTCATAAAGTATGAGAAAATTATGCTTGGTCAAATTTGAGTTGACTTTTCTTGTAAAACCCTAATTTAGCAACTTTTGGGTTTTGATGAATTGTGAGCAATCCTTGATAAATCATGATAAACCCGTGATCAAATGATGGATAATACTTCAAAATGATGATGTTGACCAAAAATATTGAAGTTTGACTGTATGGGGGCCACAGTTGACCTTTGCCCTAGCATAGTCGATTTTTAGGCTTTTGAGCAATTGACTGAGCAAACTTCCTCTGCAAGGCTTGAAACTTGACATGGATGATCTTGAGAACATATTATGACAATGGTGAGCATTTTGGATCCCTTGGAATCAAGTATCTTGATGCAACATGAAACCCTAATTTGAGGTAGACTGCCTTAGGAGAGAGTTTGTCTAGTCAACCCTTGGACTTCCTTGAGCAATTTGAAGACCTCACTTGAAATGTTTTGAGAAATATGAGAGGGAAAATTTTGGGGTACAACAGTTGCCCCTGTTCAATCTTCTTAAACCTGAGGATGTAGATTGGCTTGTCTGCCTTTCGTGATCCGAAGGTGGAAGATGATTG
Source organism: Vicia faba (assembly GCA_948472305.1). Taxonomy (NCBI): domain Eukaryota; kingdom Viridiplantae; phylum Streptophyta; class Magnoliopsida; order Fabales; family Fabaceae; genus Vicia; species Vicia faba. The sequence continues at coordinate 309,554 of CATIWC010001323.1, read as the reverse complement.
AACACTAGAGTGTCCAGAAATTTGCACTCGCATGAAGTGGTACTTGTCTTGTGATGTCGGGAATGGGCTTAGAGAGGCCATTTGGAGATTGATGATGGAAGATGGGCTTAAAGATGCCATCCGAAGGAGTCGATCACATAAGAGATTCCTTAGCGAAAGCTTGTATACCTGTTGTTGAGGAAGATTCCGCTGGGGAATGCCATTCTTTGTCTTGAGAGGAAGTTTGACTTTTAGGAGCTTCAATCGTCCGTTATTCTATTGGGGAATTGTCTCTTGGTCGAAGAGGTGAAAATGAACTATTATCTGGTCGTGATCCAGGCTTCATAGTAATAAGATCGACTTTTATCTGGTCGTAATCCAGGATTTACAGTGACTTACTGAGGATATGAGATTAAACTTGCTATCTGGTCGTAATCCAGGCTTTGCAATTTCTCAATTCTTATCGGTCATAATCCAGGCTTCAGAAGGAACTCAGTTGTTATTCGGTCGCATCCGGGCTTTAACTTGAATTTAGGGCACACTAATATCCGGTCGACTCCAGGCTTCTTAGTAATTGTCCAGGTAAGATGGATATTTGGTAGAAATCCAAGCTTCACAATGTCCTGTACCGCTATCTGGTCGTAATCCAGGCTTCACTATATTTCATACCATTATCTGGTCGAATCCAGTCTTCATGGCATTTTATACTGTTATCTGGTCAAATCCAGGCTTCACAATACCTCACTTCTTATCTGGTCGAAATCCAGGCTTCAGAAGAAATCAAGTGGTTATCCAGTCGCATTCGGGATTCCATTTGATTTTAAGGCCTACTAATATTCGGTCGACTCCGGGCTTCATAGTAATTTGCCGGGTGAACTGCTATTTGGTCGAAATTTAGGCTTCACGATGTATCATATCGCTATCTGGTCGTAATCCAGGCTTCACGATGTATCATACCGCTATCTGGTCGTAATCTAGGCTTCACGATGTCTTATACCATTATCCGGTCGAATCCAGGCTTCATGGTGTTCAGGGAAATCAAGGTATTATCCGGTCGAATCTGGGCTTCATAACTTGTATTAAAGATATACCACTATCTGGTCATAATCCAGGCTTCGTAGTATTCTTGGCTGCTATCTGGTCGTAGTCCAGGCTTCACAGAAACTTGTATTGCTATCTGGTCATAAGCCCTTATTTTTGCCTAGGCCAGTCAACCTTGCGGGTCTTTGATTATGCGTAGTATTTTTTCACTATGTCTGTATTGACGGAATGAGGAAGGTCATCACCATCCATGGTGGTTAGAATCATAGCTCCTCCTGAGAAAATATTCTTAACCACAAATGGCCCTTCGTACGTGGGGGTCCATTTGCCCCTGGGATCACCTTGCAGCAGTATGATGCGTTTGATCACCAGATCCCCAACTTGATATTCTTGTCGTCTGACTTTCTTGTTAAATGTCTTGATCATTTGCTTTTGATACGTCTGACCATGAAAAATAGCAGTAAGTCTCTTTTCATCGATTAAGTTCAGCTGATCAAGCGGGTTTGGATCCAGTCATCTTCGCTCAAACCTGCATCCTTCATAATCCGAAGAGAGGGTATCTGAACTTTAATGGGTAAGACTGCCTCCATACCATACACCAGAGAGTAGGGTATTGCCCCGGTTAATGTTCGCGCTGAGGTACGGTACCCATGAAGAGCAAATGGTAACATCTCATACCAGTCTTTGTATGTCACCGTCATCTTCTGCACAATCTTCTTGATGTTTTTATTAGCCGCTTCAACATCCCCATTCATCTTCAACCGGTAAGGAGAAGAGTAGTGATGTTGTATCTTAAATTGTTTGCAGAGCTCAGTGATCATTGTGTTATTGAGATTTGTACCATTGTCAGTAATAATTCTCTCTGGGACACCATATCGACATATCAGATTGTGTCGAATGAACCGTGCTACGACGTTCTTGGTTACCGTAGCAAAGGAAGCTACCTCAACCCACTCTGTAAAGTAATCAATAGCTACCAGAATGAAACGATGCCCGTTAGACGCAGTAAGTCTGATCTCGCCAATCATATCGATGCCCTACATTGCAAAAGGCCAAGGTGCTGTCAAAACATTCAGAGGCACTGGCGGTATGTGCACCTTATCAGCATAGACTTGGCACTTATGACAAGTCCGAGAGTGATGATAACAATCGGCTTCCATAGTAGACCAAAAATATCCTACCCGTAGGATTTTCTTCGCCATGGTATGTCCAGTGGAATGAGTTCCCAAAGTACCTTCATGTAACTCTTCCATGATCCTTTCTGCCTCGTTCTTGTCCACACATCGCAGTAAGGTTGAGTCATGGTTACGTTTGTAAAGGAGACCATTACTGATGAAGAACTTCGCAACGAACCTCCTCAGAAACTTCTTATCATTAACAGATGCACCCTCGGGGTATTCTTGATCCTCGAGATACCTCTTTACCTCGTGAAACCATGGTTTATCTGTTACCTCTTCAGTCTCAATGTCACAGTAGTGTGCGGGTTCGTCCAACCTCTCGATGGTAATCCGAGGAGCTTCATTGCCCCATCTAACCTTGAACATGGAATACATGGTAGCTAGCGCGTCCGCTAACTGATTCTCCTCTCTGGGGAAATGCTCAAAGGTTATTTCCTCGAAGTGTGGAAGCAATGTCAATACATACTCCGTGTAAGGAATAAGATTTGGGTGCTTCATATCCCACTCGCCTTTGATCTGACTGATCACGAGAGAGGAATCTCCGAATACACTCAAGAACTTAATCCTTAGGTCAATAGCTGCTCGAAGGCCCATGATGCGCGCTTCATACTCTGCCATATTGTTGGTGCAGTTAAAACATAATCGGGCGGTGAACAGAGTATGACACAACCTTCAGGAGATATGATCACGGCGCCAATGCCATTACCTAAAGCATTTGAAGCTCCATCAAAGTACATAGACCATCGGGATCCCTCCTCAGGTCCTTCATCTGGTCCAGGTTTCTCACAGTCTGTCACCAACATGATGTTCTCATCCGGGAATTCGAAGTTCATAGATTGGTAATCATCCACGGCCTGATGTGCCAAATGATCTGCCAACACACTCGCCTTGATTGCTTTTTGAGTTGTGTATTGGATGTCATACTCAGTTAAGATTATCTGCCATCTTGCTATTCTTCTGGACAAGGTGGGCTTTTGGAAGATATACTTGATTGGATCCATCTTTGATATCAATAGGGTAGTGTGAGTCAGCATATATTGTCTCAGCCGGCGAGCAGACCATGCCAAAGTGCAGCAAGTTTTCTCGAGCAACGAGTATCGAATCTCGCAGTCGGTAAACTTTTAGCTAAGGTAGTAAATAGCGTGCTCTTTTCTGCCAGACTCGTCATGCTGCCCCAGCATGCACCCCATTGAATTATCCAGCACTGTCAAGTATAAGATCAAAGGTCTTCCTTCAACTGGAGGCATCAGAATATGTGGCTTTTGGAGGTACTCCTTGATCCTTTCGAAAGCGGTCTAACATTCATCATTCCATTTTACCACTTGATATTTCTTCAACAGCTTGAAGATTGGCTCACAAGTAGCAGTCAGATGTGAAATGAATCGGGCAATGTAATTCAACCGTCCCAAAAAGCCTTTGACTTCTTTTTCTGTTCGGGGAGCCAACATTTCTTGTATAGCCTTCACCTTTGCAGGATCCACCTGAATACCTTTATCGCTAACGATGAAACCCAGCAGCTTACCAGACCTTACCCCGAAGGTGAACTTGTTCGGGTTTAACCTCAGTTTATATGTCTTCAACCTGTCAAATAGCTTCTGAAGATGGTCAAGATGTTCTTCCTTAGTCTGGGACCTCACAATCATATCATCAACGTAAACCTCAATCTCATGGTGAATCATGTCGTGGAACAACGCGACCATGGCGCGCTGATACATTGCCTCAGCATTCTTCAACCCGAAAGGCATTTCCTTGTAACAGAAGGTGCCCCACTGCGTAACGAAAGTTGTCTTCTCCATGTCCTCGGGAGCCATCTTAATTTGATTGTAACCAGAAAAACCATCCATAAAGGAGAAGACCTTATGCTGCACGGTGTTGTCAACCAGAACGTCGATGTGAGGTGGTGGGAAATCATCCTTGGAGCTCTCCCTGTTCAGATCTCTATAGTCCACACACATTCGGACCTTACCATCCTTCTTCGGCACCGGAACCACGTTGGCAACCCACTGCGGGTAAGAAGTAACAGCTAGAAATCCGACGTCAAACTGTTTCATGACCTCAACTTTGATTTTACCAGACATCTCGGGGCGCATACGGCGAACCTTCTGCTTTACCGGAGGACAATCTTCCTTAGTTGGCAGGCGGTGCACCACAATGTCAGTGTATAAACCTGGCATATCTTCATAAGACCAAGCAAATATCTCAACATAGTCGCGTAGCATCGGTATCAACCGTTGCTTGACACTAGGTTCCAGATTCGCACCTATCTTGACCTCTTTCTTGTCTTCCTCCGTACCCAAATTTACTGATTCCACTGGCTCTTCATGCGGTTGTATGGCCCTCTCTTCCTGAAGTAAAAGTCTAGCAAGTTCCCCAGGCACTTCACAATCATCCTCACCTTCATCCTCGACTTGGTTGATCGGATTTTCAAAGTCATAACTGGCAGTAGCAGAGTCGTTACCAATGGAATCCAGAGTGGATGTGGACCTGTATTATGATATGTGAGTGTGTGTAAGACAAATAACTGTTTTTATAAAGTGCAAGATAGAAAGGAAAAACAAGGAGCGTAAAATTTGTAATGGAAGAAAACGTCCAATGTTTTATTGATGATATATGAAAATGACAAATGATAAGCCCTCACAAACAAAGCCACAGTGCCTCGGGCAAGGCACCGGGCCGTAAAGTTTCAAATTATTTGTTACAAATCTCAAAGCAAAAGTCTATTACTGTGTAATAAAAGAAACGGGCACGAAGTCCTTCGCCGTCCAATTGTTCAATCCACCGTCAGTAGTCAGGTAAATCCAGCTGTCGATATCTGACTCTTCTTCATCATCTTCAATTGCATTCACTCCCGAGTCATGCTTGGGCATGGGAGCAGTTATGACGTTGGGTTTCTTTGGAGCGTCAAACTCAATCTCTTTAGCTTCAATCAAATCTTGCACTTTATTCTTCAAAGCCCAGCAGTTGTTCGTATCATGACCCGGGCTATCAGAGTGATACGCGCAGCGGGCGTTTGGATTATACAGCGGAGATGTGGTGCTGGGATTCTTCGGGGCTTCCCTCAGAGTTACCAAGTTGGTTTTCAATAATTACGGTAGAATTTGAGACAAGGTCATATTAAGTCGAGTGTATTGTCTCTGCGGCTTATCCATTCTTTGCTGATTGTTGCATTGTGGGGAAACGATGGGTCTTGATATTACCACCACATTCACTGCTTGGCGGTGTTCAGGTTGATTTTGACTCCTCGAGCCGTAAATTGCACTAGCTTCTTTCTTACCAGTGAAAGACTTCTTTTCTGCACTTGATGAAGCACCTTTCTGTATCTTACCACTTCGTATACCAGCTTCTACTCTCTCCCCAATCATAATCAATTCAGTAAACCTAGACGATGAACTACCGATCAGATGATTGAAAAATGGACCAGACAAGGTCCCCAGAAACATATCAACCAACTCCCTATCAGACAGAGGGGGTTGGACTCTTCCAGCCAGATCTCTCCACTTCTGAGCGTAGTCCTTAAAATCTTCGCTTGCACCCATGGACATACTCTGAAGCTGAGTACGAGTGGGAGCAAGGTCGGCATTATACTGGTACTGCTTGTAGAAGGCAGCATCAAGGTCCTCCAAGTTGCGGACATTAGCTCCTTCCAATTGATAAAACCATTCAAGCTGAGTCCCTGACAGACTATCTTGAAAGAAATGCACCCACAGACTCCTATCAGCAGTGTAGGGTTGAATTTTCCTGACGTATGAGCGAAGATGGAGTTTTGGACAGGATACTCCATCATACTTAGCAAAAACCGGAGCTTTAAATTTTTGAGGGATCACCACTCCCGATGCCAGTCCCAAATCTCCGAAGTCCAAACTGGGAACCTTCTGAATCTCCATATCACTTAGACGGTCTTCAAGTTGTTTGTATCTATCCTCAGCAGGAGGATATTGTTCATCATCAAAATCAGTATCATTATCGGAGACCACAGGTCTAGGACCCTTTTCTTCCTCTTGATTCTCTCCTCCTTTGGATGAATGAGACATATCAGCTTCCTGTCACAACCTATTCCCAAATCTGTGACCCATATTCAGAAGAACCACCTTGTTCTTCTTCTTTTTCTTCTCTTTCAGGATGAGAGTCTTCAAATCCTCTTGCCCTTTAGCCAAGTTCAAGAACATCTCTTGGAATTGGGCATTTTGTGCTTGAATAGATTTGATGGCTTGATCGGTAGGTGTTTCAGAAGACATTCTATGCTGAAATAAACAGCGAAGGAGATAAGAAACCTGTAATGGTACTTGTAATGAGGTGCATGGTAATGGAATGCGTATGAAATGATTTCAAAGACTTCGGGAGATTCAAATTTGTAAACCAAAATAAAACACAATTTATTAGATTAAACTTGTAACAATGTTTAACAATGTCTTCAAGGCGTTACAAAAGAAACAAACTGAAAAGCAAATCTAACTAGAAACAATAAAAGACATCAAAAATCCCATGGTCGTTTTCCCTTCGTGCTGACATAATCATTGATAGTCCTTTCATTCTCAAGCTGCCTCATGAGCTTCAAGATCTTCCTTTCTTGCTCATGATACTTCTCCCGATAGGTATCCCTTTCTTCCTTCAACTAGATCCAAGATCTCTTCAATGCCCCAAGTTCAGTAGGCATATAGGGATAGAGGACCGTATAAGGAACACCTTCTTCATTAGTATGCTCCACAACCACTGGCAAGACAGCTTTATAAGGCATCCCCAGCTTTTGGGCACGGGCTCGAACCCACTGGAGATAAGGTTGCATCGGGAGAGAAGTCTTTGGTCCTAACTCGTGAGGGTCATACCTGTTCACCCTGCCCCAGGCTTGTATATACCTTCGGCGATGCTCATCCACATCCACCTTGTAATCAAAGACAATGTCTGTAAGAAGCAGCTCATGAGGACCGTCTCTCCGAGCACGGACAAACTTTCGTAGAGCCAAGCAAGGACTGTATGTTATTCCCCCTCTAATTCCAAGCAAGGGGACGTTAGGGTATTCCCCACATCGATCAATGACAGCTACTCTTTCCATGTCTTTAGAACTCCAAAGAATGTCCGTATGGGCAAGAGACATGATTCTGTAAGCCCAACCTAAACCCTCTTCATTCTTCAATACAGACTTGGGGAGGTGTGAAATAAACCACCTCGCCAGCAGCGGCGTGTAACACATGAGAGTCCCCCTTCTTCACACAGTACGGGTATAGAGAGCATGCCGAATATCACCCAGAAGAGTAGGCACTGGATTACGAGACAAGAAGATCTTGACCACATTCACATCTATGAAGGAATCTGGATTTTGGAAAAGAACCAAGCCGTAGATGAGGAGAGCCAAGATGTCTTTGAAAGCTTGAAAGTCCAAATTATCCCAGAACTGTTGAGCTTGATCCACCAGAAACTTACCCAAGAAACCTTTAACCCCACTCCGTGTCTCCCAGTTGGACACTACATCAACCCTTTTTAGATGTAGGGCTGAAGCAATATCCTCTGGCCTAGGAGCCTCTTCTAAACCTGTGAAGGGTGTCTGATCGAGGATAGATATGCCCAGTAAGTCTGAAAACTCCTCCAAAGTAGGGACTAGCTGATAATCCGGGAAGGTGAAACAATGATGCAGCGGATCAAAGAACTGGAACAACACGCTTATCATCTGCTCATCCAACTTTAAAGTGACCAAGCTAAGGAGATGACCATGTCTTCTAACAAATGAAAAAGTATCAGGAACTTTTGATACTAACTCTCTGAGCTGAGCAGGTATTTGCACGAAGTTGACTCGAATGGTATTTCTGCGCATAAAGGCCATAATCTGCGAAACAGAACAAAGATAAATCCCCCCGGTCTTTGAAATGGTTAGCGTAATGAAGTATGCATGCTATGTTAGGATGTCATGATAAAACACACAACAGGTATGGCAGGTAACAAACATGGTAAAGGCAAACAAGTCACATAAGAGCCCTTAAGTTTCAGGCTTGCATGGAGTCTAGGTACTACCCTCTTGAAGTTCAGTTGGTTCAACCTGTCCTAATAATAGTAACCGGGTTCTAGAGGTTCTCAATATCACTGACCATCCTCCATCGGTCATGGTTTCAGCTCACACAATCTTTTCTTGCGGCCGGAACTATCTCGAGAGTATGGTCTCAATGAGTGTAGTATCGAGTATCAACCAATTCTCAGATCTATACCGAGGCTGGCTATCTCACTACTTCCTATGGCCAAGTTGGTCAATTATAGGTTCTAAGGTCAGTTGATGCTTAACGACCCATATAGCAGCCCCGTATTCTCCTTGTTCCTCCACAAGGGATACCGGTACCAACCAATGTGCCACATCAACGTAGCTACTGCTTCAACCGTATCGGTCTATGTCGTACAATTCCCTCACAGTTTATTGCTACTTACCTAACAGGTGTTCCCAGATCCAGGTTAGGATCTATAGTAGCTCTGATATAAAGCCCACAAAAATAAAGCAATCAAATCAAACAATAGAAGCAATATGATGAACTAATCCTAAGGTATACCCCACTTATTACTCCCCAGCAGAGTCGCCAGTTCTGTGATACGGTGGCCAGAACCTGGACGGTTTTAGGAAAATGCTGGTTTACATTTTGCGTTTGTGTTTGCAAAATGTCGCGGTAAGCAAGAGTCGCCACCGACTTTTATTTTATCCAATTAGAAAGGAAAAAAGCACAGAAAAATTCCTTTTTCGAGATATACTGAGTACGGGGGGTAGATTTTAGAAAGGAAAGGTATTAGCACCCTTTCTATCCGTAGTTTTCTACGGGCTCTTAGGTACTTGCTCATCATTTTAAAAATTTCTTGTGTGTGTTTGATTTGAAAAGTTTTTATTTTACTTCGATTTAACCCTTGCTTCTGTCTTCAAGAGTGTTACGAAGTCGTTTTGAAAACTTTGTTTGAAAGGTGTATGGTGTGAGAAAAGTTTGTTTGTTTTGAGCAAGTACCTACTAACATCTACCTACTCGAAAAAAGAATTGTTCTATGCTTGTTTCCTTTAGACAGTGTTATCCTACTATTACTGAGTAGGTAGCACCATCGTTGGAGTTTTAAGGGTCAATTCGAAAGGGACGTACGATCACTAAAGCAATGTTAGGACATCTTATTAATAACCCTAATGTCTTAAGATCAATAATCGAGGTAACAATTCCGAGGCAACCTTTCCGAGGCAACTTTGATCTTTGAGACAGAAGAGCGACCACTAAAATATCCTATACTCAATGACCGTTTACCGAAGGCAACCAAAGTGAGAGTATACCCTAGGAGTATGCATGTGCATGTGATTCAATTTAAAGTTATTTATCTTTTCACATTTAGGGTTTGCTAACCGTTTTAAAGTTAATCATACATTCTTGTAATGCATCCCTATTATTCATACATATAACAGTTAATATTTGCTGAATTTAGAGTGCGAAAAATAAGCTACGCTATTACAAGGCTTCGGGTATTAATTACATAGCCAAAAACAACCCGTAAAAAAACGATAAATGAAAGTAAAAAGAAATGTCCTAATTAATCTATTACAACTTGTGAGCAATTACATCAATATTGTAAATATAAATAAACGCGCGACGAATAGAGAGCGAAGGGAAATAGGGTTTTGACCCCGTCTAACCTAATCGAAAGAAAAATTATTTTTGTTGTTTTTAATTATTTTTTTAAGAAAAAGGATAAGGTTCTTAAATTAAATATCAATCTAATTAGTTATTAAATTAATTAAAGAAAATGACTAAATTTAACCTATTTTTGTGTGTTTGGTTATTTTTTAAGAAAAAGAGTATAGAATTAAGTTAGAAACAAAAACCCTAATTGTTCTAATTGTTTTTAATTTATTTAGAAAATAATTATAGTTACCCTAAAATTAACTAAACTAATTAAATTAATTTTTTTTGATAAAAAATAAACTAAATCTAATTGGGTGAAAAATATTATTTTTGTGCTTTTTTTGATAAAAAGAAATAATTTTAAGTTAGTAAAATAAATAAATAGATTAAATAAGGGAAATATAAAAAGAAAAGAAAATAGAAACTGGGCCTGAAATAGAAATTTGGGAGGTGTGGATAGCACTTTTCTGGGCCCAAAACAGCTGATCCACGTTGACTCCATGGACTCCATGCTATGCGTTGACTGGGGTGTATCATGGTCACCACATGATGGCCATCTGATCTGGCTTCCTGAACACTTGGTTGGCTGGATTCTGAGGGCACATGGTGGTCCTTTGTCCCTATATGCGTGCCTGATCAAATGAATAAAAATAATATGAAAGAATGGAGGGACCTGGGATTCGAACCCAGGTCCTGTAACCTTTTCTAATAGCATGGCCACCAACTGAGCTGCGTGTTCTCTTTGTACATAGGATAATAATAAGTGATAATATATAATATATGCAATTAGTGGAAAAAAGCTCCAGAATTCAAATCAGCGAATGAGATGGTGCCACGCCAGTCATCCCTGACCTCGCTCCGTTGGTAAAAGTTAAAAATGTTTACCTACGGACAAGTCACTACATCCATGACTTGTTTCAAAATCTTCCATGGGCATGATAAACGAATTCTAAAGCCATGGGTTGATTCGTCTTGGCCTGCTGAGCACAATGGTGCTCTTCTTGAGGGCTAATTTTACCTGTATAGGAAAATCCTAAATCAAAGCAAAAAAACCTAACAATGGTAAACTATGATACAGTCCACAAAAACACAATTAAATGATATAGATAACTTGCAAATGTGTTAAGGAACAAGAATATTTGATTATTTCATGCTATAAGGGCTAGAATCATGCAATTCGATTTCAAGAACAAGCCAAAGTCGTGGCTGACTTACAGTGGGTTTTAGTGCTGGAAACTCCTTGTTCTTGATTGATACAGCTTGCTCGTGATCCCAGGAATCGAATGAGATGGCTAGGAGACTGTGAAAATGCCTAGAAGTACCAAAACAGATTGCCACTTTTCTTTGTTTTTTCAAGTTTTGCTCTGCCTTTTTGCGCCTCTCAAAAACTTTCAATTTTTGTCTGCAAATGTTCCCTATATACTGAGGTTTGGATTAGGGTTGCAAACATGATCTCAATCATAGCCAATTATTGATTTTGATATTGATTTGATTCACTTAAAAATCCTTCCAAAAATAGGCTAAAACCAATCTTTTTATGCACACAAAGGCCTTGCACGAATTCAATCACTTGCTAACTAGATATAGGACCTGAAACATGCACAATATCTTGAGGTTTCAATGATTTGGATTTTCTCATGATTTGTTTTGATTTAAATTGATTTAATTGAAATAAAAATCAAAATAAATAGAAAAATAAGATAAAGACAAATGGGAAGAGCTAGGGCTCGTGGACCATGCTAACAACTCAAAACAAGTGCAAAAGATTGGGCCCATTTAGCAAAAATTGCAATTTGAGGCATAGTTGACTTTTGACAATTTTGCAAAAAGGGTCAACTTCACCAATGCATAACTTCCTCAATTTTGACTCTTTGAAGGTGTTATTGGACTTTTTAGAAAGCTTGAGATGTCCTCTAAGAAACCCTTTTGGTCTGATCTCAATTTGGTCTTCTATGTTCATGTATGAAGCTTTGACAAAAAAGGTGTTTTTGTTGACTTTTCAAAATGACCTATAATGTCAAAATTCATAACTTCTTGTGAGTAAATATTTTGAACTTTGGAGATGAATATGAATTGTAGGGAATTGCATAATCTTCAAAATGAGATTTGGATGGGTCATTTCTCATAAAGTATGAGAAGGTTATGCTTGGTCAAAGTTGAGTTGACTTTTCTTACAAAACCCTAATTTAGAAACTTTTGGGTTTTGATGAATTGTGAGCAATCCTTGATGAATCATGATAAACCCTTGATAAAATGATGGATAATACTTCAAAATGAGGATGTTGACCAAAAATATTGAAGTTTGACTGTATGGGGGCCACAGTTGACCTTTGCCCTAGCACAATCGATTTTTTGGCTTTTGAGCAATTGACTGAGCAAACTTCCTCTGCAAGGCTTGAAACTTTACATGGATGATATTGAGAACATATTAGGACAATGGTGAGAATTTGGGATCCCTTGGACTCAAGTATATTGATGCAACATGAAACCCTAATTTGAGGTAGACTGCCTTAGGAGAGAGTTTGTCTGGTCAACCCTTGGACTTCCTTGAGCAATTTGAAGACCTCACTTGAAATGTTTTGAGAAATATGAGAGGGAAAATTTTGGGGTACAACACTGCCCATATGCTGAAAACTCAACTCTGATTAGTTAGGCTTTTGACTTTGATACCCAATGGTTTTGTGCTAACCCTTGGACTATAGTTACATTTGAATGTTGCATTTTAAGAATTTAAGACAGGTTTATTTTACCCTTCGATTGGCTAGCTGCACAAGCCTTTCGAATCACAATCTAAGGGACTAACATGCTTATATTTGAAGGAGTCAGCAAGGATCCTGTGGCAAAGCATGAACCTTGCTGACTCCAGGCCTCAAACGAAAGACAGAACCTTGCTGCCTCCAGGCTTCAAATGAAAGACAGAACCTTACTGCCTCCAGGCCTCAAACGAAGGCCAGAACCTTACTGTTTCCAGGTCTCAGACGAAAGACAAAACCTTTCTAACTCCAGGCCTCAAATGAAAGATTGAACCTTACTTCCTCTAGTCCTCAAACGAAGGCCAGAACCTTGTTGTTTCCAGGTCTCAGATAAAAGACAAAACCTTGCTGCCTCCAAGACTCAAACGAAGGACATAACTATTGTAACTTCCAGGACCAGACGAAAGGCATGCCCACACTGATTCCAACCCCCATTCAAAGGAGACAAAAATGCAAATCTAAGGGCATGACTCCACTAACTCCAGAACCCAAATTGAAGGAAGCCAAAAAATGCAGAATCGAAGGGTGTTTCTGCTTAAATCGAAAGGCCCATTTTCTTGCCTTTATTTTATTTTTGCCTTTATATTTCCATGCTATTCAATATGGTTGTAATAGTGTAAGATTTTATCTTTCTGCATTTTATTATTTTTGTATAAATGCTAGTAACTAGGATGTTTAGTAAGATAAAAACAACAAGTAGATAACCAAAAATTCAAAAGACAAAATGCATGCAATCAAACACACTACTCACACACATGCACCCCTAGGGTAATTCCACTTGTTGCCTCGGAAAAATAGTCATGTCCCTCGAATATGGGAGTTTTAGCAAAGAATCTCATAAAAGATCGTAGTCCTCGATGTCCCTCAATGTTGCCTTCGGTAAACGATCTAGTCCCCAAACGACATTGCTAAAACATCCCATAGGTTGCTTTCTATGACTATACTAACGTCCCACGCATGTCCCTTCACATCTAATGATGGGGCTTCTTATCAAATCAATGGTAAGATAACAACATCTAAAGGAGGATGAAAAGAACATTTAAGACCTTTTGAGTAGGTAGGATTCTCCTAGTTGTTCGCTTGCTCACAACAAAAACATTTTATACACCCACAATTTCACTTTGAAACATTTTTCAAAAGACAAAACACTTTGTACGCGTTTTTATAGAGACGAGAACCATTACAAAGACATTCCTTTTCAAAATACTTTCAAAACCCACATCACAAACACATTTTCAAACAAAAAGCAAGTGATCTAACAAGCAACTAAGAGCCCGTAGATAACTACGGATGAAAAGGGTGCTAACACCTTCCATTTTCATAACCTACCCCCCAAACTCAATAAAATAATCTTGAAAGGTCTTTCCTGTTCTTTTCAACCTTTCCTTTTGGATAAAAGAAAAGTCGGTTGCAACTCTTACTATCTGCAACAAATGCGATCAAACGCAAAACACCCAAGTCAGTTATCCCACCGTATTACAGAACCGGCGACTCTGCTGGGGATAAATACTTAAAAGTGGGGTTACCTTAGGGCTAGATCACCTTTAATTTCTTTTCATTGTTTGATTTGTTTGCTTTATATTATGGTTCCTTGTTTGGGTTTGTTTTGATCCTCTACCCGGATCCGGGGCACCTTTTTAGGTAAGTAGCAATAAGTTGTGGAAACTTTACGGCGTATACCGACATGGTCTAAGCAATAACTACGTTAGTGTGACACATTTGTTGGTACCGGTAGCCCTTGAGTAGTCGAAGAGAATGTGGGCCGCTGTGTGGTGTCATAAAGCACTAACTGACTTTAGGAAGTAGTGAGGTAGCCGACTTTGGTGCAGTCCTAAGTTTGTTGATACTCGATACTACGCTCATTGAGATCGTACTTTCGGTATATTTCGATCGCCAATAAAGAGGCTTGTGCTGAAACAATGCCCGATGAAGAAAGATCAGTGATATTGAGATTCCCCTAGAACCCGTTTACTTTCTAGGACAGGTTGAACCAACTAAAATTCAAGGGGGTACTTACCTATAAACCTCGTGCAAGCCTAAACCTAAGGACTTGTTTGATTAAACTTGTGCATATGCTTGTACATAACATCATGACGTCATACCATAGCATTTTGGACTAACCATTTCAAGGATTTTTAAGATTCATCTTTATTCTGTTTTGTAGGACATGACTCCCACTAGCAGGAACATAATCCAAGTCAACCTTGTACGAGTACCTTTTCAGCTCAAGAACTTAGCATCAAGGGTCCCTGAGAATTCTCTGTTCACCAAAAGACATGGACGACTTCTCAACTTGGTTACCTCAAGCTTTGATGAAGATATGCTGAAGGTGCTTTTCCAGTTCTTTGACCCTTTGCACCATTGCTTTACCTTCCCTGATTACCAGCTTGTACCTAATATGGAAGAATTATCTCAACTCTTGGGAATTCCTATTCTCAATCAACTACCTTTCAACGGTACTGAAAGAGACCAAAGCTCTGAAGAGGTTGCCCGAGCTTTTCACTTGCAACAATCCGACATCACGGCTAATTGGTAAACAAGAAGTGGTGTCAAAGGGTTCCTAGCCAAGTTCCTGTTGGAAAAATCTCAAGACTGTTGGAACACTTTGGATTTACAAGCTTTCGAAGAAATTTTGGCTCTTCTCATCTATGGGATGGTACTATTTCCAAATCCTGACCAACTTATAGATGTGAATGCTGTCAAAATCTTCTTATCTCACAATCCAATGCCTACTTTGTTGGGAGATATATTGCATTCTCTCCACTCTCGCACCATGAAGATAAGAGGAGCCCTCATGTGTTGTACTCCTTTGTTGGCTAGGTGGTTTGTTTCGCATCTCCCCCGATCCATGGTGAAGAAAGAGCAAGGCTTGAGATGGTCCAATAGGCTGATGTCACTCAAACATTCGGATGTCCACTGGTGTTCTCGATCCTTGGAGGACATTACTATCATCAACTGTTATGGGGAATTCCCTAATTTCCCTCTGCTTGGCGTTAGGGGAGGTATCACTTATAACCCTTGCTTAGCTCTGCGACAGTTTGGGTACACACGAAGAGATGGTCCATATGATGCGCTCATCCAAGGTGTGGTGTTCAACTACGAGAGCGACAATAAAGGATACTGTCATAGGTTTATATGAGCTTGGATGATGGTAAACAAGGTGGATAGTAGGACATTAGGACACGAAAATTCCATTCCCCTTGAGCCTTACCTTAGGTGGGTACGAGCTCGTGCTCAGAGTCTCGTAATGCTTTACCCCTCCATCCTCCCTGTTATCATGGAGCCTGTTGTTTAAGAAGATGTCCCGTATACTTTCCTTCATCCCAACATTCCTACCTCTCTCGAAGACTTGCAAAAGGATTGGATTCAGCTAAAGGAAGAATGAGACACTTTCGAAGCCCAATTCTACGCCAGTGAGAGGAAAGTACTGGAGCTCACCAAGAAGCTTCATGAAGAGTGGAGTTTGAACGCCTACATAGCACCAAAGAGAATGCGTTCAACCTTTTTTTCTTAGGAGTTTTTTGTATTTTATTTCTTTCATTGTAAGCCCAAAGAGGCATGATGTACTCGAACTTGGATTTATTAATGCAATGTGTGTTCCTTTTTGGCTAAAACAAATTTAAATCTCTAATTTCCTTGAAATCATTTGCATATGCATTTTCATTCATCATAACACAAACATGTTTCTTACAACAAGTCTCCTTATATTTCTACTATTTATTTCGGTGAGATGGATATTGAACAGACAGTAAAGGATCTCCAAGCGCAGAATGCTCAATTCTAACAAATGTTCTTGGCTTTGGCTAAAGGACAAGAGGACTTGAAGGCTTTAATGATCAAAGAGAAGAAGAAGAAAGCGAAGAAACCAATCGATGTTTTGAATTTGGGAAGAAGGTTCAAAGGGCAAGCCAGGCGAACTCTAGATTTCGCAACCTCGTCAGGTGAAGGAGATAATCAAGAAGGAAAAAATAAGGAAGGAAATAACCACCCAGAGTCTGAAGAAGAGGAAGAGGTAGACTATTCTGAAGAACAGTATCCTCCAGCTTACAATAAATACAAGCAGTTGGAGGATCGCCTCAATGCTATGGAGATCCAGAGGGTACCCGGTTGAATTTGGAAGAGCTAGGACTTGTCTCAGGGGTTGTCATCTCGCAGAAATTCAAGGTCCCCACTTTTTCTAAATATGATGGTGTCTCTTGTCCTAAGTTGCATTTAAGATCATAGGTCAGGAAGATTCAGCCCCATACTGTTGATAGAAACCTATGGGTACACTTCTTCTAAGAAACTTTGTCAAAGACACAGTTGGATTGATTCTATCAGTTGGAAGGAACCAATATTCGCAATTGGGAAGTGTGATACGGTGGGAGAATTGACTTGAAGGTTTTGCGTTTGATTGCAAATGTTGCGGTTAGCAAGAGTCGCCACCGACTTTTTTTATCCAAAAGGAAAGGTGAAAAAGCACAAGAAAGACCTTTGAGATTATTTCTTGAGTTTGGGGGGTAGATTATCAAAAGAGAATGTATTAGCACCCTTTTCATCCATGGTTTTCCATGGGCTCTTAGTCACTTGCTAGATCACTTGCTTTTGTTTGAAATTGTGCTTTGTGTAGTTTTTGAAAGTATTTTGTAAAGAGGCCATTGTTTAGGCAATCTTTGTAATGATTCTCGTTCGTAAGAATGTATACAAAGATGTTGATCTTTTGAAAATGTTTTCAAGTTTGTAAGATGTTTTGAAAGTGTAGGTGCTTGTTTTGAAATTAGCAAGGATGTTTGTTTTGAATTGAGCAAGTAATTAGGAGCATTCTACCTACTCAAAAAGTCTTTCTTGTTCATTTTCCTTTTCCTTTGATGTTGTTATCTTACCATTGATTTGGTAAGTAACACTATCTTTAGATGTAAACGAGACGGGTGTGGGTCATCGTATGACCATGATTAGAAATGTTGCAAGGTATCTTAGCATTCTTTTTTAGGGACTAATATCATTTGAAAGGCAACTTAGATAGCATCATAGAGGGACTATGATCTTGTATTTGCTAAGATACCTTACATGCGTAATATGGCCATTTTGTATAAGGCAACCAAGTGGAATAACCCTAGAGGTGCTTGTGTGCAAGTGTATTGTTTTCATGCTTGTTTTTTGTCTTGAATTAGGGTTTTCTAAGTATTGGTTTTAGTCTTTCCATACAAACCCTAATTACTAGCATGTTATATATAAAAACGCTAAATTGCGAAATTTAAAGTTACTACGCTATTACACTATTGGTGGGGAGGGGGAATACAAATTGAATGGGGATTACAAGAATGTAAACCTAGTTGGTCTTTACCACCATATTGATTGGGTATCAATGTACAAGGAGTTAAATGGATACAATGTACAAAAGTGAATAAATGTACAAAATGTAAAATGTGAAGTAAATGGATATTTGTTTGGATTTTTTAGAGAAAAGGATTTTGTCTTAACCTAATTAATTAAAGAAAATAACTAATTAAACTTAAACTTATTAAGAAAAGATTTTAAATAAAACCCTAGTTCTATTAATTGACTAAAAGAAAATAAGTTTAAGAAAAGTATTTTTTTAGTATTTTTATCTTGAAAATATTTATAGCATTATATAAATATTTTTGGCCTTTTTTATATTAAAAAAATATTTTAATTGGTGTAAAAGAAAATAAGTAAATAACTTAGTTTTAATTAAATTTTACAAGATAATATGTAAAAATAAACAAGGTGTAGTTAATAAAAATATTTTTTTGTGAGAAAAAATAAAATAAACTAAGTTAAAATATAAATCTATCATGTTTTGTATTTTTATGATTTTTCAATATTAGTAAAAAAAATAATTAAGAAAACAAAAGAAATAAAAATAAACTAGGCCAGGGGTGCCATTAGTCAACAGGGAGGTCAGCAACAAGAAAAAAAACATATAGGCCCAAAGGAAGGCCCAGCGCCTACAAAAAAACAAATCAGAAAATCAAAAAAATATGAAAAATCCAAAAGGGTACCACTGGGGCTCGAACCCAGGTCCCAAAGGTTACAGGCGCGCACATCTATCACTGGGGTGGCTATACATCCGTTAACATAAGCAAAACAATAAATATACAAGGCAAAACGCGCTCTGAAGACTTTATCTTCAACCTCCAGCCAGACCAACTGTAACTTGCTCATTTCTCATCAAAAATGAAAACTGTAAACATGAAACTTGTAGCAAATTTTCTCACGGTTTCAGAAATGTAAAGCATGAAAACTATAGATCAAAGATAAGCATGAATTTTAATGGCCCTAATCTGAACCCTAAAAATCTCAGAAATTTCAATTTCAAAATTCTCTAAGCTCAAGCAAAATTAATGGAAACTATGGACATGGTTAGCTTTAGGGAAATGATATCTACATGTTTTATTCACAAATAAACTATTGATGATGCCTGTATGAAGAGTTCCAAGTTGAGAAAACTTACCTCAAAACTTACCTCAAAACTGGAAATCGTGTTTTGAGTTTGAGCCTGTTTCAAGTGATGGTGATGATCAGGTTAGCTTCCTCGAGGTCCCAGGAAGCTAATGCAATGATTAGCTTGAACAATGAATGGATGAAATGGTCTGGAGAAGTCAATGTGCAGAGCTGAGTTTTTGGAAATGGAGGATGGTGTTAATGGTGTTACAGTTCTAAAACAGGGTGTGGGATCAACTCTATATGATGTTTAGAAACTTTAGAAACCAAAAGGCCAAGAAACGCACGGGTAGATTGTGAGTTTCAAGTTTTTGGTTAGTTTGTGTAAAAATGGAAATGTGAAGTGTGATTCTGAGTTATAGGTTCTTTCAAGGCTTGAGCATTTGTCCCTTTGTGTCAAATGGTTTGTGTATGTATAAACAAAAGTGTTTGAGTGCATTGGCAAGTTAGAATTACAAGTTCCTAGCTTTTGGCTAGATTACTTGATTTTGAAGAAAAGAGGGAAACAAGTTTCAAGAAGAGGTACAAGCATGGGATGGGTGATTGTAAGTGTTTGAAACATTTCTCATGAGTTATAGGACTGGTTTGATTAGAAGAGAACAAGTTCAAGGCTCAAGAACAAGTTTTGTACAAAAAGTTGCTTTATCAAAATGACAATGTGACCTTTCTTCCAAAAATGGATAAAAAGCATGTTCATGCATTGAATGCTTGAAGTGAGGCCTCTAACAGCTGTGTAAACCATTCATTATGGAGTGCCTAACAAGTTTGAGGCCTGCAAAGTAGTGTTTATGCAGCATGGTTTGAATTTGAATTTTGTTCATCACTTAAAATGACTTGTAAATAAAGTGATAAAACCCTAACTTCATCTCTTCGATTCTCCTTACTCAAGAATGATCTCAAGAAGTTCTTAGACATTTTGGAAATCTTATAATGTGCTATACAACCCATATTTGAATTGATTTTGAATATTCCTCTTGGAACTATATGAAAAAGTGTCATGAAGTTAGGTCAAAATTAGGGCAAAATTTAACTAAGTGTTTAGTTTCATGACCACATGTTCATAAAATTATAACTTGAGATCCAAGAATTTTTGGAAAGAGTTGTGAAAAGAAAAGTTATATATTTCATGGAGATCTACAACTTTCATTTTGGAAGTTTCTCTTGAATCATCTTGCATCATGGTGAAAATTTTGCTCAAAGTTATGAAAAAACATGAAATTTCCAACACTTAGAAAAATTTCTAAGTTTAGAAATTTTGACTTTTCAAAATGAAATCTTGACTTTTTTGATTTCTTGTTGAATAATTTTCATATTTTGACATGTTTTGATGAATTATGATCTTTGGCACTTGAATTTGACCAAAAAGTCAAAGTTTGACTTTTCAGTATACAATTGACTTTTGATCAGTTGACTACAAAATTCATTTGTCAATCCAATAGACTTGCAATGTTTTGAACCATGTTATTAGTTCAAAATGATTTAATTGGACTCTTGAGATCATTCCTTAAACCAATTGACCATTTTCTAGGTCAAAAATCAGAAATTGCCCTTTCTTTGTCAAAACCCTAATTTTGACCATTTTGCCCTTTTGGAGATTTGATCAAATTTCTTGAGGAGGTGTGGTCCAAAATTTATCAAATGAAACATATGAGTTTCAAATGTTGATGTGGATAAAAAATTATGAAGTTTGACTGTAAATTGGCCATAGTTGACTTTCCCCCCAATACAATTGATTTTTAGGTCAACTGCTCAATTGATTGAGCAAAAGTGTAATTCAAGGCTTGAAACTTGACATGAGTAATCTTGGGGGTCCATAATGATCCATGAAAATTATATGGGGCATTGAAAGTACAAAAATCCTTGTGCAAACTCAAACCCTAATTTTGGTCATCAGTGCTTAAGGAGGTGTCTTAAGCTGATCAAACCTAATGCAGTCTTGAGTCAAGGGAGATTTTGTGAGAAAATTCTTGATAATTGAGAGGAAAAATTTTGGGATACAACAGCTGCCCCTGTTCAATCTTCTTAAACATGAAGAGTTAGACTGGCGAGTTTTGCCATTCATGACTCGAAGGTGGAAGATGATTGGACACTAGAGTGCCCAGAAATTTGCACTTGGTGATGTGGTGGTAGAGGGAATGGGCTTGAAGATTCCATTTGGAGAGATGATAGAAAGTTTTTGGAGATGGGCTTGTAGATGCCATCCAAAAATTGATTGCTGAATTGTAATTTATAAGCTGAAAGAATGAGTATCAGAATGGCGTCCGTGTTTGGAGCGTATCTGTACAGTTTTTGGAAGTTGGAAACTGAATGAGTATCAGAATGGAATCCGCGTCTGGAGCGTATCTAAACTGTATCTAAATGTTGAATCTGAATGAGTATCAGAATGACATCCGTGTTTGGAGCGTATCTGAACTGTATCTGAAAGCTGAATCTAAATGAGTATCAGAATGGCATCCGTGTCTGGAGCGTATCTGAACTGTATTTGAGAAGTTGAATCCGAATGAGTATTAGAATGGCATCCCTGTCTGGAGCGTATTTGAACTGTATCTGAAAGTTGAGTCTGAATGAGTATCAGAATGACATCCGTGTCTGGAGCGTATCTGAACTGTATCTGAAAACTTTAAACATTGTTAATGGTAGTTGTTGATTAATCTTATCCTGAAAAAGGTAAAATGTTAGCTAATATGCAATGTTATGTTTGTATGAAATGCATAGTATAATGCATTCGTGTTATCAATGTTTATGATATATGGGTGCGATGTATGCGCATGTGAGCTAATCTGCTACACTGTTGTTGGATTGGGGAAAATAAATCCATGACCATTGCTGAGGATATGGAGTATAAGTATTTATGTTGCGAAGTTGAAGTGTTGATGAATTTCCCTTTAGAGAAATAAACTCTGTTGTAAGGGAAATACCGTGTACTGCTTGAAAAATCCTGCTTGGGGAATTCAGAGAAATTGGATGACTTCTACCGGGGATTGATAACTTGGAAGTTTTAATCTGCTGGGGATTAAACTGCACATTATGGGGGGACTTATGCAAATAGCATAGATATATTTCCCTACCTCTTAAATCCATCAGTGATTGTCTTTCTATTTTGTTTATTTGTAAACAGTAATTATGTTCAAATGCATATGTTCAAAAATGAATCATTTGGACGTTTTTGTAAACAAAACACAAAAGTAAAGAAAAACAGATATTTTTTAACTTTCAAAGGGATATCTTTGTATTGACTTTGAGTAAGTATTTTTGTACAATGAGATAGACATTCTAGTAAGAGAATGCTATCGTAAAAGATAAAAAATTTGATACAAAGAAAAGATAGCTATGTTAAATAATCCCATGGGGTTCCCATTCTGCTATAGCCTTCGTGTCTCCGAGCGTCTTGTCTATTTGTTGCCTCGTCTGAAGATGATTGAATTGATCAGAACCTCTGAGCTTGCCAGGTTGTCCATAAGGTGATCCAATAGGACATAGTCATACGCTTTAAATCCCTAATTTTTTCCTAGACCGTCCTTTCGGGTTTTCAGTCCACCGGGATACCCTTTTTTTCCCAAGTCACCCTTTCGGGTTTTCAACTTGCCGGGTGTACAGATTTTTTTGTTTTATCCCTAATTTTTTCCCGAACCTTTTTGGTTCGCCGGGATGCCCTTGTTTTTCCTAGGTGTGTTAACCTAGCGGGTCTCTTATGCATAATATCTTTTGACTATGTCTGCGTTAGCAGGGTGCGGCAAGTCTTCTCCATACATGGTGGTCAAGATCATCGCTCCACCAGAGAATATGTTTTTGATTACAAATGGTCCTTCATATGTAGGAGTCCATTTTCCCCTGGGATCACCTTGCGGTAGTATGATGCGTTTGATCACCAGATCTCCAACTTGATACACTTGGCGTTTGACCTTTTTGTTGAAAGCCTTGATCATCCGTTTTTGATACATTTGACCAAGGCAAACATCAATAATCCTTTTCTCATCAATTAAGTTCAGTTGATCAAGTCGATTCTGGATCCAATCTTCTTCATTCAACCCTGCATCTTTCATAATTCTCAGAGAGGGGATCTGGACTTCAATAGGCAAGACAACTTCCATTCCGTAAACCAGAGAGTAGGGTGTTTCCTCGGTTGAGGTGCGTGTTGTGGTATGATACCCGTGGAGAGCGAATGGTAGCATCTCATGCAAGTCTTTGTACGTGACTATCATTTTCTGTATGATCTTTTTAATGTTCTTATTCGCGGCTTCGACAACACCATTCATCTTCGGCCGGTAAGGGGAAGAATTGTGATTTTGGATCTTGAATTGCTCGCACATGGC
Organism: Vicia faba; assembly: GCA_948472305.1. Taxonomy (NCBI): domain Eukaryota; kingdom Viridiplantae; phylum Streptophyta; class Magnoliopsida; order Fabales; family Fabaceae; genus Vicia; species Vicia faba. The sequence continues at coordinate 286,221 of CATIWC010001323.1, read as the reverse complement.
GGTGATCATAGTATTGTTCAAGTTTGTACCATTATCTGTAATGATCCTCTCTGGAATACCATAACGACAAATGAGATTTTGCTTGATGAACCGAGCGACAACATTCTTGGTAACGGAAGCGAAAGAAGCTGCCTCCATCCACTTTGTAAAATAGTCAATGGCCACTAAAATGAAGCGGTGTCCATTGGAGGCCGTTGGCTTGATTTCCCCAATCATATCAATCCCCCCACATAGAAAAGGGCCAAGGAGCCATCAAGACATTCAGAGGAACCAGAGGTACGTGCATCTTGTCAGCATAGATCTGACACTTATGGCAGGTTTGAAAGTGTTGATAGCAATCTGCTTCCATGGTAGACCAGTAATAACCTTCCCATAGGATTTTCTTTGCCATCGTATGCCCACTGGAATGGGTACCAAAAGTGCCTTCATGTAACTCAACCATGATCCTTTCAGCTTCAACCTTGTATGCGCACCGAAGTAACACAGAGTCATGGTTGCGTTTGTAAAGAATGCCATTACCAAGGAAGAATTTAGCAGAGAATCACCTTAAGAACTTCTTATTGTTTACTGAAGCTCCTTCTGGATATTCTTGGGTTTCGAGATACCTCTTGACTTCGTGAAACCAAGGCTGGTCCACTACTTCTTCAGTATTTATCTCGTGACAGTGTGCTGGTTCACCCCTTCGTTCAATGGTGATCTGGGGAGCCTCGTTATCCCATTTAAGTTTAAACATAGATGAAATTGTGGCTAGTGCGTTTACTAGCTGATTTTCTTCATGCGGGAAGTGCTCGAATGTAATCTTCTCAAAATGTGGGAGCAATGTCAAAACATGTTCTTTATAAGGGATAAGGTTAGGGTGTTTGGTGTCCCATTCCCCTTTGATCTGGCTGATAACCAAAGCTGAATCTCCGAATACATTCAAAGATTTGATCCCCAAATCTATGGCATCTTTGAGACCAAAGATGCACGCTTCATATTCCGCCATGTTATTTGTACAATTGAAGCAAAGTCTTGCCGTAAAAGGAGTGTGACATCCTTCAGGAGATATGAGTACAACACCAATACCATTGCCAAGTGCGTTAGATGCCCCATCAAAAACCAGGGTCCATCGGGATCCTTGTTCAGGTTTGTCATATGGCCTTAATTCTTCACAGTTGTTTACCATCATGATGTCTTCATCAGGGGATCCGAACTTCATGGACTGGTAGTCATCCACAACTTGGTGAGCAAGGTGATCAGCTAGTACACTGCCCTTTATTACTTTCTGGGTAGTATACTGTATGTCATATTCTGTCAGGATCATATGCCATCTCGCTATTCTCCTAGAGAGTGCATGCTTCTTGAAGATGTATTTTACCGGATCCATTTTAGATAGCAACAAAGTAGTATAGGTCAGCATATACTGTCTTAGCCGGCGAGCAGCCCATGCCAGAGCACAACAAGTTTTCTCGAACAGTGAATATCTTGTTTCACAGTCGGTAAAATTTTTGCTCAGGTAATAAATGGCGTGCTCTTTTCAGCCAGACTCGTCATGCTGCCCCAACACACACCCCATTGAATTTTCTAAAACAGTCAGATACATGATCAATGGCCTTCCCTCGACTGGTGGCATCAACACAGGAGGCTCTTGCAGGTATTCTTTGATCTTGTCAAAAGCAGTTTGGCATTCATCATTGCATTTGACTACTTGATCTTTCTTCAGTAGTTTGAAGATTGGTTCACAAGAAACTGTCCGGTGAGAAATGAATCTAGGAATGTAGTTTAAACGTCCCAAGAATCCTCTGACTTCCTTCTCAGTACGAGGATCATGCATCTCTTGTATCGCTTTCACTTTGGCAGGATCTACTTCAATACCCTTATTGCTGACGACAAAACCTAGGAGCTTACCAGACCTTACTCCAAACGTGCATTTATTTGGGTTCAACCTCAGCTTGTACTTCTTTAGTCTCTCAAATAGTTTCTATAAATGATAAAGATGCTCTTCTTCTGTTTGAGATCTAGCTATCATGTCGTCCACATAGACCTCTATTTCGTGATGTATCATGTCGTGAAATAGAGCTACCATGGCACGCTGATAGGTTGCCCTAACATTCTTCAGTCCGAACGGCATAACCTTGTAGCAAAATGTCCCCCATTATGTGACAAAGGTTGTCTTCTCCATGTCCTCAGGCGCCATTTTGATTGGGCTGTAACCTGAGAAACCGTCCATGAAGGAAAACACTTTGTGTTGTGCCGTATTGTCAACTAGGATGTCAATGTGGGGAAGTGGGAAATCATCCTTAGGGCTTGCCCTATTCAAATCTCTGTAGTCCATGCACATTCGTACCTTTCCGTCCTTTTTGGGCACGGGAACAATGTTGGCCACCCATTGCGGATAAGAGGTGACGACCAAGAATCTAGCATTGAATTGCTTCATGACTTCAGCTGTAAAATTCTCCGACATATCTGGTCGCATTCGACGGACTTTTTGTTTTACTGGTGGGCAGTCCTCTTTTGTAGGTAGACGATGTACCACAATATTTACATCAAGTCCTGGCATGTCTTCATACGACCTGGAAAAGACCTCAACATACTCGTGTAGCAACTGAATCAGACGCTCTTTGACACTCGGTTCCAGATTGGCACCCACCTTGACCTCTCTTTTGTCTTCTTTGGTACCTAGGTTGATTGTATCCACTGGTTCCTCGTGAGGCTGAATGGTTTTATCTTCCCGTTGTAGTAATCTGGCAAGTTCCCCCGGTACTTCATAATCTTCCTCACCTTTGTCTTCGGCTTGGTAGATTAGATTTTCAGAGTCACAAAAAGCCATAGCAGAACCGTTACCCATGGGATCCCGACTGGATGTAAACCTGCATTGTGAGTGTGTGTAAGAGTATAACTATCTTTGAAAGAAATGAAAAATGTAAAAAGATAAACAATGAGCACAAAGTTTTTATGCAAAAACGTCCATGATTCATTGATGTCATATGGAAATGAGATAATAACCCTTACAAATGGACCATTGTGCCTCGGGTAAGACACAAGGTTTTAAGAGTCTGAATTGTTTTAATATTACAGATCCAACAAAATGTAAAGACAATTTATTGTGGGATAAAAGTGATCGGGACAAAATATCTAGCCTCTCAGTTGCTGAGCCCTCCACTGACAGTTGGGAAAATCCAATCCTCCAGGTTGTAGCTGTCTTCATCATCTTCCATCACATTGACTTCGCGGTTGCTGATCTTCAAGGGTGGTCCTCCGACACGAGCGCGTCGTATAACCTTCTGGGCACCTGAAGTGAAACTTAGGCCAAACTTGTCAGACTTGTATGGGATATTTGGGAGTTGTCCCCAAATAATGCACCCACCTTCTTCTATCACTTCCTTGGCATCTTTTAAAGATGACATCCTGAATGGAGGCCTTGTGATCTTGGGAACTTGAGACATTACCTTGGTCACTGCCACTTCTTGTGGGACTTCTTCAAAGTGCTGGAATGGAGTTTCAATAAATTCACCATATAACTCCACATATGTAAAGGAATTGAGATGGCTAATCGTATACTCTTCTTCTCCGTGAACGGTGATGATTTCCCTTGAATCAGATATTTCAGCATTTGGTGCAGCGTAGAAGTGACAGCGCCAGCATTGTGAATCCACGGCTGGCCTAGCAAGCAGGAATATGAAGGGCGGATATCCATTACATAAAAAGTTGAATCAAATGTTTGGGTTCTAACCTTTATGGGGATATCCACTTCCCCATGCACCATCCTTTTTGAGCCGTCAAAGGCTCTCACTACTATGTTGCTCGATTTCAATGTCAATCCCTCACAGTCAAGCCTATCAAGAGGCTTTTTAGGAAATACATTCAGAGACTAGCCGGTGTCAACCAACACATGATCCAGAGTTATGCCCCTGCATTCCACCGAGACATGCAATGCCTCATTATGCTTCCTCCCTCTTGGTGTTAAATCAGCATCTGAAAATCCTAAACCATTATCTACAGTCAAGCTGGCTACGCAGTCTTGGAACTGATCGGAAGATGTTTCTTGGGGTATGTTGCACCCCAAAATATTCCCTCTCACTTATCAAGAGTTTGCTCATAAGATCTCCTTGGGCTCAAGACTGCACTAGGGTTTAGTCAGCTCAAGACATCTCATCTTGCACTGTTGACCCAAAATTAGGGTTTGAGTTTGCACAAGGATTTTTGGACTATAAATGCTTCATATGACTTTCAAACATCATTATGGGCCCCTAAGATTACTCATGACAAGTTTCAAGCCTTGAACCACATCTTCGATCAGTCAATTGGACAGTTGACCTAAAAATCAGCTGTATTGGGGAAAAAGTCAACCATGGCCAATTTACAGTCAAATTTCATAATTTTTGATCCACATCAACATTTTAGACTCATATGTATCATTTGATCAAGTTTGGATCACAATTCCTCAAGAAATTTGATCAAATCCTCAAAAGGGCAAAATGGTTAAAATTAGGGTTTTGGCTGAGAAAGGGCAATTACTAATTTTTGACCTAGCAAATGACCAATTAATTTGAAGCATAATTTCAAGGGTTCTTTTGTATCATCTTGGCCTAATTACATAGTTCAAAACATTGCAAATCCATTGGATAGACAGATGAAATTTGTAGTCAACTGATCAATAGTCAACTATATACTGAAAAGTCAAACTTTGACTTTTTGGTCAAAATCAAGTGCCAAGGATCATAATTCATCAAAAAATGTCAAAATGTGAAACTTGTTCATCAAGGAATCAAGGATTGAAGATTTGATTTTAAAATTTGAATTTTTCTTAACTTAGACATTTTTCTAAGTATAGAAAATTTCTTATTTTTTCTCAACTTTAGGCTAATTTTCCACCATGATACAAGATGATTCAAAGAAAGTTTCCAACATAAAAGTTGTATATCTCCATGAAATATACAACTTTGTTTCACAAATTTTTCCCTAAAGATGCTTGGATCTCAAGATATAATTTTATGAACACATGCCCATGAACTAAAATAACTTAGTGAAATTTCGCCCTAATTTAGGCAAGTTTTTGACCCAACTTCATGGCAATTTTTCACCTAGTTCCAAGGGGAATCTTGAAATGAATTTCATATATGAGTTATATAGCACATTGCAAGCTTTCCAAAATGTCCAAGAACTCCTTGAGATCATTTTTTAGTAGAGAGAATCGAAGAGATGAAGTTGGCAATTTCTCACTTTGAATTCAAGCCATTTCATGAAGAACAAAATTCAAATTTGAACCTATGTTGCCTAATCCTTGCTTTACAGGTCTCTAACTTGTTTCTCACTTCATAATTTAATGCTTACTCAATTGACAAAGCTTTAATTCAAGCTCAAGAGCCTTTGTCCAAGTTGTAAATCCATAAATGGCATAAAGTGGCCATTTCCATTTTGAAAAAGCTTCACTTTTGCAACTTTACAAATCTTGAGCATTGAACCTGTCTTCTCTGCACACACAAGTACTACAGACCTAAGGAAATTTGTATAGAACTCATACCAACTCCAATCAAGCCAGTACAAGCATGTAAAGACTTGTCCCTTCACTTTGCTTCAAAAGCAAGAAAGTGTGCAAAAAGTCTAGAACTAAAGATCTATTGAGAAGCTGACTTGAAACCTTTTCCATACTATACAAACACATTACAACTAGAAAGATGATTGCTAAAAGGCTGAAAACACTCCAAAACTCCATATCACCAAAAACTGTCAAAACATACAGTTTGTGCATAAGCATAGCAATCCATCATTTGGCTCGTGCGTTTCAAGTTTTAACCATCAAAACACTTTAACTAATTCATATCTAAGAGATCTAGACTATCATCCCTGCACTGTAACTCCTCCTTCTTCATATGCCATTTTTGTTTTCAAAGCTTGCAGGTTGACTTGGATAGAGAGTTCCAGGCACTTCCAAAGCAAGGCAAGGATTGAAACACACTCAGGGAGGTTCAAGCAAGCTCAAGCAATCATCAGGCCTTCATAAAACTCACTCAAACTCCATTCACGATTTCAACTGAAAGATGTAAGAATCTCAACTTCTATCTCTTCATACACGCATCCATTGGCCACGATTTGTGAATAAACAATGTAGACCTCATTGCTACGAAGATGTACATATCTATAACTTGCATTTATTTGGCCTGAGTTGAGAGAATTTTGAACTTGAAGTTCCTGGAAAAATTAGTTTAAAAATTAGGGCCATTAAAATTCTCTTTAATCTTGGACTTATAGTTTTAGTTATGCACATGGTTAGAATCGTGAGACAAAATGCTATAACTTTCATGTTATCAATTTCCATTTTTGTTGAGAGATAAAAGAGTTACAGGAGGTCCGACCAGCTTGAGGAAGAAGATGAAGTACAGGGCCAAGGAAACGTTTTGTGTTATGTTTTTGTTGTTTCATATAAATCAACGGATGTATAGCCACCCCAGTGGCAAGGTAGCGCGCTGGTGAGGCCCAGGTCATGGGTTCGAACCTTGGCGCTACCTTTTGTTTTTTCATACTTTTCCCTTTTCATTTTTGGCCGTTTTGCAGGATTGAGCTTCAACGTTGGGCCTAGCATTTTTTTTAACATGACACCACTTGATTTCTCAGGATACCCCCCTGGCCCAACTATTTTCATATATTTTATTTATTTATTTTATTTTCATTTTTGATTATTAAATATTTTCATTAATACATAAAAATCATGAAAAATATAAATATGATAATATTGCATTTTTATTTTATTTTATTTTATTTTTCACATAAACAATATATTTCATCTTCAATATATACTAACTATCTTTCTTAAATAAATTTGTAAAAATAAACTTAGATATATTCTATCTTTTCTTTTATATTTATATATATACTTGTAAATATTTATTTTAACATATAAAAAACTAAATATTTTCATACAATATTATTTATTATTTTTAATACAAAAAATACACAAAAAAATAATACATAAGAACTTTATTTTCTTTCAAACTAGAAATTAGGGTTAACCTTTTTTTTAAGATATAATTTCCTTTTTTATATATATATATATATTTAGGATTAGGTTAAAATTTCTTTTAACATAAAAAATAAAAACAAAAATCTTTTTCTTGAATATACATACCATTTCACATTTAATTTATATTGTACCTTATTTATTTAAATATTTTTACAAATTCGATTTGGTTGTAATAGCTTAATTAGATTTACATTCTTGTAAATCTCCATTTATAATTTGTATTCCCCCCTCCCATAAAAATGTTGTAATAACGTATTTATCTTTAAATTACTCAATTTACCGCTTTTATATACCATGCTAGTTGTTGTACCCCAAAATTTATCCTCCCATATTTCTCAAAACATTTCAAGAAAGATCTCAAAGTTGCTCAAGGTAGTCCAAGGGTTGACCAGACAAGCTCTCTCCTAAGGCAGTCTACATCAAATTAGGGTTTCATGTTGCATCAAGATAATTGAATCCAATTGGTCCCAAATTCTCAACTTTGTCTTAATATGTTCTCAAGATCATCCATGTCAAGTTTCAAGCCTTTCAGAGGAAGTTGGCTCAGTCAATTGCTCAAAGGTCCAAAAATCGACTGTGCTAGGGCAAAAGTCAACTGTGGCTCACATACAGTCAAACTTCAATATTTTTTGTCAACATCCTCATTTTGAAGTATATTTTATCATTTGATCAAGGTTTGATCACGATTCATCAAGGATTGCTCACAATTCATCAAGACTCAAAAGTTGCTAAATTAGGGTTTTGTAGGAAAAGTCAACTCAAATTTGACCAAGCATAACTTTCTCATACTTTATGATAAATGACCCATCCAAAGCTCATTTTTAATAGGATGCAATTCCCTACAATCCATATTCATCTCCCAAGTTCAAAATATGCACTCACAAGAAGTTATGAATTTGGACATTATAGGTCATTTTGAAAAGTCAACAAAAATACCTTTTTGTCAAAGCTTCATACTTGAGCATGGAATATCAAATTGAGATGAAACCAAAAGGGTTGATTATAGTACATCTCAATCTTTCTAAAAAGTCCAAGAACACCTCCAAAGAGTCAAAATTGAGGAAGTTATGCATTGGTGAAGTTGACCTTTTTTGCAAAATTGTCAAAAGTCAATTATCCCCAAAACTTCAAATTTTGCCAAATGGGCTCATTCTTTTTCACTTGTTTTGAGTTGGAAATATAGCCCACGTGCTCTAGCCTTTTCCACTTGTCCATGTCTTATTTTTATTAATTATTTTGATTTTTATTTGAATTAATTTGATTTAAATCAAAATAAATCAAATAAAAATCAAAAACATTGATAACCAAGGATTTTGTGATTATTTCAGGCTTCATTATACAACTAGCATCATTCAAATTCGTGCTAAGCCTTAAAGTTAACAAAAAGATTCAAAATAAGCCATGTTTGGAAAGATCTTCAAAGAAAATCAAATAAATATCCAAAGCATTGAAAGAAGAAGATTTGGATGCAATTTGCAACCCTAATCCCTTCACTAATACATAAGGAGGGCGTGCAGATCAAAGCAAGGTTGGAAATCAGGCGCAGAGCAAGAACAAAATTTTAAAAAAACAAGCAAAAAGTGTGAGATTTAATTGGTGGTTAGAGGCATCCTCAAGGCTTGGTATCGGTCCCAATCGTTTCCTGGCATTCTCAGGAACCTAAAGCAATCAAAACCAAGCGTTTTCAAGCCCTCCCATGCACTGTAAGTCCGTAGCGGTATCACCATCTTCTTGAATTCTAATAGCCTTATTCTTGCATCCATAGTGTAAAATAATTGTACATTCTTGATCACCATGATGTTTGCAAACTTTCTAAAATAGCCAATTGCATTTTAATGGAATGAATCGTGAATCACCCTTGTTAGGTTTTTTTGGAGTTTTTTAGGGTTTTTGATTTCAGGAACAATTGGCCTTGGCAATGGGTATGGTTGTGATCAGAAGGACGAGACGAATCTAACCATGGTGTTAGATTCCATTTATGTGGCATGTAGCAGATTTTGGAACGGGCATGGTTTGTAGTGACGGACAGCGTCCGTGGGTATAGGTCTCAAAGTTTTTAGCCACGGAGGGAGGAAGAAGACGATTAGATGTCGTCCCACCATTGGCTTGTTTAAATGAGTGCGCACTTTCTGTTTTTGTTTCCACTATATTTAATTTTGCTTATATTATTATTATTTGGCAATATGATAACAATAAGAACAACATAGCCCAGTGGTTACCACGTGAGTGTTAAGGCATTCAGAGGCTGGAGGTCAGGGGTTCGATCCCTGCCTCCAGCATTTTCTATTTTTCTGTTTATTTCCAGGTATTCCAATGCATGCATAAGCCAGACGTCCACCATACTCCTTCATCATCCACGCGCCATATGGCCAGATGGCCAGATCTGGTGGCCATCATTTAGGGTGCACCACAAGCCAGTAAAACACAATGCACAAGATTGCAAAAGTCAAAGTGGATCTTCATCAAATGGGCCCAGATTCCTGCTTTTTACACCTTCCAATTCAGGCCCATCTCACTCTTTTTATATTTTTTGTTTACATTTTCATTTAATTACTTATTTATTTATTTACTAACCCAAAATAATTTTCTTTTTTATAAAAAAATCACAAAAATATTTTCATGTCCAAATAAATTTAGAATTTTATTTTTCATCAATAAATATTAATTAAAATAATTAGGTTATTTATGTTAGATAACTTTAATTTATTTTGTAAATATTTAAAATCAATTAGAATCAATAGGTTTTGTTACTAACTTAATTATTTTATTTCTTTCCTAAAATAACCAAAACCCCCAAAAATATGACATTTAATTATTTTTCATTAATTAATTTAATAACTAATTAACTTAGCATTTAATTTTAGGACTTAATTTCTTTTCTTAAAAAATATTTAAAAAAAAACAACAAAAACATTTCTTTTAATTAGGAAGGTCAAAACCCTAGTTTCGCATTCGATTCAATTTTCTCGCGTGCTTTATTTTTTATTCAATTATTGTATCTGCTCCCGGTTTGTAATAATTAAATTAGGACATTTATTTATTTTTACTGCTTTTAAATTTCAAAGGGTTTGTTTTTGGCGATGTAAATACCCGACACCTTGTAATAGTTTAGTTTAAATTCCGCCCTTTAATTTCTGCAAATATTCAATTGTTAGATGTTTGATAATAGGGTTTGCATGACAAGAATGAATGACTAAATTTAAAACAGTTAGATCACTCTTAATTGTGCAAAGATAAAAATAACTGAAATCAACACACTCGCACATGCGCACTCCTAGGGTACATCCCACTTGGTTGCCTTCATAAACGGCCATTGAGTATAGGTTGTTTTAGAGGTCGCCCTTTTGTCTAAAAGATCATAAGTTGCCTCGGATATGGTTGCCTCGGATAAAAGATCTAAGACATTAGGGTTACCACTAAGACGTCCTAACATTGCTTTAGTGACCGTATGTCCCTCTTTCGAATTGACCCTCAAACTCCGACGACGGTGCTACCTACTCACTAGTAGTGGGATAGCATTGTCTAAAGGAAACAAGCATAGAACGATTCCTTTTTTCGAGTAGGTAGATTAGTTCTTAGATACTTGCTCATCCAAAACAAATTTTTTCACACTTACACTCCTTTTACAAACAAGTTTTCAAAAACACTTCATTACACTCTTGATGACAAAAGAAAGAGTTAAATCGAAGTTAAAACAAAAACTTTTTAAAGTCCACAAACACAAAGAAAACAATTTTGAAAATGATGAGCAAGTACCTGAGAGCCCGTAGATAACTACGGATAGAAAGGGTGCTAATACCTTCCCTTTCTATAATCTACCCCCCGTACTCAGAAAATCTCAAAAAAGGAATTTTTCTGTGCTTTTTTCCTTTCCTTGTTGGATAAAATAAAAGTCGATGGCGACTCTTGCTTACCGCGACATTTTGCAAACACAAACGCAAAACGCAAACCAGCATTTCAAAAACAGTCAGTTCTCCCACCGTATCACACTAGTAATTAGGGTTTGTATGGAAAGATCAAAACAAAGCAAATAGAAAACCCTAATCCAAGATAAAAAAAGCATGAAAATAACACACTTGCACACAAGCATCCTTAGGGTTTCTCCACTTGGTTGCCTTATACAAAAATGGTCATATTACGCATGCGAAGTATCTTGAAAAAAAAAACAAGTATAAGATCATAGTCCCTCGATGACGCTATTCAAAGTTGCCTTACAAAATGATCTTGGTCCCACAAAAATGCTAAGATACTTTGTAACATTGCTAGTCATGGTTATACAATGACCCACGCCCGTCCCGTTTACATCCAAAGATAGGGTTGCTTACCAAATCAATGGTAAGACAACAATGTCAAAGGAATAGAAAATGCACAAGAAAGACATTTGAGTAGGTAGATTACTTCTAGTTGCTTGCTCTAGTTCCAAACAACTATCCTTGCTATTTTCAAAACAAACACACACATTTCCAAACATTTTACAAACATTGAAAACATTTTCAAAAAAGACAAGCATCTTTGTATACATTCTTAAGAACGAGAATCATTACAAAGATTGCCTAAACAAATGGCCTCTTTTACAAAATACTTTCAAAACCACACCAAACACATTTTCAAACAACAAAAGCAAGTGATCTAGCAAGTAACTAAGAGCCCATGGAAAACCATGGATGAAAAGGGTGCTAATACCTTCCCTTTTCATAATCTACCCCCCGAACTCAAGAAAACATCTCAAAGGTCTTTCCTTTTCTTTTTCACCTTTCCTTTTGGATAAAAGAAAATTCGGTGGCGACTCTTGCTAACCGCAACATTTGCGATAAAACGCAAAACCCTCAAGTCAGTTCTCCCACTGTATCACAAAACTGGCGACTCTACTGGGGAATTTAATAAAAGTGAGGTTACCTTAGGGCTAGATCATATTTATTTGCTTACATTGTTTGACTTGTTTGCTTTACATTATGGTTATTTGTTTGGGTTTGAATCCTCCACCCGGATTTGGGAAACATTATAGGTAAATAGCAATATGTTGTGGAAACTGTGTGGGGTATACCGACATGGTCTAAGGAATAACTATGTTAGTGTGACATATTTGTGGTTACCGGTAGCCTTTGAATCAATCAAAGAGAATATGAGGCCGCTGAGTGATGTCATGAAGCATGTGATACGGTGGGAGAACTGACTATGGTTTTGCGTTTGTTTTCGCAAATGTTTCGGTTGAGCAAGAGTCGCCACCGACTTTTTATTTTATCCTAAGGAAAGGTTTAAAAAGCAGAGCAAAAACCTTTGAGATTTTTCTTGGGTTCGGGGAGTAGATTATAGAAGGGGAAGGTATTAGCACCCCTTCTATCCATGGTTATCCATGGGCTCTTAGGTACTTGCTTAGATCAACTTGCCTTGGTTTTCAATTGTTTGAAATGGTGCTTTGTGGTTTTTGAAAAGGTTTTGAAAAAGATGCCTTGTATAGGCTACCCTTGTAACAATTCTTTACTCGAATGTTTTACAAAAGGTGTTTGTCTTTTTGAAAAGATGTTTCAAGGTTTTTAGAAAGTTTGTTTTGAAAGTGTTTGTGAAGTGGGTTTTGAAGTAAGGCAAGTGTTTTCTTGGAAAGTTGACAAGTACTTAAGAGTTCATCTACCCTAAAATTTTCTCAAAGATTTTTGTCATGTTTTAAACCTTTTTGACAATTTTGTTCCACCATTGCATTTGGTGGACAATCTTGTTTTAGGAGATGAAAGGGACGGGCGCGGGTCATCGTTTAGACCATAATTGAAATAGTGTTAAATGTCTTTGGGCAATTTTCTTTTAAAAGGGACTTGATCATTCATTTAAGCAACATTTTGAGGGACTATGATCATTTGGTTGTTTATTTTACCCAAAGAAATTCAACATGCAACATGGCCCAATTATTTGAAGGCAACAAAGTGGAATACCCTAGGGGTGCAAGTGTGAAATGTGTTGTCCATTTTCATGCTCATTTATCTTGTATTATATCCAACTATTTTGTTCATTTTTATTTGCATAAAAAACCCTAATTCTAGCATAGTATGTTTAGAAAGCGATAAAGTGCGAAATTTAAATTCCTACGCTATTACATCACAATAATATAGGGAGGGGGTACAATGTTCAAATGGGGAGGTATTTAGACAATAAATTAAATCTAAACTATTACATCTTTTGCCTTGAATATTTACAATATGATCAAAATCATAAATAAAGTAGAAATAAAATAAATATGCTAGAATGCAAAAAAAAGGAAAAAATTTTATATGTATGAAAAAAAAGTATTATTTATGTGAAATAAAAAAAAAAGAGAATAAAAAGATATTATTTTGGGGTATTTTTGAATTTAGGGCAAAACCCTAATTTTTTAAATCAAAGGGGTATTAATTAATTAATTCATATAATATCTATTATTTACATACAAAAGTAAAATAAAGTGTGGTATATTTGTAAAAAGGCATTTTTTAGTATTATATATTAAAAATAGAATATGTACATTTTTTTGGTATTTTTATCCTAGATATATTAATATACCTATTTATTTATATTATTTATAAAAACTATGTTTTATACACATTAATTAATAATATTCAATATTTAAAAATAAAAGTAATTATTATTATTTTTTTTTATAAAATATTTTCAGGAAGTAAATAATAAGATAAAAATATGTATAAAAATATATTTGGTATTATTTTAAGATTTTAAACAAAAAGTATATATATGTATATTTTATTTATTTATGTACAAACAAAAGAAATAATCAAATAAATATGCAATAAATTCAAAAAATGATGGAAAAAATATTTTTATGTTTTCAATATGCTGAGAAAAAATAAATGAACCAATCACAAAAAGGCAAAAGTCAAAAATATTAAAAATGAAGCAAATGGGCTCAGGGGTGCAAAACCAAAAAGGGTGGTGTGAAAAGCAACTCAGAAGCAAGCCCAGCCCAAAATCACCTTTCTTCAACCTTTGAACAAAAATGTTCAGGAAACACGCGCCAAGAACTCCATTTGAATGTCCTGATTCTTTGATTTTTTGAACAAACTTCCAACACAAAAAATGTTAAGCATGAAGAGACGATTCTAACCATATGCATAACTTGATCTATCTCTCTAAGATGAGGGAGAATTTCTCCTCCCCCAAATCCTAACCTAGTTTTTCTGCCATTTTCAAACTCAAAATTCTCACAACTCAAGCAAAAGAAATGAAAAGTAAAGACATGGACATGTTCAGTGGCATGAGTAGAACCTTGTTTATTCACAAACTTAAAGCTAATGATGCCTAATAAGAGAGATACAGATTCAAAAATTTACCTATTCAGTTGAACTTCTATCTGGAGATATAGGAACTTTCAATGCAAAGTACTAGTTGGTATAGCTTCCTTGAGGTGTGGTGATGCTGTTCCAATATCTACTTTGCCTTGAGACACCTTGAACTGAGCTGTAGAACTTCAACTGCAAAATGGAAAAGTGAAAATGGTGGAACTTGTTAGAGGAGTTACAGATCGTGTTTCAAGGCATGGTTAGCTTGTATAGGTATTAGGGAATGTGTGTGAACTGGTTTTGGCAGAAGAGCTTGAGGGAAATAGAAGTTGGCAATCAAACTGCAGAGGCAACTCTGTTTTTGCAGTTTGATGGTGTTTTATGGTTTGATGATGTTTTGGAGGTAAAAGACTCGTGCCAAAGCTTGGTTATGATGTGTGTAGGGTGTTTGATAACTTTGTTCTTGTGTATCTAAGCTGAGATGGATGTTGTGTTATGTTATGGCACTTTTCTTCATTCTTAAGCAACAAAATGCAACTTGGTGTTTTAGGTCAGTAGGGGACCTCTAATCCTGCTGCAAAGCTTCTTTTGATCATAGTAATTTGTCCATAATCTTGTGCCAAAGAGATTTAGTTTGTACTTGCTTGATTTTCAATTTGACATAAAGTGAACTTTTGCAAAAATGGATAGTTTACTTTTTCCAAATTGGGATTAATCCTCTAGACAAAGCTTGAACTCAAAGAACTTGGTCTTGGCACAAAGAATATGCATTAAATTTATGAGTGTAACTTGATTTAAGGACCTGTAATCTAATCTAAAGCATGCTGAGTTCAAATGGCAAGGTTATGAACATGTAACTTGGTCATGAACAAAGTGTTTTTTTGCTATATTGTGAAATTCGATTCTCCCTAACCATGAGGTTGTTTGAGAAGTTCTTGGACATTTTGGAAAGCTTGGAATGTGTACTACAATCCATCTTTGAAATGAAAATTGAAATTCCAAGTGGAAGTGTATGGAAAATGGCCTTGAAGTGGGGTAGAAAACCTTGTCAAAATAGGTCAAAAATTCACTAAGTTAAGAATGGTTTAGTGCCCTTATTCAAAAATTTGTAACTTGAGATACAAGCTTCAAATGAGAAAACTTTGTGAATCAAAGTTGTAAATTATGCAACAAGCTACAACTTGCATGTTTGGACTTTTGTTTGAATCCAAATGGATCATGGTGAAAAAGTGGGGCAAAGTTGGGAAAAAATTAGGGTTTTTTCATAACTTAGAAAAATTCTAAGTTATGAAAAATTCCATTTTAAACCCTAATTTGCATTTTGTGATTTCTTGGTGAACAAGTTTCATGATTTGGCATGTTTTGATGAAAAATGAATCTTGACTCTTGATTTTGACCAAAAAGTCAAAGTTTGACTTTTCAGTATACAGTCAAAATTGATCAATTGACTGGGAAATTCAACTGTCAATCCTGTGTACTTGGAATCTTTTGAGTTTGTTGATCATGTCAAGATAATTCCATGGGGTCCTTGAGTCCATGTGTGAGCTTGGTTTGCCATTGGCTAGGTCAAACAGTCAAAAATTGCCTTTGTGCAGTCAAAACCCTAAAAATGACCATTTTGCCCTTTTGGTGATCTGATCAAATTTCTTGGGGAATTGTGATCCAAACTTGATCAAATGATTCATATGAGTTCATAATATTGACGTGGGTCAAATTTCATGAGGTTTGACTGTCAATTGGCCACAGTTGACTTTTTCCCCAATACAAGTGATTTCTAGGTCAACTGTCCAATTGACTGGGCAAAACTTGGAATCAAGACTTGAAACTTGATATGGGTAAACTTGGGAGTCCAATATGAAGCATGAAAGTCATCTTGGGCATTTTAGGTCAAAGCATCTTTGTGCAAACACAAACCCTAATTTGAGTCCACAGTGCAATGAGAGATCTTGAGCAGATGAAACCCTAACTGGATCTTGAGCTTCAAGGGCTTTGTGGTGAGAAATCAATGAGAAATGGGAGGGCAAATTTTGGGGTACAACAGTTGCCCCTGTTCAATCTTCTTGAATCCGAAGAGTTAGATTGGCAAGCTTGCCTTTCGTGACTCGAGGGTAAAAGGAGATTGGACACTAGAGTGCCCGGAAATTTGCACTCGTCAAAGCAATGGACGCGGGAATGGGCTTAGAGATGCCATTTGGAGATGGGCTTAATGATGCCATCTGGAAGAGTGGCAGAAACTTGTCAGGGATGGGCTTAAAGATGCCATCTAGAAGGGAATATCAGGGAGGTGTCCAGGCTTGGGACCATCTCTGAACTGGGGGTCTGAATAAGCAATAGATTGACATCCGTTGTTGGGAGGAATCCGTAAATTGTTTTCAGAAGTTGCATCTGAACAAGTCGATAGATTAACATCCGTTGTTGGGAAGAATCCATAAACTGTTTTCAGAAGTCTTGAAGAAGAATCTGAACAAGTGACAGGTTAACATCCGTTTACTTGGAGAACCCGTGAATTGTTTTCAGAAATCTTGAAGTTGAATAAGCAATAGAGCAGCATCCGTTGTTGGGAAGCGTCCGTAAACTGTTTTCAAAAGTTGCATCTGAACAAGTCGATAGATTAACATCCGTTGTTGGGAAGAATCCATAAACTGTTTTCAGAAGTCTTGAAGAAGGATCTGAACAAGTGATAGGTTAACATCCGTTTACTTGGAGAACCCGTGAACTATTTTCAGAAATCTTGAATGATTTTAGTCTGTCGACTGATCTTTCCTGAAAAGGTAAAGAGTTAGTTGTATGCAATGTTATGATGCATGATGCAATATACGTGACATCAATGTTTACGTCATGAATGTGATGAATGCGCATGTAAGCTGACGAGCTATCTTGCTGAGGATAAATGAATCTGAGGTGGCTGAAGATAAAAACATCTTGACTGCTGCTGGGAAAAATAAATCCTTGGCTGCTGGGAAAAATAAATCCTTGGCTGCTGCTGGAAAAGAGAATTCCTGATGACCTCTACTGGGGAGTATCAATCTAGTAGACTCATGTTGGGGAGGTAAGACTGAGAATCTTCAAATTGATGGGAAGTAACTCTGGCGATCTCACTGGGGAACTCAAGATTTCTCTTCTAAGACTCTGTGGGGAGAAGGCTTATTAGTCTGGCTCCGCTGGGGATTGACAATTTGAAGTTTTAGCTCGGCTGGGAATACTGAAACTTAAATTCTGAGGGGAAATGAGTTCTGGAGGATCCTCTGGCTGGGGATAACAAGGATAAGCTCCTCTGGAGATATATTGATAAATTGCGTTGGGAAACTCTTGATGAACTCCGCTGGGGATAGGAAGAAATCTGGCGAGTGCAATCTCCCGTGGTTGTTAGCTGAGGATAACCCAGTTATAAGCCTTTGTGAGGAATAACTTTGAATAAAACTCGGGAGAGACGTTCGTGCTCTGCGGGGAAATACCTTCCAGAACCTTACTGGGGATAAGCTTCGAGAGTCTGCTGGAGATAAGCCTCAGGGTTTGCTAGGGATATGGATTCCAAATTTCTTGGGGGGGTTCCTTCGAAAGGGTGTCAAGATATCCATCTGTACCTTCATCCTATCAGTAATCCTCTTTCTTAGGTTCATTTAGGAAGTGATTATGTTTTAAATGCATATGCCTATTTAACAAAACATTGGACGTTTCTCAAAATAAAACAAATATTGCAAGAGAAAGAGAAAAGGGAAATGACACAAATTTTGGGAAGAGTATTTGTATTGATTTTCTTTGAGTATATTTGTACAAAGGAGGCAATCATCCTAGTAAGAGGACTTTGCCGTAAATATTGAAAGATTTATACAAAATAAAGGATGGCTATGTGAAATAATTCCATGGGATTCCATTCCGCTATAGCTTTCACAACTCTGAATATCTGTCCATTCAATGCTTCGTTTGACGATGACTGGATTGATCCGAAGTCTGGAACTGGTTGAAGAAGAGATTGTCTTTGAAGTGATCCGACGAAACATAGTCATACGCTTTAATTCCCTAACTTTTGCCTGAATCGCCCTTTCGGGTTTTCGATTCACCGGGAAACCCCTTTTTGCCCAAGCCGCCCTTTCGGGTTTTCGACTTGCCGGGTGTACAGATTTTTTTCGTTTTTATCCCTAATTTTTGCCTGAACCGCCCTTTCGGGTTTTTGGTTCACCGGGATGCCCATTTTTTGCCCAAGCCGCCCTTTCGGGTTTTCGACTTGTCGGGTTATTTTATGCGTAGTATCTTTTGACTATGTCTGCATTCGCAGGGTGCGGCAAATTGTCGCCGTCCATGGTGGTCAGAATCATTGCACCACCAGAAAATATGCTCTTGATTACAAATGGTCCTTCATATGTAGGAGTCCATTTGCCCCTGGGATCACTTTGCGGCAAGATAATCCGCTTGATTACGAGATCTCCGACTTGATACACTTGACGTCTGACTTTCTTATTGAAGGCCTTGATCATCCGTTTTTGATACGTCTGACCATGGCATATAGCAGCAAGTCGCTTCTTGTCGATCAGATTGAGTTGATCGAGTCGGGTCTGCATCCAATCATCTTCATTCAAACCTGCATCCTTCATAATCCTTAGAGAGGGGATCTGGACTTCCATAGGCAAAACAGCTTCCATGCCGTAAACCAAAGAAAATGGGGTTGCCCCAGTTGAAGTACGTGTCGTCGTACGATATCCATGCAGAGCAAACGGTAACATTTCATGCCAGTCTTTGTAAGTGACTGTCATTTTCTGAATGATCTTCTTAATGTTTTTGTTTGCAGCTTCAACAGCACCGTTCATCTTCGGCCGATAGGGAGATGAATTGTGATTATAAATCTTGAACTGCTCGCATAATGCAGTGATCATTGTGTTATTCAGATTTGTACCGTTGTCCGTGATGATCCTGTCTGGAACACCATACCGACATATGAGATTTTGCTTGATAAAGCGGGCAACCACATTTTTGGTGACAGAGGCGAAGGAAGCTGCTTCGACCCACTTAGTGAAGTAGTCAATGGCAACCAGGATGAAGCGATGTCCGTTGGAAGCCGTGGGCTTGATCTCTCCAATCATATAAATGCCCCACATTGCAAAGGGCCACGGAGCAGTCAGGACGTTAAGGGGAACCAGAGGAATATGAACTTTGTCAGCGTAGACTTGACACTTGTGGCAAGTACGGGAATGTTGATGGCAGTCAGCCTCCATGGTAGACCAATAATAGCCTGCCCTTAGGATCTTCTTAGCCATTGTATGCCCGTTCAAGTGAGTGCCAAATGTGCCGCTGTGTATATCAGTCATGATCAACTCTGCTTCAGCTTTATCCACACATCAAAGTAACACACAATCATGGCTTCGTTTGTAAAGGATACCGTTGCTCAGGAAGAACTTAGCAGCGAATTTCCTTAAGAACTTCTTGTCATTCACGGAAGCTCCTTCAGGATAATCTTTAGTCTCGAGATACCTTTTGATTTCATGGAACCAAGGTTGTTCCACTACTTCTTCAGTATTAATCTCGTGGCAATGTGCCGGTTCATCCATTCGCTTGATGGTGATTTGGGGAGCCTCGTTATCCCAATTGAGTTTAAACATGGAGGACATTGTGGCTAGAGCATCGGCTAACTGATTTTCTTCTCGCGGGAAATGCTCGAAGGTAATTTGCTCGAAATGCGGCAACAATGTCAGGACATGTTCTTTGTATGGGATAAGATTAGGATGCTTGGTATCCCAATCTCCTTTGATTTGGCTGATGACCAAAGCCGAGTCCCCAAATACGATCAAAGATTTGATCCCCAAGTCTATAGCAGCCTCGAGACCAAAGATGCAAGCTTCATACTCAGCCATGTTGTTTGTGCAGCTGAAGCAAAGTCGGGCCGTGAAAGGAGTGTGACAACCTTTCGGAGAAATGAGTACTGCACCAATACCGTTTCCAAGTGCATTTGAAGCACCATCAAAGTACAGGGTCCATCGGGATCCCTTTTCGGGTCCGTCATATGGTCCGTCACTTTCAACGTTGTCCAAATTCATGATGTCCTCATCTGGGAAGTCAAATCTCATGGGTTGATAGTCTTCGATAGCCTGATGAGCCAGATGGTCAGCTAGTACACTCCCTTTTATAGCTTTTTTGGGTGGTGTACTGGATGTCATACTCGGTTAAGATCATTTGCCATCTAGCTATCCTTCCAGATAAAGCGGGCTTCTCGAAGATATACTTGATAGGATCCATTTTGGATATCAACAAGGTAGTATGAGTCAGCATATACTGTCTTAGTCGGCGAGTAGCCCATACCAAAGCGCAACAAGTTTTCTCGAGCAGTGAGTAGCGAGTCTCACAGTCGGTAAACTTTTTACTAAGGTAATAAATAGCATGCTCTTTTCGACCAGACTCGTCATGCTGGCCCAAAACACACCCCATTGAGTTATCCAAGATGGTCAAGTACATGATCAATGGTCTTCCTTCGACGGGTGGCATCAGAATAGGAGGTTCTAGCAAATACTCCTTGATTCTATCAAAAGCAGCTTGACAATTGTCGTTCCATTCCACTACCTGATCCTTTTTCAAGAGTTTGAAAATTGGCTCACAGGTAGAAATCAGATGTGAGATGAATCTGGCAATATAGTTTATGCGCCCCAAGAATCCTCTAACCTCCTTTTCGGTACGGGGAGCAGGCATCTCTTGTATTGCTTTCACTTTTGCCGGATCGACTTCAATGCCTTTGTTGCTTACAATGAATCCCAGGAGTTTACCAGACCTAACTCCAAAAGTGCATTTACTTGGATTCAGCCTGAGCTTGTATTCTTTCAATCTGGCAAATAGCTTCTCCAAATGTTCAAGGTGCTCTTCCTCTGTTTGTGATCGAGCTATCATATCGTCTACGTAAACTTCAATCTCATGATGTATCATGTCATGAAATAAAGCTACCATGGCGCGTTGATAAGTTGCCCCTGCGTTCTTCAGCCCGAACGGCATCACCTTATAACAAAAAGTGCCCCATTGTGTGACAAAAGTTGTTTTCTCCATATCCTCGGGAGCCATTTTGATTTGATTGTAGCCCGAGAATCCGTCCATGAAGGAAAACACCTTATGCTGAGCTGTATTGTCGATCAAGATGTCAATATGAGGTAGCGGGAAATCATCTTTAGGGCTAGCCCTATTCAAATCCCGGTAGTCCACACACATTCTGACTTTGCCATCTTTCTTTGGTACTGGCACAATGTTAGCGACCCATTGAGGATAGGACGTAACGGCCAGGAAACCAGCATCGAATTGCTTCATTACTTCTGCTTTGATCTTTTCGGACATGTCAGGCCTCATTCGGCGAACTTTTTGTTTGATTGGTGGACAGTCTTCTCTTGTGGGGAGACGGTGAACCACGATGTCGGTGTCTAGACCCGGCATGTCTTCATAGGACCAAGCGAAGATTTCAACATACTCATTCAGCAACTGTACCAAGCGCTCCTTGACTTTTGGTTCCAGGTTGGCACCCACTTGCACTTCCTTCCGATTCTCCTCGGTTCCCAAGTTAACAGCTTCCAATGGCTCTTCATGCGGTAAGATGGCCCTTTCCTCTTGTTGCAGAAGTCTGGCTAGTTCTCCGGGTACTTCACAACCTTCGTCATCTTCATACTCGGATAGATTGACCAGGTCTTCAGAGTTATTGAAAGATACAGCAGAATAGTCACCCATGGAATCCGGAGTGGATGGGTACCTGCATTGGTGAGTGTGGGTGTATGTAAGGGATAGCCATCCTTAAATAAAAATGCAAAAGGAAAGAAAATGAACATAAGCAGTTTATCAAATGAAAAACGTCCAATGAATCATTAAACATGGCATATGAATATGAAAAATAGTCAAAACCCTTACAAGTGGACCTACATGCCCCGGGCAAGGCAGGAGGTGAAAAGATAGTGTACGGATAGTTTGAAAGTAAAATATTACAGACCAAATAAGAAATGTTTAACAGATAAATTACTGATGAATAAAAGTGATGGGGACAAAGTCTTTAGCCTCCCAGTTGTTCAATCCTCCTCTGACAGTCGGATAAATCCACTCTTCAATGTTGCTTTCCTTGTCCTCATCTTCCAGGGCGTTGATTCTGTAAGGAGAAATTTTGACTGGCGCTCTTTCAATCTTTGACTGGCGCATAGCTTTCTGGCCAGCGGTTGTGAAACCTAATCCAAACCTGTCAGTCTTATGCGGAAAGTTGGGTAACTTCCCTCATGCTGAATTCTTCCCTTCTTTAACTGCGGCCCTTGCATCCTCCAGAGATGCCATCCTGGCCATCTGTCTCGGTGTCTCGGCTGCCAACTTTGTTACTGCTATTTCAGGAAGAACTTCCTCGAAATGTTGAAACGGCGTCTCAATGAACTCTCCTTCAACCTCCACATACCGGAAAGAATTTAAGTGGCTAATCATGTACTCTTCTTCGCCGTGGACAGTGATGATCTTTCCCTTGACAGGATATTTCAGCATCTGATGCAAGGAGGAGGTGACTGCCCCAGCATGATGTATCCAAGGTCTACCCAGCAGGCAAGAGTATGATGGACGGATTGAAGGGGTGAAAAACACAAGAAGGGGGGGTTGAATTGTAAAACTGAAATCTTAAAGCAATTGACAAGATATTTTTATCCTGGTTCGTTTGATCTCAAACTACTCCAGTCCACCCGTCAAGGTGATTTCGCCTCTCTCCAACGAGGTCTTAATTCACTATATTCAACTGAATATTACAGACTGCTTTAACAATTGCTAAAGCCTTCTTGATTCAAACCACAATCCGGTTTGTCAAGGCAACACTTTCTTACAAAGGTATAAAACAATGTGTGTGAATGTTTTCTACAAAACTTTATCACAACTGTGATGTATACACAAAATGAAGCTTAGAATCTTAGATTGCTAAACACTAATGGAGTATCAGAGTTTGGGGTTTAGCAAAACTGGTAGATGAAGATTATTGTTCAGCTTTGTGCGTGTAGAGAATTGGAGAGCATTAGCCATTATAATCTTCGAAGCCTTGTTTATATAGCACTTGAGAAGATGAACGTTGAATGCAATATTCTTGATTCAATGCTAATAACAAGCTTTCCTTTTTGAGCAGATCTTGTCTAGAATGATGCCGTTGGAATTAATTAGCGTTCAATGCACAGTACCGTTGCTTCTTCAATGCACGTTCTGGCTTGGCTCATTCTGATTCTGCTTCGCTGCTGATGAACTATTGTTTTTGTATCAGAGTGTTTACGCGCAGTTCTGTTCATCAAGCTTCAGCATGTACGTGAGTTGATCATCTGATCTTGACGTTCTGATTCAGAAACTTCTGATGCTGGTATATGAAATCAAATTCTGATGCTGAAGAAGTGATCTTGCTTATTTTAATCAGCGTATCTGCAAGTCAGAGCATAGTAATTTTAGGCAGCATATAGTTCAAACATGAAACATATAAATACTATATCTTTTCACTTTGTTATCATCAAAACTCAAATATAGGGTAGTAGATTCAAACATTGTTCTAACAATCTCCCCCTTTTTGATGATGACAAAAACTAGATATTTTAAATGAAAAATAACGTGAAAAGGTGTCTGGGAAATGTATCAGAATAACAAGTACGGAAAAATCAGAGTTAAGAGATACTCCCCCTGAGTTGATTACTTCCCTTTGATGATACGTGTTCTTCAGGATCAGATCTTTGTCTTTCTTTGAACATCAGATTAAGAGTCTTTGACTTATCAGAGAGCAGAGCTTCAAAGCTTTTCCTGTCAGAGCTTTGCTTTGGATCAGAGTGTTTGGTCGATCAGAATCTTCATATTAGATCAGAGCAACATTGATCAGAGCTTCTACATTTTGATCAGAGCTTCTAGTCTTCATAGTGTTCAGGAGTTTCCTTGTGCCTGTAGACTTTAAACAAAAACAGAAAAACATTTCAAGTAATAGAGTTAGAATGTTTGAGAATTTCTGTCTAGTTAGCCGTTATTGATTTTAAATATCATTCTTGTTCTCCCCCTTTTTGTCAGCAATCAAAAAGTGTTGGTGATGTGCTAAAACAATTTAGATCAGAAAAACAAATTATATTAAAATAGTTCATAATCAGAGCAAAAGAACATTACAAAACATAGTCAAAACAGTACATCAGAAAATGAAGAAAACATAGAGAATGTCATGCATGAAAAAAATTTTAAGGTTGTGGGGGCATGCGTGAGAACAGGCTTTCCAGCATTGCTTGAATCTTTTCAGAAGTTTCATTCTGCTTCTGAACCATGTTGACAACAGTGTCAATCTTGCTGTCCTGTACATCCATTCTTGCTTTCATCTTCTGATCATTCTCTTCCATCCGCTGCTGTAGACGCAAGTCATTCAGCCTTAATTCTTCCAGAGCCTGCCTGTCCAAGGCAGCTTGAGAAGGGTCAGAAGGAGGAAGCTTCTCAGAACTTTCAGCGACATCTTCTGCTGGATTTTCTTCAGCCTGAATGGTCTTGTCTTCTTCTGATGGTTGCACCTGTGCAGCTTGATCTTTCTCAGACCAAGATTCACTGTCCAGAGGGAGCACAACTTCTTGAGGCAGCTGACTCTCAACTTCCTTCAGCAGCTTGCTAAAGTTCTGTTGAGCCTGCTCGTAGTTGACGTCCTGCAGCTTGAGGGCTTCAGCACGCACCCATAGTCTGAACTGTGACCAGAGCTGATCAGAAGCAGCTGGGTCGATCATCCCCGGACAGACTTGCTTCAAAGAAGCAATCCATTGCAGCATACCTGTTTCAAAATTCAAAATACCAGAGCCAACATCTGGTTGCTTTGGTTTGGGTATGGCAATTTTGTGTCTTAGATCAGCAAGACGTTCAAGACTTGTTAAGTCAATGAAAGTTCTGCTGGGGTTTTCAGCGGTTTTCTGAGAGGTTGTTTGTTTTGGAGGAGGGTTATCAGAATCAGAGTCAGATATTTCTATTGGAGTGGTTGGAGTTTTTGGAGGTGTTGATTCCTCTGAAGATGGCAACTGGGCCCTGACAATAGTGGTTCCACATGGCAACTGGATTGCCAGCGGTGAAGGTTGAGGTGAGTGGGGGTCAGAATGATGAGGAGAAGGGGTTTCATAGCGGTGAAACTCTGTGTGTGGTGAAGGTGGATTATTTTCTGGTTGAGGAGGTGGAATCTCTGATTGCTCAGGGATTAGAGGTTCTTCTGTGAGTGGTTGTTGTGATTGTGGTTCTGGTTCTGGTTGTTGTTGTATTTCTGGTTCAGGTTGTGGTTCTGGTTGTGGAGGAGGAATATTTGGTGGTTCAGAATTTGGTTGAGCAGAAGCATGTTCACGCTCAATATCAGCTAGCACTCTATCAAGTGCTGGTGTTGTTGAAACAGTTGGTTGTTTGGGAATCTTAGTTCTGGGTCTTCTGAGTAGTAAGGCCTCAGAAGGGTCTTCTGGTATGGTTTCATCAATGGTAGGGATTGGAATGGATATTCTGTGAGAGGTTTTAGGAGGGGCAGCAGATGTTGGAATAGTAGATGAAATTGAAATAGGGGCAGCAGATGAAATACCTCTTTTCTTTGGAGTCTGATGAGATGATCCTGCTGTTGGCGCTTTCCTCTTCTTTGTCTTCTTCTGAGTCACTTCTGGTTGGACTTGACTCAGATCTTTGATCTTCAGCTTTGAACCTGTATCTTCTTCCTTGTATGAATCTGGATACTTGAGAAACATATCAGGTTTGGATTCCATTTCAGAAAATTTTGGGAAATCACTCAGAGGCACTCTTCTGCTGGAGATGTCAGCAGTTGAAGTAGCTCTGGGTTCCTTCTTAATATTTTCTATCAGCTTCATCTTTTTCAGGTTCTTAGCGTTCAGCGGTTTTCCAACAGTTGGTTCAATAGTGCTCAGCACTTGAGCTTCGCTCAGATACTCTATCAGCTTATTCTCTGTCAGAATATCTGATATGAGCCTTCCAAACGGTATCCAGTCCCTTTTGGTCCTTTCTTCTTCTCTTGTTTCTTTGACACTGGTCTTGAGATGGTTGAACATGAAGTGTGCCAGATTGATCTTTACCCTCTGATCAATAAAGTAGATCAGAAATTGCCGATCCACGTTTATATAATCAGGAGAACTTGTTGGTTTCCTGTGATTGAAGCATCCAAGAACAATCTTGGCCCATACTCTGCAGTGATCCTTCAGATCCTTAATTTTGCTGCTGGGAAATCCAAGAGTGAAAATGCTGTTGGCTACCACACCTATATCAGGGCATCTATCAGCCATGTCCACACAACGGACTCCACCACCACTTTGACCGATTAACCTAGCAATGAGGTCTTCAGAAATTACTATCTTCTTTCCCATGACAGAAGAGATGACTAGATGTTTATGAATCTTGGCGTGAATCCAAAATTCCTTGACAAGCTCTGGGAATGTTGGTCCAACCAACCTATCGAAATACCTCTCCCACTTTTGAGCCCTAATTTCTTCAGTTAGGTCAAATCCATTTTCCTTCAAACTTTCAAAGTCGATGATTAACTCAGAGAGAACCTCAAGATTCTTTACCGGTGTGAGAAGAGTTCTGAGGGGCACCTGATATTGTTCAGAGGTTTCTTTCTTCTGATTGCCTGCAGAAATGCTGGAGGATGCCATTGTTCTCACACAACAAAGCTTTGAGAATGATTTGAGAAAAAAAGGTTTGGGAGATAAACTCAGAAATATGCAGAAAATACTTGAATGATTATGAGAAAGCGTAAAGAATAAGAATGAAGGATTAATGTGTTTAAATAGAGTTTTCAAAAATTATTTTGAAAAATTAAACGTTTTTAAGAGAGAGAAAAAAAATAATGATTGCCATTTAACAAGCGTGATTACTTTTCATTAAATGCTTGCTGATTTTGGGGGATTTGAGAAAGATACTTAAAATGGTTACCAGACATGTGTCTCAATGCACCCAATCAGCGCTTTGCCTTCTCAGAAGCGTGCACGCGTTCTGCTTCAGGGATTTGCTGATGATTGGATGACACTTGTTTGATGTAGTGATCAACACGTCTGTCTTTGAGATTAGACTCTCAGATCTTTAGACTTGCATCTGATACAATCTGCATGTTCTATCTTTCTAAAAGAAGATTGATCAGAAGTTCACAGTAAAATAATTACATTCTGAAGATAAATACATGGAATTAAAACATTTTCATTCTGGGCATACTTTCATGCTGAGATGTTTCAGAATGAAATTGAACCTATCTTCTGAAAGGGGTTTAGTAAAGATATCAGCCCATTGATGGTCTGTATCTATAAATTTCAAGTTTAAAATACCTTTCTGAATATAGTCCCTAATGAAATGATGTTTTATTTCTATATGCTTAGCTCTAGAATGTAAAATAGGATTCTTACTTAAGCAAATAGCAGAAGTATTATCACAAAGAATAGGAATGTTACTCTCAAAAATCTGGAAGTCTTCAAGCTGACTTTTCATCCAGAGCATTTGTGTGCTACATCCTGCTGCTGCTATGTACTCAGCTTCTGCTGTTGACAGAGCAATTGTTGATTGCCTTTTGCTGGACCACGAGATCAGATTTTCTCCCAGAAACTGGCAGCTTCCAGAAGTACTTTTACGTTCCACTCTGTCTCCAGCAAAATCAGCATCGCAGTAGCCTACTAAGCTGTAATCACTAGATTTTCTATAAAACAAACCCAGATTAGTAGTACCTTTCAGATACTTGAAAATTCGCTTAACATCTGTTAAGTGAGATTCTCTAGGATCTGATTGGAATCTAGCACAAATACATACGCTGAATAAGATATCAGGTCTTGAAGCTGTCAGATAAAGGAGAGAACCAATCATACCTCTGTAGACCTTCTGTTCTACACTTTTGCTTACCTCTTCTCTTTCCAGAATGCACGTGGGATGCATTGGAATCTTTGATGGCTTACATTCTGAGAGGTCAAATTTCTTCAGAATATCTCTGATGTATTTGCTCTGATGAATGTAAGTTCCCTCTGGAGTTTGATTGATCTGAATTCCTAGAAAGAATTTCAGTTCCCCCATGAGGCTCATCTCAAATTCTGCCTGCATACACTTAGCAAATTTTCTTCCAAGAGAAGGATTAGTAGAACCAAAAATAATATCATCAACATAAATTTGACAGACTAAAATGTCACTCTTAACTGTTTTACAGAATAGAGTAGTGTCCACTTTCCCTCTGGTGAATTCATTTTCAAGCAGAAAGTTACTTAGCCTTTCATACCAAGCTCTGGGAGCTTGTTTCAGACCATATAGTGACTTTTTCAGTTTGAAAACATGTTCTGGATGTTTTGTATTTTCAAAACCTGGGGGTTGGTGAACATAAACTTCTTCTTCTATATAACCATTTAAGAATGCACTTTTGACATCCATCTGATACAGAGTGATGCCTCTATTAACAGCAAATGAGATTAAAAGTCTGATAGATTCTAACCTGGCGACTGGGGCAAAGGTTTCTGTATAGTCTATCCCCTCTTGCTGACTATAACCTTGTGCAACCAGTCGTGCCTTGTTTCTGATGACTTCACCTTGTTCATTTAGCTTGTTTCTGAACACCCATCTTGTTCCAATGACGTTGAATCCTTTTGGTCTGGGAACGAGATCCCATACGTCGTTTCTGGTGAATTGATTAAGCTCTTCTTGCATTGCCAGAATCCATTCATTATCCAGAAGTGCTTCATCAATATAAGAAGGTTCAATCAGAGACACAAGTCCCATAAGAGTTTCTTCAGAGTTTCTGAAGCTTGCTCTTGTTCTGATTGGATCTTCCTTTCTTCCTAGGATAGTCTCTTCTGGGTGATCCAAACTGCTTCTGGGTAATCTCTTCTGAGGTTGATCAGCAGCAGTTGTAGGATTTCTAGCATTGCTTCTTTCAGACGTTGAAGGAATGTCTGTGTTGAGAGCTTCTGATGACTTGTCTTCAGAACCTGCAAATTCAATTTCTATACCTGCAAGATTTTCATTCTGCTTTGACTTTTCAGAGTCAAGCTTGTCATCAAAACGAACACTGATTGATTCTTCCACAATCTGTGTTTCTGTATTGTATACTCTGTACCCTCTTGAGCGTTCAGAGTATCCTAACATAATACACTTCTGTGCCTTAGAATCAAACTTGTTCAAATAATTCTTTGTATTCAATATATAGCAGGTACATCCAAATGGATGAAAATACGAAATGTTGGGCTTTCTGTTCTTCCACAGTTCATATGGAGTCTTTTCCAGAATAGGTCTTATTGAGATTCTATTCTGAATGTAGCACGCTGTGTTTATTGCCTCTGCCCAGAAAGTCTTAGCAACGTTTGTCTCATTGATCATGGTTCTGGCCATTTCTTGCAATGTTCTGTTCTTTCGTTCTACAACTCCATTTTGTTGGGGAGTTCTAGGACAAGAGAAATCATGCAGAATGCCTTTGTCATTAAAGAATGACTCAAAATCTTTATTTTCAAATTCTCCACCATGATCACTTCTGACTTTAACGATTCTAAGATCTTTTTCATTCTGAACTTGGTTACAGAAGGTAACAAACACAGAGTGTGACTCGTCCTTGTGTCTTAAGAACTTTACCCATGTCCATCTGCTATAGTCATCTATGATTACTAACCCATACTTCTTGCCACTGACTGAAGCAGTTTTAACTGGTCCAAATAAGTCAATGTGCAGAAGTTCTAATGGCTTAGAGGTAGAAACAACATTTTTGGATTTAAAAGAAGGTTTTGCAAATTTGCCTTTCTGACATGCTTCACACAGAGCATCTGAATTGAACTTCAAATTTGGAAGTCCTCTGACCAGATTGAGTTTGTTAATCTGAGATATTCTTCTCATACTAACATGCCCCAATCTTCTGTGCCAGATCCACTGCTCGTTGTTAACAGACAGAAGACATTTTACGTTCTGACTCTTTAGTTCAGAAAGTTTGATTTTGTAAATGTTGTTTTTCCTCTTTCCATTAAACAGGATAGTCTCATCTTTCTTACTAACAGCTTTACATGATTTTTGATTAAAGATTATATCATAACCGTTATCACTTAATTGACTTATGGATAACAGATTATGCATCAATCCATCTACTAGCAGAACATTATTAATAGAGGGAAGATTTCCATTACCTACAGTTCCAGAGCCAATTATCTTTCCCCTCTGATTGCCTCCAAAGCCAACGTGGCCTCCAGGCTTAAGTTCCAGGCTTTGGAACATATGCCTTCTTCCCGTCATGTGTCGTGAGCAGCCAGAGTCCAGGTACCATGACTGGTGTTTCTGACTTGCTGCTAAAGATATCTGCAACATGTATTATTTTATCCTTAGGTACCCAGATCTTCTTGGGTCCTGACTTGTTAGTTTTACCAAAACTCTGGTTGAATTTTGGTTTCACAGAGTGCTTACTGCTAGTATATTTGATGTCGTGTGTGTGACCATACACAAAGTGTGAACTTAGAGGAGTGTGTTTAATGGTTAAATCCATGACATTCTTAGGTGTAGGAACCTTACCTTGGTATCCTATTCCTTTCCTGCCGTTTCTGCTAACTCCATAGATCATTGAAGCCATTCTGCTTCTATCTATGCTTTTAGCAAGGAACTTCTGGAAACTATGATCATACTCCTTGATGATCTCATCAGCGTTGCTGGGAGTTTCAGAAATTGGTTCCTTCTGAGAGTTTTGTAAAGAGTTTTCTAATTTTAAAATTTTATCTCTCAGCTCAGAGTTTTCCAATTTGAGACTCTCAGACTTATTAGAGTCAGATTCAAGATTCCTTTTCAGGTCTCTGAATTTAGCTCTAATCTGCTGATAACGTTCCAGAATTTCATTGAGGCTTTCAGCAAGTTCAGCCTTTGTAAAATTAACAGCGAAGTTAGGGAATACCTCTTCTGTGTCTGATTCTGAGTCTGATTCAGAAGCTTCACTGTCATCTGGAATGTTAGCCATGAGCGCTATGTTTGCCCTTTCATCATCTGATTCTGAGTCAGCTTCAGACGAGTCAGAGTCATCCCATGTGGCCATGAGACTTTTCTTCTTCTCTCTTCCAAACTTCTTTTTGGGCTTTTCCCTCTGAAGCTTTGGGAAGTCACTCTTGTAGTGTCCTTGCTCATTGCACTCGTAGCAGATGATGTCTTTTGTGTTTGGCTTCTTGCTACCGGAGGAGCCTTCAGATCTTCTGTATCCAGAGGAAGAATCTGTCCTTCTGTATCTGGAGGAAGACTCGTTCTGATCAGATCTTCTGGGATTCCTGAACTTCCTTTGTCTTTGCTTCCACAATTGATTTACTCTTCTGGAGAGAAGGGAAAGTTCGTCTTCTTCTGATGAGGATCCATCAGATGTTTCTTCAACTGCCTGCAAAACTTTAGATTCAGATTTTCTGTTAGATTTTAAAGCTAAAGGCTTACCTTGCTTCTGAGGCTCATCAGCTTCTAGCTCTATCTCATGACTTCTGAGGGAGCTTATAAGTTCCTCCAGAGTGATTTTGTTGAGATCTTTCGCTAGCTTCATAGCAGTAACCATAGGCCTCCACTGCTTGGGTAAACTTCTGATTATCTTCTTGACATGGTCAGCAGTAGAGTATCCTTTGTCCAGAACTTTGAGACCAGCTACCAGAATTTGGAATCTAGAGAACATAGTTTCAATGGATTCAGATTCTTCCATTTTGAACGCCTCATACTTCTGAATGAGCGCCAGAGCTTTTGTTTCTTTGACTTGAACGTTGCCCTCATGCGTCATTCTGAGAGAATCAAAGATGTTCTTAGCTGTGTCTCTGTTGGAGATCTTTTCATACTCAGTATAGGAGATGGCACTGAGGAGGATGGTTCTGGCCTTATGGTGATTCTTGAAGTCACGCTTTTGTTGATCAGTCATTGATTTTCTTTCAATCTTCTGACCAGTTGCATTCACAGGGTGCGTGTATCCATCTGTCACCATATCCCACAGATCAGCATCATGTGCTAGAAAGAAGCTTTCAATTCTGTCTTTCCAGTAATCAAAGTTTTCTCCATCAAAGACTGGAGGTTTGCCGCTGAATCTGTCTCTGTCCTCATTGTTGTCATTGCTGAAATGAGAGTTGTTTCCTGCCATTGTGTTTTTCTGACGCTGGATCTTGTACTGACACGGTTAAGTGTTTTAGCTCAGAACCAGGCGCTCTGATGCCAATTAAAGGGGTGAAAAACACAAGAAGGGGGGGTTGAATTGTAAAACTGAAATCTTAAAGCAATTGACAAGATATTTTTATCCTGGTTCGTTTGATCTCAAACTACTCCAGTCCACCCGTCAAGGTGATTTCGCCTCTCTCCAACGAGGTCTTAATTCACTATATTCAACTGAATATTACAGACTGCTTTAACAATTGCTAAAGCCTTCTTGATTCAAACCACAATCCGGTTTGTCAAGGCAACACTTTCTTACAAAGGTATAAAACAATGTGTGTGAATGTTTTCTACAAAACTTTATCACAACTGTGATGTATACACAAAATGAAGCTTAGAATCTTAGATTGCTAAACACTAATGGAGTATCAGAGTTTGGGGTTTAGCAAAACTGGTAGATGAAGATTATTGTTCAGCTTTGTGCGTGTAGAGAATTGGAGAGCATTAGCCATTATAATCTTCGAAGCCTTGTTTATATAGCACTTGAGAAGATGAACGTTGAATGCAATATTCTTGATTCAATGCTAATAACAAGCTTTCCTTTTTGAGCAGATCTTGTCTAGAATGATGCCGTTGGAATTAATTAGCGTTCAATGCACAGTATCGTTGCTTCTTCAATGCACGTTCTGGCTTGGCTCATTCTGATTCTGCTTCGCTGCTGATGAACTATTGTTTTTGTATCAGAGTGTTTACGCGCAGTTCTGTTCATCAAGCTTCAGCATGTACGTGAGTTGATCATCTGATCTTGACGTTCTGATTCAGAAACTTCTGATGCTGGTATATGAAATCAAATTCTGATGCTGAAGAAGTGATCTTGCTTATTTTAATCAGCGTATCTGCAAGTCAGAGCATAGTAATTTTAGGCAGCATATAGTTCAAACATGAAACATATAAATACTATATCTTTTCACTTTGTTATCATCAAAACTCAAATATAGGGTAGTAGATTCAAACATTGTTCTAACACGGATGTCCATTACATAGAAAGTGGATTTAAACACCTCAGTACCTATCTTGATGGGAATTTCAACCTCTCCATGGACCATTCTCTTCGACCCATCGAAAGCTCTGACGACAATATCACTCGGCTTCAAATCTAACCCTTCGCAATCTAGCCGGTCCAAGGCCTTCTTAGGCAAAACATTCAGCGACGACCCGGTATCAACCAAAACATGTGCAAGGGTGGTTCTGCGACACTCGATTGAAATATGCAAAGCATCATTGTGGTTTCGGCCTTTAGGGGTCAGGTCGGCATCAGAAAAACCTAATCCATTGTCCGCAGTCAGGCTAGCCACGCAATGTTGAAATTGATCCGCAGAGGTTTCCTGGGGCACATGAGCTGCCTTCAGAAACTTAATCAAAGCTTGAGCGTGCGCTTCCGAGCAAAGCAATAGTGCCAGCATGGAGATCTTGGAGGGGGTTTGCCCCAACTGTTCCACCACATCGTAATCACTTCTCTTGATTATCCTCAAAATCTCGTCCATTTCTTTCTTGGAGGCTTCCGGGATCACCAAGGGTTGAGCCCTCGTCCTGACGGGCTCATCTTGTATTCCCTTTCCTTTATCAGCAATGGTAGGAGAGACAACACTAGGAACAATAACTTCTTCAATCAAAGGAGTTCTAGCAGAGAGCTTTACTGGTGCAGGGATGACTTCTTTAGCTGATGAGGGTCCAAAGACGGCTCTTGGAGGGGCAATCTCTGGAGAAAATATTCTCCCGCTCCTGGTGATTTTGCTGGTGCCCGCAATGTTACTAATGCTGGCCTCCTCATCATCCGAACTCTCTTCAATTACTTCGATTTGCTTGATACCATGGTAGTAGACATCACCACCATAGTTCCAAGGTATCGACTTCTCAGAGACATAGGGAACAGGCCCTGGCATTGTTATCTTTAAAGGAACAGATTTTGCAGCTGGTGTAATCTTAACTGGCTTTTTGACGGCCTTGGAAAGATTGGCGTGAATGGTTATGATTGAGACATTTTCAACATGAACTGGAACAGCAGAAACTTTTTCGAACAAAATTTGTCGGCTATCCATAAGGCCTTGGATGCCTTTCTTCAGTAGCGGACAATCAAACGACAGAGAGTGGCAACAGTAGCAGTCTTCTTTACATCCCGGGAAGATCCCGGCCCTTAACAAATTCAACTTAATGGTTAGCAGTGGAGTAGTTAGATCACTGACGTCAGCAACATACAAATCCTCTTCAATGGCGTTGACATTTCGGCCGTGCTTCGGCATAGGTGCAGATATCACTTTAGGCTTCTCTGGAGCGTCAAACTCTACTTCCTTAGCCTCTATCAGGTCTTGGATTTTGTGCTTGAGTGCCCAACAATCATTGGTGTCGTGTCCAACACTGTCTGAATGGTAGGCGCATTTAGCATTGGCATGATAATGTGGAGATGACGTATTCACATTCTTTGGTGCCTCCTTGATGGTGGCAAGATTCAACTTCAACAGATGGGGAAGCACTTGCGCTGGAGTCATATTAATACGGGTGAACTGCCGTTGTGGCCTTTCCACCCGTTGCTGATTTGGTCTGGACTGGTTATAGCGAGGCTGCTCACTCGGAGTGTTTTGAATCATTATGGCCCCCACAGTTGGCCGACGCTCCATCTTCCCTGCTCTTCTCTGAGAATACACCATAACTGTCTCCTTCTTAAAAGGCTTCTTCTCAACACTTGCAACAACACCCTTCTGAATCTTTCCTGACTTGATGCCAGCTTCTATTCTTTCGCCTGTTAAGATCAAATCGGTAAACCCCGCGGAAGAGTTACCAATTAGATGATTGAAAAATGGCCTAGACAGAGTCCCAAGAAACATATCAACGAGCTCACGATCGGTTAAAGGAGGCTGCACCCTGCCAGCCAAATCCCTCCATTTTTGTGCATATTCTTTGAATCCCTCACTTGTTCCTAGTGACATACCCTGAAGTTGGGTGCGAGTAGGAGCAAGATCAGAATTATACTGGTATTGTTTGTAGAAAGCGGTGGCCAAATCTTCCCAATTCCTGACATTGGTTCCTTCTAGCTGATAAAACCACTCCAACTGGGCTCCCGATAGGCTGTCTTGAAAGAAATGAATCCAGAGATTTTTATCGGCCGTATAGGGTTGAATTTTTCTCATGTAGGACCTGAGATGCATTTTGGGACAGGACAACCCATCATACCTCACAAACACTGGCACTTTGAATTTTGGGGGAATCACAATTCCGGCGACCAAGCCCATGTCCTCAAAATCCAAACCCGGTACCCTTTGCAATTCCATGGCAGCCAATCTGTCTTCTAAACCCTTATACTTATCATCAGCTGGAGGGTATTGCTGGTCAGAATAATCTTCATCCTCTTCAACCTCTTCCTCCTCCGCATCAGACTCGGAAGGCACCGCAACTCGATCTCTTTTACTAGTCCCTTCATTAGAAGTAGGAGGAAATTCAAGCACCCTCCGAGCTTCTCTGTCAAATCTTCTCCCCAAAGTAGCCACTCCGACCCTCTTTTTCTTCTTTACTGGGTCCTTATTCTCCAAATGAGTCTTGATGTCCTCTTGACTCTTAACCAAAGTCATCAAGAGTTGCTGGAACTGTGCATTCTGGGCTTGTAGGTCTTTGACTGTTTTCTCGAGATCCATCCTACTGAAATAAACAGCAGACAGATAAGGAAACCTGGAGTGAGACCTGTTTATGCACATGATGAATGGGATGCTGATGTATGTAATGCATTCAAGGATTTAGAACATTCAAAATCGTTTCAGACAAAGAAGAACGCACGTCATATTAATAAGAAGAAAATTGTTAGTACATAAATGCCCCATGGGCCAAATGTTACAAAATAAACTTCTCAAGGCAGAAAGACATTGCGCATCCTCTTTGGTGCGATGTAGGTGTTGAGGACCTCTTGCTCGTGGAGTCGGCAGGTAAGCTCTAGAACCTTCTTTTCACTGGCGTAGTAGCTAGCTTCAAAAGTGTTCCGTTCCTCCTTGAGCTGAATCCAACTTTTCTGCATTTCCTCCCACGATGTAGGCATGTCTGGATGTAGGATAGTGTAGGGAACCTCTCCTTCATTGACGGGCTCTTTAATCACTGGGAGTACATGAGGATAAGGCATCACTAGACTTTGGGCTCGGGCTCGTACCCACTTGAGATAGGGCTCAAGAGGGATGGAGTTCTTGTGTCCCAGAGTCTTGCTATCAACCTTGTTGAGTTTTCCCCAAGCTCTGATGAATCTTTGGCGAAGTCCTTGCGCATCGTTGTCGAAGTCAAAAACTAGGCTAGGAATCAACATATCATGAGGGCCATCCCTCCGTGCATATCCAAATTGCCTCAAAGCTAGGCAAGGGTTGTAGGTGATACCTCCCCTAATTCCAAGTAAAGGAACATTAGGGAATTCTCCGCAACGATCGACAATGATGACATTTTCTCTGGACCGAGCACACCAATGCACATCAGAATGAGTAAGAGTCATCAACCGTTGAGACCACCTTGTACTTTGGTCATTTTTCAAGACAGATTGTGGAAGGTGCGAAATAAACCACCTTGCAAGGATAGGAGTACAGCACATGAGAACACCCCTCTTTCTCATTGTTCGTGTGTAAAATGAGTGGAGGATGTCCCCAAGCAATGTTGGTATTGGATTTCTGGACAAGAAGATTTTGACGGCGTTGACATCTACCAATTGGTCAGGATTTGGGAACAAGACCAACCCATAGATAAGGAGTGCCACAATCTCTTCAAAGGCTTGTAGGTCCAATGAGTTCCAACATTCTTGTGCCTTCTCAAACAAGAATTTTGCTAAGAATCCTTTGACGCCACTTCTGGTTTCCCAATGCCCCTTGATGTCAGATGGTTGTAGATGTAATGCTCGAGCAACATCTTCCGGCTTTGGTTCCTTTTCCGTACCGTTGAAGGGTAGTTGATTAAGGATAGGGATTCTTAGGAGTTGAGAAAACTCCTCCAAAGTGGGTACCAACTGATAATCAGGGAAAGTGAAGCAGTGGTGAAGAGGGTCAAAGAACTGGAATAGCACTTTCATCATGTCTTCTTCAATGTTGGTGTTGACAAGGCTGAGCAGTCTACCATGTCTTTCACTGAAGGATGAATTTTCCGGAATTCTTGAGGTGATCTCCTTGAGTTGAGGAGAGATTCTCACAAGGTTGACTTGAATGGTATTTCTGCGAGGAATTTCCATGTCCTACAAAATAAGAACAAAGATGAAGATCCAAAACCCTTGAAATGGTTAGTGAATGCATATGATGTTTCATGATGTTTATGATGTTTATGATGTATGCACAAAACATATGTACAAGCAAATCACACCAAACCCTAATTTCAGGCTTGCATGGGGTCTCATAGGTAAGTACCCTCTTGAGTGTAGTTGGCTTAAAAACCTGTCCTATAAATAGTAACCGGGTTCTAAGGAGCTCAATATCCTTGGATTGTTTTCAATGTTCATTGTTTTGGTTTAGCCACTTAACTAGCGACCAAAATATTCCAAGAAAACAACCCTCAATGAGTGTAGTATCGAGTATCTACCAACTTCGGACTGCACCAAAGCCGGTCATCTCACTACCCCTAATAAAAGGCCAAGATGGTCAAGTAAGGTTCTAGGTCATTAGTGCTTAGTGACATCACTCAGCGGCCCCGTACTCTCCTTGATTGAACTCAAGGGTTACCGGTACTCACAAATATGTCGCACTAACATAGCTATTGCTTAGACCGTGTCGGTATACCCCGCACAGTTTCCACAATGTATTTCTATCTATGAATGTTTACCAAAATCCGGGTGGAGGATTGTAAACCCAAACAATAGAGCCAAAGTATAAAGCAAGCAAATCAAAACAATTAGTCATGCAAAGGGGGTGATCTAAGCCCTAAGGTTACTCCACTTTAAAAATTATCCCCAGCAGAGTCGCCAGTTCTGTGATACGGTGGGAGAACTGACTATGGTTTTGCGTTTGTTTTCGCAAATGTTTCGGTTGAGCAAGAGTCGCCACCGACTTTTTATTTTATCCTAAGGAAAGGTTTAAAAAGCACAGCAAAAACCTTTGAGATTTTTCTTGGGTTCGGGGAGTAGATTATAGAAGGGGAAGGTATTAGCACCCCTTCTATCCATGGTTATCCATGGGCTCTTAGGTACTTGCTTAGATCAACTTGCCTTGGTTTTCAATTGTTTGAAATGGTGCTTTGTGGTTTTTGAAAAGGTTTTGAAAAAGATGCCTTGTATAGGCTACCCTTGTAACAATTCTTTACTCGAATGTTTTACAAAAGGTGTTTGTCTTTTTGAAAAGATGTTTCAAGGTTTTTAGAAAGTTTGTTTTGAAAGTGTTTGTGAAGTGGGTTTTGAAGTAAGGCAAGTGTTTTCTTGGAAAGTTGACAAGTACTTAAGAGTTCATCTACCCTAAAATTTTCTCAAAGATTTTTGTCATGTTTTAAACCTTTTTGACAATTTTGTTCCACCATTGCATTTGGTGGACAATCTTGTTTTAGGAGATGAAAGAGACGGGCGCGGGTCATCGTTTAGACCATAATTACAATAGTATTAAATGTCTTTGGGCAATTTTCTTTTAAAAGGGACTTGATCATTCATTTAAGCAACATTTTGAGGGACTATGATCATTTGGTTGTTTATTTTACCCAAAGAAATTCAACACGCAACATGGCCCAATTATTTGAAGGCAACAAAGTGGAATACCCTAGGGGTGCAAGTGTGAAATGTGTTGTCCATTTTCATGCTCATTTATCTTGTATTATATCCAACTATTTTGTTCATTTTTATTTGCATAAAAAATCCTAATTCTAGCATAGTATGTTTAGAAAGCGATAAAGTGCGAAATTTAAATTCCTACGCTATTACATCACAATAATATAGGGAGGGGAGTACAATGTTCAAATGGGGAGGTATTTAGACAATAAATTAAATCTAAACTATTACATCTTTTGCCTTGAATATTTACAATATGATCAAAAGCATAAATAAAGTAGAAATAAAATAAATATGCTAGAATGCAAAAAAAAGGAAAATTTTTTATATGTATGAAAAAAAAGTATTATTTATGTGAAATAAAAAAAAAAGAGAATAAAAAGATATCATTTTGGGGTATTTTTGAATTTAGGGCAAAACCCTAATTTTTTAAATCAAAGGGGTATTAATTAATTAATTCATATAATATCTATTATTTACATACAAAAGTAAAATAAAGTGTGGTATATTTGTAAAAAGGCATTTTTTAGTATTATATATTAAAAATATAATATGTACATTTTTTTGGTATTTTTATCCTAGATATATTAATATACCTATTTATTTATATTATTTATAAAAACTATGTTTTATACACATTAATTAATAATATTCAATATTTAAAAATAAAAGTAATTATTATTATTTTTTTTTATAAAATATTTTCAGGAAGTAAATAATAAGATAAAAATATATATAAAAATATATTTGGTATTATTTTAAGATTTTAAACAAAAAGTATATATATGTATATTTTATTTATTTATGTACAAACAAAAGAAATAATCAAATAAATATGCAATAAATTCAAAAAATGATGGAAAAAATATTTTTATGTTTTCAATATGCTGAGAAAAAATAAATGAACCAATCACAAAAAGGCAAAAGTCAAAAATATTAAAAATGAAGCAAATGGGCTCAGGGGTGCAAAACCAAAAAGGGTGGTGTGAAAAGCAACTCAGAAGCAAGCCCAGCCCAAAATCACCTTTCTTCAACCTTTGAACAAAAATGTTCAGGAAACACGCGCCAAGAACTCCATTTGAATGTCCTGATTCTTTGATTTTTTGAACAAACTTCCAACACAAAAAATGTTAAGCATGAAGAGACGATTCTAACCATATGCATAACTTGATCTATCTCTCTAAGATGAGGGAGAATTTCTCCTCCCCCAAATCCTAACCTAGTTTTTCTGCCATTTTCAAACTCAAAATTCTCACAACTCAAGCAAAAGAAATGAAAAGTAAAGACATGGACATGTTCAGTGGCATGAGTAGAACCTTGTTTATTCACAAACTTAAAGCTAATGATGCCTAATAAGAGAGATACGAATTCAAAAATTTACCTATTCAGTTGAACTTCTATCTGGAGATATAGGAACTTTCAATGCAAAGTACTAGTTGGTATAGCTTCCTTGAGGTGTGGTGATGCTGTTCCAATATCTACTTTGCCTTGAGACACCTTGAACTGAGCTGTAGAACTTCAACTGCAAAATGGAAAAGTGAAAATGGTGGAACTTGTTAGAGGAGTTACAGATCGTGTTTCAAGGCATGGTTAGCTTGTATAGGTATTAGGGAATGTGTGTGAACTGGTTTTGGCAGAAGAGCTTGAGGGAAATAGAAGGTGGCAATCAAACTGCAGAGGCAACTCTGTTTTTGCAGTTTGATGGTGTTTTCTGGTTTGATGATGTTTTGGAGGTAAAAGACTCGTGCCAAAGCTTGGTTATGATGTGTGTAGGGTGTTTGATAACTTTGTTCTTGTGTATCTAAGCTGAGATGGATGTTGTGTTATGTTATGGCACTTTTCTTCATTCTTAAGCAACAAAATGCAACTTGGTGTTTTAGGTCAGTAGGGGACCTCTAATCCTGCTGCAAAGCTTCTTTTGATCAGAGTAATTTGTCCATAATCTTGTGCCAAAGAGATTTAGTTTGTACTTGCTTGATTTTCAATTTGACATAAAGTGAACTTTTGCAAAAATGGATAGTTTACTTTTTCCAAATTGGGATTAATCCTCTAGACAAAGCTTGAACTCAAAGAACTTGGTCTTGGCACAAAGAATATGCATTAAATTTATGAGTGTAACTTGGTTTAAGGACCTGTAATCTAATCTAAAGCATGCTGAGTTCAAATGGCAAGGTTATGAACATGTAACTTGGTCATGAACAAAGTGTTTTTTTGCTATATTGTGAAATTCGATTCTCCCTAACCATGAGGTTGTTTGAGAAGTTCTTGGACATTTTGGAAAGCTTGGAATGTGTACTACAATCCATCTTTGAAATGCAAATTGAAATTCCAAGTGGAAGTGTATGGAAAATGGCCTTAAAGTGGGGTAGAAAACCTTGTCAAAATAGGTCAAAAATTCACTAAGTTAAGAATGGTTTAGTGCCCTTATTCAAAAATTTGTAACTTGAGATACAAGCTTCAAATGAGAAAACTTTGTAAATAAAAGTTGTAAATTATGCAACAAGCTACAACTTTCATGTTTGGACTTTTGTTTGAATCCAAATGGATCATGGTGAAAAAGTGGGGCAAAGTTGGGAAAAAATTAGGGTTTTTTCATAACTTAGAAAAATTCTAAGTTATGAAAAATTCCATTTTAAACCCTAATTTTCATTTTGTGATTTCTTGGTGAACAAGTTTCATGATTTGGCATGTTTTGATGAAAAATGAATCTTGACTCTTGATTTTGACCAAAAAGTCAAAGTTTGACTTTTCAGTATACAGTCAAAATTGATCAATTGACTGGGAAATTCAACTGTCAATCCTGTGTACTTGGAATCTTTTGAGTTTGTTGATCATGTCAAGATAATTCCATGGGGTCCTTGAGTCCATGTGTGAGATTGGTTTGCCATTGGCTAGGTCAAACAGTCAAAAATTGCCTTTGTGCAGTCAGAACCCTAAAAATGACCATTTTGCCCTTTTGGTGATCTGATCAAATTTCTTGGGGAATTGTGATACAAACTTGATCAAATGATTCATATGAGTTCATAATATTGATGTGGGTCAAATTTCATGAGGTTTGACTGTCAATTGGCCATAGTTGACTTTTTCCCCAATACAGTTGATTTCTAGGTCAACTGTCCAATTGACTGGGCAAAACTTGGAATCAAGACTTGAAACTTGATATGGGTAAACTTGGGAGTCCAATATGAAGCATGAAATTCATCTTGGGCATTTTAGGTCAAAGCATCTTTGTGCAAACACAAACCCTAATTTGAGTCCACAGTGCAATGAGAGATCTTGAGCAGATGAAACCCTAACTGGATCTTAAGCTTCAAGGGCTTTGTGGTGAGAAATCAATGAGAAATGGGAGGGCAAATTTTGGGGTACAAGAAAGCACTAATGAACTTCTAGAACCCTTTACTTGACCAACTTGGCCTTTAGGATGTAGTGAGATGACCGGCTTTGGTGTAGTCCGAAGTTGGTAGATACTCGATACTACACTCATTAAGGGTTGGTTTCTTGGGATATTTCGGTCGCCATTAAAGAGGATTGAGCTGAAACAATGACCAAGGAAACAATCCAGTGATATTGAGCTCCTTAGAACCCGGTTACTATTACTAGGACAGGTTTGAGCCAACTAAACTTCAAGAGGGTACTTACCTATAAAACCCCATGCAAGCCTAAACTAAGAACTTGTTTGTTTTGCTTGTATATGCAT
Organism: Vicia faba; assembly: GCA_948472305.1. Lineage (NCBI taxonomy): Eukaryota > Viridiplantae > Streptophyta > Magnoliopsida > Fabales > Fabaceae > Vicia > Vicia faba. Next base: position 243,466 of record CATIWC010001323.1, on the reverse strand, counting down.
ACTTGTACATAACATCATGGACATCATGAGCATCATATACATCCACTAACCATTTCAAGGATTTTGGAGATTCATCTTTGTTATTGTTTTGTAGGATATGGATTCACTTCGCAGGAAAACTATCCAAGTCAACCTTGTAAGAATTCCTCCACAACTTAAGGAGCTAGCTTCAAGAATTCCTGAGAACTCTCCATTAACCGAGAGGCAAGGTCGTCTACTCAACTTGGTCACCTCCAACACAGCTGAGGATATGATGAAGGTGCTCTTCCAGTTATTTGATCCTTTGCACCATTGCTTCACGTTTCCCGACTATCAGCTTACGCCTACTTTGGAATAATTCTCTCAACTCTTGAGGATTCCCATTCTCAACCAACTACCTTTCAACGGTACGGAAAGAGACCCAAATCCAGAAGAGATTGCTCAAGCTCTATACTTGCACTCATCTGATGTCACAACTCATTGGGAAACTATAAGTGGTGTCAAAGGTTTCTTAGCAAATTTTCTGTTTGAGAAAGCCCAAAGCTGTTGGAATTCCTTAGACTTGCAAGCCTTTGAGGAAATTGTGGCTCTCCTCATCTATGGGATGGTTTTGTTTCCCAATCCTGACCAACTCATAGATGTGAGTGCCGTCAAAATCTTCATGTCACGCAATCCGGTGCCTACATTGCTAGGGGATATCCTACACTCTTTTCACACTCGCGCAATGAGAAAAAGAGGTGTCCTTGTGTGTTGCACTCCTCTCCTGGAAAGATGGTTTATTTCTCATCTTCCCCAATCAGTCTTAAAGAATGAGCAAGCTTTAAGGTGGTCACAAAGGTTAATGACGCTTAAACATTCAGATATTCGTTGGTGCTCTCGATCCAAAGAGAATGTTATCATCGTTGACCGTTGTGGGGAATTCCCTAATGTCCCTCTACTTGGAATTAGGGGAGGCATCACCTACAACCCATGCTTAGCTCTAAGACAATTTGGTTATGCCCGAAGGGATGGCCCGCATGATATGTTGATTCAAGGCTTGGTATTCGACTACGACAACGACGATCAAGGTCTTCGCCAGAGATTTATCCGAGCTTGGAGGATGCTAAACAAGGTGGATACGAACCCGCGCTCAAAGTCTTATGATTCCTTATCCTTCCATCCTTCCGGTGATCATTGAGCCTGTTAAGGAAGGAGATGTTCCATACAATATCCTACATCCTGACATGGCCACATCTTTTGAAGATCTACAAAGGGATTGGATACAGCTCAAGGGAGAGAAAGATACTTTCGAAGCCCAATTCTATGCAAGCGAGAAGAAGGTTTTGGAGCTCACTAGGCTACTTCATAAGGAACAGACTCTAAATGCCTATATTGCATCAAAGAGGATGCACACTACTTTTTTATCTTAGAGTTTTGTATTATTTAGCCCAAGGGGCATTGATGTACTCAAACTCTATCTTATTAATATAACGTGTGTTTCTTTTTGTCTAAAACGAACTTGAATCTTTAAAAATCCTTGAAAACATTACATATGCACATATCATTCATCATAACATAAACAGGTCTTTTGCAATGAGTTTCCTTATCTCTCTACTATTTATTTCAGTAAGATGGATCTCGAACAGATAGTCAAAGATCTTCAAGTTCAAAACACGCAGTTTCAACAGTTACTCACCACCCTGGCCAAAGGACAAGAGGAGTTGAAGACTCTGTTGGCCAAAGAGAAGAAGAAGAAAGATAAGAAACCAACCGGTGTTGTAATCATGGGGAGAAGGTTTCAAGGACAGACTAGAAGAACCTTGAATTTCACAATAACATCTGATGAAGGAGAAGGAAAAGGAAAGGAAACAGCGGTTTCGTCAAAATCTGAAGAGGAGGAAGAAGAGGAAGACTACTCCGAGGAACCATATCCTCCAGCTGATGATAAGTACAAACATCTTAAAGAGCGTTTGAGCGCTATGGAAATACAAAGGGTACCAGGTCTAGACTTTGAAGAATTGAGACTAGTGTCGGGAATTGTGATCCCATCGAAGTTCAAAGTGTCGTTGTTTGCAAAATATGATGGGGTGTCATGTCCTAAGATGCACCTCCGATCATATGTGAGGAAGATCCAGCCGCACTCTGCCGATAAAGACCTATGGGTGCATTATTTCCAAGATAGCCTATCTGGAACACAACTCAATTGGTTTTACCAATTGGAAAGGGCCGACGTCCATAACTAGGAAGATCTTGCCGCAGATTTCTATAAGCAATACCAATATAATGCAGATTTGGCGCCTACCCGTACTCAACTTCAGAGTATGGCCATGGCTTCCAATGAGGGTTTCAAGGATTACACGCAGAAATGGAGAGATCTAGCCGGAAGAGTTCAACCCCCTATGTCTGAAAGGGAGTTGGTGGATATGTTCTTAGGCACTCTATCAGGCCCTTTCTTCAACCATCTGATCGGAAGCTCATTCGCAGGATTTACTGAGTTAATACTAATCGGAGAGAGGGTGGAAGATGGCATAAAAAGTGGAAAGATTCAGAAGGATTCATCTGCCTCTACAACTGTGAGAAAGCCTTTCACTGGGAAGAAGGAGGTATCTGCTGTTTATCCACAAAGGAACCAAGGAAGAGCTGAACGCCGACCAATGGTAGGAGCTGTTATGATCCCAAAGCCCACATCTGATCAATCAAGAAGTAATCAACCAAAGGTGGAAAGGCCAGTCCGACAATTCACTAGAATTAATATGACTCTATCCCAGGTTTTACCGCACCTTCTGAAATCCAATTTGGCAACTTTAAAAGAATCTCCAAAGAACCCCAACACAACGTCCCCTCATTATCACCCAAATGCCAGATGTGCATATCATTCCGAATGTATGGGTCATGACACTAACAACTGTTGGGCCCTGAAAAACCAAATTCAAGACCTTATAGATGCAAAAGAGATTGAGTTTGATGCACCCGAGAAGCCAAATGTTATTTCTGCTCCTATGCCTAGGCATGGTCACAACACTAATGCAATTGAAGAAGATTTGTTTGTTACCACAGTTGATGAACTCTTGACTCCACTCCCAATCATTAAGATAAACTTGTTGAAAGCCGGTGTATTCCCGGGTGGTAATGAAGACTGCCATCTTTGCTTATCTTCACCAACTGTTTTCCCTTTGTTGAAAACAGGCATTCAACGCTTGATAGACAACAAAAAGATTCAGTTTGAAAGTACTCCTGTTTTACCCGTTCCTGTTGAAGACGTTTCAATCATCACCATCTCCGCCAATTCTTACAGGGTCCCTAAAAGACCCGTTAGGATTACATCGGTTCCAAAAACTAATCCTCTTATAATCACTATGCCTGGGCCAGTCCCGTATGAATCAGACAAAACAGTGCCGTGGAATTACGGTGGAGACATTTATTACCATGACATCAAACAAGATGGGCTGGCCGCCGAAGAGATGAGCTCTGAAGAAGAAGACTCCGACATTAGCAATATTGCCAGAACCAGTAAGATTACCCGTAGCGGTAGAATCTTCTCTCCAGAAATTGCCCCTCCAAAGGCAGTTTTGGGACCCGTGGCTGTTCCAAAGGTTACCTCCGTACCAATAATCATACCTGCAAGTGCTCCTATTAACAAAGACGACACAACCCCTGCTGTTATCCCTACCAACACTTCTACTGCTGAAACTCGAGGGAAAAGTATTTAAGAAGAGCCTGTCCGGACGAAGGCTCAACCGCTGACTATCCCCGAAACCTCCAAGAAGGAAATGGAGGAGATCCTGAGAATAATAAAGAAGAGCGACTATGATGTGGTTGAACAGTTGGGGCAAACTCCCTCCAAAATTTCCATGCTGGCATTGTTACTGTGCTCAGAGGCACATGCGAAAGCCCTGGTGAAGTTTCTGAAGATAGCCCATGTGCCTCAAGAGACATCCTCTGACCAATTTCAAGATTGTGTGGCCAGTTTGATGGTGGATAACGGCCTAGGCTTCTCGGATGCTGATCTGACACCAAGGGGAAGAAAGCACAATAAGGCATTGCATGTATCTGTGGAATGTAGAGGAACAACTTTGGCCCATGTCTTGGTGGACACTGGCTCATCTTTGAATGTTTTACCGAAGAAAGCTCTCGACAGACTAGACTGTGAAGGATTAACGTTGAAACCCAGTAACATAGTCGTAAGAGCATTTGATGGCTCAAAGAGAATGGTCCACAGGGAGGTGGACATCCCCATAAAGGTTAGGACTCAAAGTTTCAACTCAACCTTCTATGTAATGGACATACACCCCTCTTACTCCTGTCTGCTAGGACGTCCGTGGATCCATAATGCCGGTGCTGTCACCTCCACACTGCACCAGATGCTGAAATACCTGGTCCATGGAAAGATTATCACTGTCCACGGAGAGGAAGAGTATATGATTAGCCACCTCAATTCTTTCCGGTATGTGGAATTGGACGGCGAATTCATTGAAATTCCTTTTCAACATTTCGAAGAAGCCTCTCAAGAGATAGCAGTAACCAAGACGGTGTCCCAGATCCCTAAGATTACAAGACCTCCGCTCCGGATGTCATCTCTGAAGGACGCCAAGGCAGTAGTAGAGGAGGGTGGATGCACCATTTGGGGGTAACTTCCATATATTCCGTATAAATCTGACAAGTTTGGCTTAGGGTTTACTTCAAGTGCTCAGAAGGCTGTGCGCCGTGCCCGTGCTGGAGGGCCACCCTTGAAGATTAGCAACCGAGAGGTCAATGCAGTGGAAGATGGTGAAGAGGATTGTATCTGGGAGGATTGGATATTTCCTACTGTCAATGAAGGACTTCGCAATTGGGAAGCCAGAGACTTTGTCCCAATAACTTTCATCCCTCAGTAATTTATCTTTTACATTTCTGTTGGACTTGTAGTATTCACAAACAATTCACACATTTAAAACCTTGTGTCTTGCCCGAGGCACAATGGTCCATTTGTAAGGGTTTTTATTTCGTCTTCATATGACATTCAATGAATCATGGATGTTTTTCACATACAAACTTTTTGTGCTCATTGTTTTTCTTCTACATTTTATTTTTAAAGATGGTTATACCCTTACACACACCCACACTTACAAATGCAAGTACCCCTCAATTCCGGATCCCATGGGTAACGATACTACTATGGCCTTTTGTGACTCTGAGGATCTAATCTACCAAGCCGAAGCTGAAGGTGAGGAAGATTGTGAAGTACCAAGGGAATTGGCCAGACTACTACAATAAGAGGAAAGAGCTATTCAGCCTCATAAGGAACTGGTGGATACAATCAACTTGGGTACCGAGGAGGATAAAAAAGAAATCAAGGTAGGTTCCAATCTAGAGCTGAGTGTCAAGGAGCGTTTGATTCAGTTGTTGCATGATTATGTTGAGATCTTTGCCTGGTCATATGAAGACATGCCAGGACTTGATGCAGACATCGTGGTACATCGTCTGCCAACAAGAGAAGACTTCCCACCAGTAAAATAAAAAGTCCGCCGCATGAGACCTGACATGTCAGAGAAGATCAAAGCGGAAGTCATGAAACAATTCAATGTCGGATTCTTGGTTGTTATTTCCTATCCCCAATGGGTTGCCAACATTGTTCCTATGCCTAAAAAGGAAGGCAAAGTACAAATGTGTGTGGACTATAGAGATTTGAATAGGGCCAGCCCTAAAGATGATTTTCCACTCCCCCACATCGATATCTTGGTTGACAATACGACACAACATAAAGTGTTTTCCTTCATGGACGGATTCTCGGGTTACAACCAAATCAAAATGGCACCTGAGGACATGGAGAAAACAACATTTGTCACACAATGGGGCACATTCTGCTACAAAGTGATGCCATTCGGACTGAAGAATGCTGGGGCCACCTATCAGCACATCATGGTAGCTTTGTTTCATTATATGATACACCATGAAATAGAGGTCTACGTAGACGATATGATAGCCCGATCACAAACTGAAGAAGAGAACCTTGATCACTTGCAAAAGTTGTTTGAGAGATTGAAGGAGTACAAGTTAAGGTTGAACCCAAAAAAGTGCACATTCGGAGTACGGTCCGGTAAATTTTTAGGTTTTGTCGTCAGTAACAAAGGCATCGAGGTTGATCCTGCCAAGGTTAAAGCAATACAAGAAATGCCTGCTCCTCGTACTGAGAAGGAAGTCAGAGGATTCTTGGGGCGCCTGAACTATATTGCCAGATTGATTTCTAACCTAACAGCTACTTGTGAGCCAATCTTCAAACTATTAAAGAAAGATCAAGTAGTCAGATGGAACGATGAATGCCAGGTTGCTTTTGACAAGATCAAATAGTATTTACAAGAGCCTCCTATTTTGATTCCACCAGTCGAGGGAAGACCACTGATCATGTATCTGACCGTTTTAGAGAACTCAATGGGGTGTGTATTGGGGCAGCATGACGAGTCTGGCATAAAAGAGCATGTTATTTACTACCTGAGCAAAACGTTTACCGACTGTGAAACCAGATATTCACTGCTCGAGAAAACTTGCTGCACTATGGCATGGGCTACTCGCCGGCTAAGACAGTATATGCTGACTCATACTACTTTGTTGATATCTAAGATAGATCCGATAAAGTACATCTTCGAGAAGCCTTCTCTTTCTGGGAGGATAGCTAGATGGCAGATGATCCTAACAAAATATGACATACAATATACTACTCAAAAATCTATAAAGGGCAGTGTGCTAGCTGATCACCTTGCTCATCAAGCTGTAGAAGATTATCAGTCCATGATGTTTGAATTCCCGGATGAAGACATCATGACATTAGACAACTGTGAAGGAATCAGGCCATATGAAGGACCTGAACAAGGATCCCAGTGGACCCTGTTCTTTGATGGGGCCTCCAATGCACTTGGTAATGGTATCAGCGTTGTACTCTTATCTCCGAAAGGGTGTCATACTCCCTTTACTGCCAGACTTTGCTTCAACTGTACGAACAACATGGCGGAATACGAAGCATGCATCTTTGGTCTCAGAGCTGCCATAGACTTGGGAATCGAATCTTTAGATGTGTTCGGAGATTCAGCTTTGGTCATCAGTCAGATCAAAGGGGAATGGGACACTAAGCACCCAAATCTTATCCCTTACAAAGAACATGTTTTGACATTGCTACCACATTTTGAGAAGATTACCTTCGACCATTTCCCGCGAGAAGAAAATCAGCTAGCAGACACTCTAGCCACAATGTCATCTATGTTTAAACTTGATTGGGATAACGAGGCTCCCCAGATCACCATTGAACGAATGGATGAACCAACACATTGTCACGAGATTAATACTGAAGAGGTAGTGGACCAGCCTTGGTTTCACGAAGTCAAAAGGTATCTCGAGGCTCAAGAATATCTAGAAGGAGCCTCAATCAATGATAAGAAGTTCTTAAGGAGATTCTCTGCTAAGTTCTTCCTTAGTAATGGCATCCTGTACAAACGCAATCATGACTCTGTTTTGCTTCGGTGCATGGATAAGGTTGAAGCTGAAAAGATCATGGCTGAATTACATGAAGGTACTTTTGGCACTCACTCCAGTGGGCATACGATGGCGAAGAAAATCCTAAGGGCAGGCTATTATTGGTCTACCATGGAAGCAGATTGCTATCAACACGCTCGGACCTATCATAAGTGTCAAATTTATGCTGACAAGGTGCACGTACCTCCAGTTCCTCTGAACGTATTGATGGCTCCTTGCCCCTTTGCTATGTGGGGAATTGATATGATCAGGGAGATCAAGCCTACATCCTCCAATGGACACCGCTTCATCCTAGTGGCCATTGACTATTTTACCAAGTGGGTTGAAGTAGCCTCCTTCGCATCCGTTACCAAGAATGTTGTTGCCCGCTTCATCAAGCAAAATCTCATTTGCCGGTACGGTATCCCGGAAAGGATCATCACTGACAATGGTACAAATATTAACAACACTATGATCACCGCTTTGTGCGAGCAATTCAAGATTCAGCATCAGAATTCTTCCCCCTATCGGCCAAAGATGAATGGTGTTGTCGAAGCTGCAAATAAAAACATTAAAAAGATCATACAAAAGATGACAGTCACATACAGTGACTGGCACGAGATGCTACCATTCTCTTTCCACGGGTACCGTACCACGGCTCGCACGTCAACTGGGGCAACACCCTATTCTTTGGTTTACGGAATGGAGGTTTTCTTGCCTATTGAGGTTTAGATCCCCTCTCTAAGGATTATGAAGGATGCAGGTTTGAGTGAAGACGATTGGATCCAGACTCGACTTGATCAACTGAACTTAATTGATGAAAAGAGACTTACTGCTGTTTGCCACGGTCAAATGTATCAAAAACAGATGATCATGGCCTTCAACAAGAAAGTCAGACGCCAAGTATATCAAGTTGGGGATCTAGTGATCAAACGTATCATCTTGCCACAAAGTGATCCCAGGGGAAAATGGACTACTACCTATGAAATATCGTTTGTAATCAAGAACATATTCTCCGGTGGGGCAACAATGATCTTAACCACCATGGACAGCGACAACCTTCCTCACCCTGCGAATGCGGACATAGTCAAAAGATACTATGCATAAGAGACTCGCTAGGTTGACACACCTAGGCAAAAAAAGGGCATCCCGGCGAACCAAAAAGGTTCGTGCAAAAATTAGGGATAAAATTAAAAAATTTGTACACCTGGCAAGTTGAAAACCTAAAAGGGCGACTTGGGCAAAAAAGGGTTTCCCGGTGGACTGAAAACCCGAAAGGGTGGTCCAGGCAAAAGTTAGCGAATTAAAGCATATGACTATGTCCCGTCGGATCACTTAACGGACAACCTTTGACTTCTGTGATCGGTGGATTTAGAACTGACTGTTTAACGCTGGTTCGCGAAATGTCGCGGAATCAAGAGTCGCCACCGTCTTTTATTTTCTCCAACATGGACAGGACAAAAGCACAACAAAATTCCTTATGAGATAGTTTCTCGGTTCGGGAGGTAGATTTATAGAAAGGGAAGGTGTTAGCACCCTTTATATCCATGGTTATCCATGGGCTCTTAGATACTTGCTCATTTGTGTTTTCAAAATGTTTGTTTGCTCTTCAAAGTGTGAGTGGGTTTGAAAAAGTTTTGTTTAAAGTTTCAGATCGACTCTTGTATCAGTCCTCAAGAGTGTTTGAAAAATTGTTTTTTGAAAGCTTTTTGAAAGTGTCGGTGTGAAAAGAAGTTTTTGATTTGTTTTGAATTAGAGCAAATATCTACGAGTCATCCACCTACCCTAAGGAATTAGGCTATGTAAATGTCCTTAAGGTAGTGCCATCCCACCATTGAGAGGTAGGTAGCACCACCGTTGGAGGTATTCGGGTCAATTCGTGTTTAGGGACAGTGTGGTCACCAGAGCAACAGTAGGACACCTTAGAAGCTACCCTTATGCCATTGATCTTTTTATTCCGAGGCAACCATTTTGAGGCAACTATTCCGAGCCAACCGTTCCGAGGCAACTTGTTCGAGGCAACTAGATCAATGGACATAAGGACTCACTAAGACGTCCTATACTCGACGACCATGTTTCGAGGGGCAAGGCAACAGCGAGGCGTACCCTAAGAGTGGTGTGTGAATTGTGTGTCATTTTCAGTTTAATATTTTATCTTGATCATGCATTTGGTGAGCTACGTTTTGATTTTATTTGGGCCATTCATTCTTTCATGCAAATTATTAGCAGTTAAAGGTGCGGAAATTAAAATACGGAAAATAAAGTCCTACACTATTACAAGGCGCGGGTCTATACATTGCCAAATTAACAAAGACCCGTTTTTGAATAAAATGCAGAAAGTAAAGGTCCTAATTACTATTACAAGGCTTTGAACAATTACATAACATTTACAAGAAACATAAGAATAAATGCGCGAAAAAGAAATTAGAATCGAGAGTGCGAGGGCGTTGGACCCTTTAAAGAAATTAAATGAAATTGGAAGTTAATTAATTATTTAATGAGAAAAGAAATTGTTTTTTATGTTTTTTTGGTATTTAATGAAAATAAAGAAAGAAAATTAATTATTATTAGAAACCCTAATTCTAAATTATTTTTAATTTGTTAAAGAAAAATATTTAAGTTTAAACCTAATTTACTCTAATTAATTAATTACATATTTATTTACAAAATTAGTTAATAATTAATAATAGTAATAAGAAGAAAAAGTTATTTATTAAAAAAGATAAAAACGTTGAAACCCTAATTTCTATGTATTTTAGTTTATTTAAGAAAATATTAAAATTAAAAACCTAAATTAACCTAAATTGATTAATAAAATTTTATTTACAAAAAAATATTAATGGCTTAAATATTAAATAAAACATATTTTTATTTCTATGATTTCTGATTTTTTTGGTTTTATGAAAATTATTTTGGTGAATTAATTAAAACAATTAAAAAAATAAAAAGAAGAAAAAGAAAAGGGAATTAGAAAAAAGAAATACAAACAATGGGGGGTTTCTGCCTAATTTGGAGGTTAATGGCAAGGAATTTGGCCCATTAATCCCAAGCCCTTTTGACTTTCAGCGTTTTTGTATGGCATGGTTGACTAGTGTGCATGATGGTCTCCATATCTTAGCCTTTGGATTGATCCCTGGGGACATGTGGCAGGTCCAGGCGTTGGGCGTTTGATGGACCACTGAAGGGCACACTGCATAGGAACATGTTAGAGAAAAAATTATGAAATATACAAGGGGACCTGGGAATCGAACCCAGATCCCAATACCTGCATGCCAACGCAACGACCAACTGAGCCAACGCGCATAATTGATATTAATATGGAACGTGAATAACATATGTGAAAAAGCGCTGCTGGCCTGAAGCAAAACAAAAAAACGCGCTAAATTCAAACTTGTCCAATCTGGCTGAGACACGTCCACCTTCTTCTTTGTTTACCTGAAAATACAAGATAGATAGCAGGGGTTTTAAACCCCCACTAAATAGCATCTGCAAATAATAGAGAATAGGGCCATGATGATCATAAATTGAGCGCGAGGTATGGATTCAATTCGTCAGAATGTCACGATTTTAGTGGTACTAGTTTCATTGTCCAATTTTTCCAGATGTGTAAACCCCTCTTTTGGAGCTTCAGAAACCCTAGAAAGCTTTCATGGCAACTTTGAATACAGGCATTGTTAGTTCAATTAGAGGGCACCAATGGCTTCAGCATATTCATATTAATGTAAACCAATCATTAAAACACATTAATCATGCATGAAAAGTGAAACACGAATATGAAAATTTTGATGAAAAGTCAAACTTTATTCTACCAATTCCTTGAGTATGGAGACTGGAAAGGTATTGAGACACGTTCAGGAAGGTCCCAGCAAGCGTTTGGAATATTTTTTGAGCTTTGAATCACACTGCAACTATGAAAACAGTTTTTGATATTTTGTGAAAAAAGTGCAACTTTGTTCTATGAGTTTCTGCGCAGCTTGCTTGTCCTTGGCATTAGGTTTATGTTTGTGCATATATGTGGAAGGAATTAGGTCAGAAAGACCAAGCCCAAAGCCTTTGCATTGATGATTTTGAATATTTGATTTTCATGATCTTTTTTCAATCTTTTCCATACCAATCTTATGCCAATCATTGCCAATCATGGAAGATTCTTTCCTTTTGAGGGATGCACGAAATATTGAGTGAATTCTATGCACAAAAAGATTTGAAAAACATGGTTTAGTATTTTTCTCATAATTGATTTTAATTAAATGAATAAATAGGATTAAAGATTCAATTAATTAATTAAAAATAAGAAAATAACTCCCTTTAAAGTCAATGGGTCGTGCATAGCTTTTGGATAAGGATTCATGGAAGAAATTGAGGCCCATTAGCAATTTTGAGGCATTTGAAGCAAAGTTGACTTTTCAAAATTCCCAAACATTTCCCAACTTCCACAAGGCATATCTTGCTCAATTTTTAAGCTTTGATCATATTCCTGGACATTTTGGAAAGGTCTTGAAGTCCTCTAACCAATGCCTTTGGTCCCATGTCATTTTGATTTACCAATCTCAAGTTATGCTCTTTGACTTAATGTGCCTTTTTGTTGACTTTTGAAAATGACCTATAATGTTGAGATTGATAACTTTTTGTGAGAGCATTTCTTGGACTTGAAGTGTGAAGATGAGTTGTAGGAAATGTCATTCTCTTCAAAATGAGCTTTGGATGGGATTTTTCTGATAAACCATGTGGAAGTTATGCCCTGGTCAATTTGCAGTTGACTTTTTCAACTGTCCAAAAATAGAAACCTTTGCATCTTGAGACTTTTTGAGCCATGCCTTGGGAATCATGATCAAGAATTGATCAAATGATGTTTGTGGCTTCAAAATAATATGTTGACCAAATTTTTTGACTTTTAACTGTCAAATGACCATTTTGCCCCTGCAGTTGACTGTGAAGCAATTAGGGTTTCTGACTTTGCAATTTTGTGCTGTGAGTCTTGAAACTTGGCATATGGATGCTTGACAATGTTTATAGGCCTGTGGGACTTGTTTGGACCCTTGGAAACTTCAATTTCTTTGCCATAACCAAAACCCTAATTTTTGACTGTTAGGAGGCAATTGGACTGTGCAACTCTTGAGAGATTTTGAACCTGATCTTAGCAAACCTTGAAGAATATGGGAGGGCAAATTTTGGGGTACAACAGTTGCCCCTGTTCAATCTTCTTAGACCTGAGGATGTAGATTGGCTGTCGTGCCTTTCGTAATCCGAAGGTGGAAGATGATTGAACACTAGAGTGCCCAGAAATTTGCGCTCACATGTTAGCAGTGTGATGGTGGGAATGGGCTTACAGATGCCATTTGGAGGTTGATGGATAGGAAGATGGGCTTACAGATGCCATGTTGAGAGGTGATGGATAGGTGGATGGGCTTATAGATGCCATCTGGGTGTCGATCGCGTAAGAGTTTCCTTAGCGAGAACTTGCGTACCTGAAAAAGAAAGATAATTACCTGGCCTGTTACAAGAGTTGATCTTAAAGCTCTTTATGTAGATGCGCCCTGGCTGGATACAAGTATCGAATCTTTAAACTCTTCAGACGTGCCCTGGCGAGATACAGGAAGATTACTACCTCAACAGTAACGATAAGAGAACCTTGGGCGATTACTACCTCAACAGTAACGATGAAGGAATCTTGGACGTCTTCTACTGAGTCTTCATCAGGAAAATCTTTAGGAATCGATTTAACTGGACCAGAGAAGGCCTTTGACTGGATCGGCATCAGAAAAATCTTTAGGAGTCGATTTAACTGAACCAGGCAAGGTCTTGGAATCTTCAACTGGGTCTTCATCAAAAAAATATTTAGGAATCGATTTAACTGGACCAGAGAAGGCCTTTGACTGGATCGGCATCAGAAAAATCTTTAGGAGTCGATTTAACTGAACCAGACAAGGTCTTGGAATCTTCAACTGGGTCTTCATCAGGAAAATCTTTAGGAATCGATTTAACTAGACCAGAGAAGGCCTTTGAATGGATCGGCATCAGAAAAATCTTTAGGAGTCGATTTAACTGAACCAGGCAAGGTCTTGGAATCTTCAACTGGGTCTTCATCAGGAAAATCTTTAGGAATCGATTTAACTGGACCAGAGAAGGCCTTTGACTGGATCGGCATCATAAAAATCTTTAGGAGTCGATTTAACTGAACCAGGCAAGGTCTTGGAATCTTCAACTGGATCGGCATCAGAAAAATCTTTAGGAATCGATTTAACTGAACCAGAGGAGATCTTGAAATAACTTCGACTGGATCGGCATCAGAAAAATCTTTAGGAATCGATTTAACTGAACCAGACAAGGTCGTGAAATAACTTCAACTGGATCAGCATCAGAAAAATCTTTAGGAATCAATTTAACTGAACCAGGCAAGGTCTTGAAATAACTTCAACTGGATCAGCATCAGAAAAATCTTTAGGAATCGATTTAACTGAACCAGGAAAGGTCTTGAAATAACTTCAACTGGATCGGCATCAGAAAAATCTTTAGGAATCGATTTAACTGAACCAGAGGAGGTCTTGAAATAACTTCAACTGGATCGGCATCAGAAAAATCTTTAGGAATCGATTTAACTGAACCAGGCAAGGTCTTGAAATAACTTCAACTGGATCGGCATCAGAAAAATCTTTAGGAATCCATTTAACTGAACCAGAGGAGGTCTTGAAATAACTTCAACTGGATCGGCATCAGAAAAATCTTTAGGAATCGATTTAACTGAACCAGAGGAGGTCTTGGACATAGCTGAGAACTTAACTGGATCTTTCCTGAAAGATAAAGGTCAGTCATATGCAATGCGTGATATGGATCGAGCAATGATGTTCTCAACATAAATGAGATTGTAAGATATGATGCGTTTATGCATGTATCATGATGTATGTGATGTTTTTGAAGGTATTTTCGTCTAGGAGAATATATCCTTGACGAATGCTGGGAGTTAAATCCTGGGCTGATGGTTGAAGAGAGTTCTTCGTTTCTGCTGGGGATGAAGATTGCAAGAATGAACCGGTAGGAGAAGATGACTCCGTTGGGGAATAAACTTGATGAAGAGATTACTCTGCGGGGAATAACTACTCTAGCGATCTTGCTGGGGAACAATACTCTGTGGGAGGAGAGGTGCTTCGCTGAGATGTTTGATGATAACTTCGCTGGGGATACCATTGTTGAGTTTGTTGAAGAATATGATGAACTCCGTTGGGGGATAGGAAGACGTCGTCGGGGACGATCTTTCCCTGGTTATTGGCTGAGGATAACCCAGTTATATCCTGGTGGGGAAATAACCTTTGAATAAAGCCGGGAGATGCGTTCGTGCTCTGCAGGTGGCAAGCTTCCAGAATCTACTGGGGATGAGTTTCCTGCTGGGGAGATGATTCAGCTTTCCTGGGGAAATCTTCAGACTGGACTCTCCTGGGGAAATCTTTGAGATATATTGGGGAAGTGGCTCCGCTGAATGTCTGGTATATCGCCGGGAAACAATCTTAGATCAAGACTGCCGGGGATGCTTGTTAGGAATGTCTGTATACTCTGCTGAGGAATGTTGATATCTGCTGGGGATACCCAACTTCCTTAAGGCTGACAGTATAACTTTGCTTGGGGAGAGTGTTGACTTGCTGGGTCACTCTCTGGGGAATTAGGGTATCTTGGTCATTCTTCAGATGAACTTGCCTTAGTACCTTGATGGCAGAGCAACTAGATCGCTTAGACAACTCATTATTGCCCCAATTTCTGATGTGAGAGGAGAGGATACTGGTGGAGGTGTTTGATGACTGCCGATTGACAAATCTTCTTTTGGTAGGCAAGTGACGAGATGCCGGGACACAATCGTACGCCTTGATCCCTAATTTTTGCCTGGACCACCCTTTCGGGTTTTCAGTCCACCGGGATACCCATTTTTGCCCAAGCCGCCTTTGCAGGTTTTTGACTTGCCGGGTGTACAGATTTTTTTTCATTTCATCCCTTATTTTTGCCCGAACCCTTTTGGTTCACCGGGAAGCCCTTATTTTTGCCTAGGTGTGTCAACCTAGCAGGTCTTTGATTTTGCGTAGTATTTTTTCGACTATATCCATGCTCTCAGAGAGCAGGGAGGTGCCCCTGTTATTGTGTTGCCACGCTACCAGAAGATGTTTGGTCATGCAAGATTTGTTGCTGGAATTCCCCAAGTGACTCAGGCGGAGATTTGCCCCAGGCTATTTGGCCTTTGAGAGATTCTCCGAATCTTGATTGGACTGCCCCAGATAATAGACCATGGTCATGTCTGCCCCTTGATTGGAAGTGCTTTTGTTCACTAGGTATTCATCGTGCGAATTTCCCTGCTGTTCAAACAAATAGTCATATGCAAACAATGCTATATCAAAAATGCAAAGCTTATGTCTGTCTTAAAAAAATGAATTTTTAGTAAAACAAGCAAGTTTTGTAAATTGTGGTGTCAACTCGTTATTTTACCACAAGCCTTAAGGAGTCAGGATACCTTTCGTACAGTATGCTTTCGAACTAACCCATGCTTCAGCTAGGACTTTTGAGGGTTATAACGTGGCCTGGTTCATGGTTTAAGAAACAAAGGATACAGGCTCAAATTATTTGTACCCACCCGTTCTTCGTGATGTTCTTCAAACCTAAGCTCAGTTGATCGTGCGTCAGACCTTGTTTGAGTTTTTGTCCTGATATTCCCGTGATGGTTCGGATATTGATAATTTATTTTGAATAGGCAGTCATTCCTTTTTGTTATTGAGGGTTTGTAGGACCTCTTTCTTTTTGATTTCACTATCCCTAAATTTTGCCTGAACTGTTTCTTTTGTGATTACAGTCAGCGGGATGCCCCAGTTTTGTAAGTCTCCTTCATAGGTTTTGACTTATTGGGTTTTTATTTTTGAGATATAATGACTGCCTATCCTTATGATTATTCGGAATCATCACTGTCTTCTTTTTTTTTGTAAGGACCTTTTTGGTGCCATTTGTTATGCACTTGGATCAACTGAGAGACTACCCTGCCCCAGGTTATGATTAAGGGTTTTAAATTTCGAAAAGAAAAACTCCTACTTCTTTGGCTCAGAGGGGTTGACGAGGGATTATCTTCCTTATAACTCCAGTGTTTAGGGATTGAAACAATGTCTGTACCTCATCAGCGGAGTCTGTTCAAAAGCATACTGTAGATTGCGGTATCATTTTCGTCATCCTCCCTCAAGAGGCTTAGAATTATTAATCGAGCGTTGATCATCAGAAAAAAAATGAAAATAATTTGCATATAGTGAATACGAATATATTGCTTCAAAACAGACATATGCGATGCATTAATGAAATAACAACGTTTAACATGAGTAAATGTTTGAACAAAAGAAAATTACAACTTGAAAATCCTAATGAACAAAAGTCTTTTCATCTCAGGGCTTGTTACTTCGACTGGTGAATCCTGTAGGGATGGTAGAAGCACTCAGCCTGGCCATCTTGGGTGAATTTCACAGCTCCTTCATCGATCAGGTCCTGGATCTTATTCTTCAAGGTCCAACAATCATCTGTAGCATGCCCCGGGCTGTTAGAATGATAAGCGCAGTGGGCGTTGGGGTTATACCTTGAAGGTGTCCTATTGGGATTCTTAGGAGGGTCCCTTAGAGTTACCAAATTCAACCTCAACAGTTGTTGTAAAGCTTGAGGCAGCGACACATTGAGCTTGGTGAATTGCCTTTTAGGCTTGTCTGCCTGAAGCGGGTGAGGTTGATGCTGAATTTGTGGCACTGAAGCCATTTGAGGAGCTCTCCCCTTATCTTCTTGTCTCAAAGGTGGTTGAATGATGACTGGCTCTTTACCCTTAGATGTTTGCCCCAGTTGGTTACCCCGAAGCAGTTGGTTGACGAGAACCCCGAGCTCTTCTTGTCTTTGAGCTAAGCCTTGAATGATAGTCATCTGCCCCAGCATCTGGGCTTTCATTGTATCCATTTCAGCTTGCAGGTGTTTCAGCCATTCATCCTCAGCACTGTTCCTGACCAAAGTCCCCATGAGAAGTGTCCTCAGCTCTTCCTGCCCCTTGGATAGATTCAGGAGGATTTCCCCGAACCGAGTCTCTTTAGCATGAAGGTCCTGGTTATCTTGTTGGGAAGTCATGGCTGAAATAAACAGCGAAGAAGGTAAGTGACCTGTAACAAGGGTACCTGTCATGCAATGATATGTATGATATGCATGCAATGCTTTCAAGGATCTCGCGGGGTAAACAAGAAGATTGTTAGAATTGGAAACCGGTAGCTTGATTGAAGGAACTTCATGTTGTTGAGAGTCCTTCTTCAAGGGTCAAGGCTCACCATATCGAGTGGGTCATAGCCCCTGACTTTAGTCATCATGTCTGGTTTTGATTTAAAACAACCTTAGTTAGGGGAACCTTCTTCAGGAGTCAAAGCTCACTATATCTAGTGGGTCATAGCCCCTGACAACCTTGGCTAGAGGAAAATAAATCCCCTTTGCCCCTTGCCAGACATGTTGGTTCATCATGACCTGCATCACAAGCCCTTGAGATCCTTGAAATGGGTTAGTCCTTATGTGGGATGCATGCAATGGTATGATGTTATGCTATGCATGTAGGTAAACCCTGTTATGAGTCCCAATTAAGGACTATAAACAAAACCTGCAAGAAACTCAAGTGTCAGATAACAAGCATGCAAGTAGTCAAGTTTGAAAGCACACAAGTCACACAAAGAGCCCTTAGAGTTTAGGCCAGCATGGGGTCTAGGTATTACCCTCTTGAAGTTGGTGGGCTCAACCTGTCCTATCAGAAGTAACCGGGTTCTAAGGGTCCCAATATCATTGGATTGCTTTCATTGTTCATCGTTTCGATTTAACCACTGAATTGGCGACCGAAATATTCCAAGAAAACAACCCTCAATTGAGTGTAGTATCGAGTATCAACCAACCTCGGACTACACCAAAGTCAGTTATCTCACTACCCTAAAGAGGCCAAGATGGTTCAATTAAGGTTCCTAAGGTCAGTTGATGCTTCACGACACCAAGCGGCGGCCCCGTACTCTCCTTGACTGAACTCAAGGGTTACCGGTACACACCAAAGTGCCACATCAATGTAGCAGACTGCTTCAACTATGTCGGTATACCCCGCACAGTTCCCTCATAGCCTTGTTGCTACTTTCTAAGAAGGTATCCCCAGATCCGGGTTAGGATCTATAGAACTCCCAAGACAGGCCCACAATATTAAAGCAAACAATTCAGACGATTGAAAACACAAGTGATCTTAGTCCTAAGGTACACCTCACTTTAAAATAGTCCCCAGCAGAGTCGCCAGTTCTGTGATCGGTGGATTTAGAACTGACTGTTTAACGCTGGTTCGCAAAATGTTGCGGAAGCAAGAGTCGCAACCGTCTTTTATTTTCTCCAACATGGACAGGACAAAAGCACAGCAAAATTCCTTATGAGATAGTTTCTCGGTTCGGGAGGTAGATTTATAGAAAGGGAAGGTGTTAGCACCCTTTCTATCCATGGTTATCCATGGGCTCTTAGATACTTGCTCATTTGTGTTTTCAAAATGTTTGTTTGCTCTTCAAAGTGTGAGTGGGTTTGAAAAAGTTTCGTTTAAAGTTTCAGATCGACTCTTGTATCAGTCCTCAAGAGTGTTTGAAAAATTGTTTTTTGAAAGCTTTTTGAAAGTGTCGGTGTGAAAAGAAGTTTTTGATTTGTTTTGAATTAGAGCAAGTATCTACGAGTCATCCACCTACCCTAAGGAATTAGGCTGTGTAAATGTCCTTAAGGTAGTGCCATCCCACCATTGAGAGGTAGGTAGCACCACCGTTGGAGGTATACGGGTCAATTCGTGTTTAGGGACAATGTGGTCACCAGAGCAACAGTAGGACACCTTAGAAGCTACCCTTATGCCATTGATCTTTTTATTCCGAGGCAACCATTTTGAGGCAACTATTCCGAGGCAACTATTCCGAGGCAACCGTTCTGAGGCAACTTGTTCGAGGCAACTAGATCAATGGACATAAGGACTCACTAAGACGTCCTATACTCGACGACCACGTTTCGAGGGGCAAGGCAACAGCGAGGCGTACCCTAAGAGTGGTGTGTGAATTGTGTGTCATTTTCAGTTTAATATTTTATCTTGATCATGCATTTGGTGAGCTACGTTTTGATTTTATTTGGGCCATTCATTCTTTCAAGCAAATTATTAGCAGTTAAAGGTGCAGAAATTAAAATACGGAAAATAAAGTCCTACACTATTACAAGGCGCGTGTCTATACATCGCCAAATTAACAAAGACCCGTTTTTGAATAAAATGCAGAAAGTAAAGGTCCTAATTACTATTAAAAGGCTTTGAACAATTACATAACATTTACAAGAAACATAAGAATAAACGCGCGGAAAAGAAATTTGAATCGAGAGTGCGAGGGCGTTGGACCCTTTAAAGAAATTAAATGAAATTGGAAGTTAATTAATTATTTAATGAGAAAAGAAATTGTTTTTTATGTTTTTTTGGTATTTAATGAAAATAAAGAAAGAAAATTAATTATTATTAGAAACCCTAATTCTAAATTATTTTTAATTTGTTAAAGAAAAATATTTAAGTTTAAACCTAATTTACTCTAATTAATTAATTACATATTTATTTACAAAATTAGTTAATAATTAATAATAGTAATAAGAAGAAAAAGTTATTTATTAAAAAAGATAAAAACGTTGAAACCCTAATTTCTATGTATTTTAGTTTATTTAAGAAAATATTAAAATTAAAAACCTAAATTAACCTAAATTGATTAATAAAATTTTATTTACAAAAAAATATTAATGGCTTAAATATTAAATAAAACATATTTTTATTTCTATGATTTCTGATTTTTTTGGTTTTATGAAAATTATTTTGGTGAATTAATTAAAACAATTAAAAAAATAAAAAGAAGAAAAAGAAAAGGGAATTAGAAAAAAGAAATACAAACAATGGGGGGATTCTGCCCAATTTGGAGGTTAATGGCAAGGAATTTGGCCCATTAATCCCAAGCCCTTTTGACTTTCAGCGTTTGTGTATGGCATGGTTGACTAGTGTGCATGATGGTCTCCACATCTTGGCCTTTGGATTGATCCCTGGGGACATGTGGCAGGTCCAGGCGTTGGGCGTTTGATGGACCACTGAAGGGCACACTGCATAGGAACATGTTAGAGAAAAAATTATGAAATATACAAGGGGACCTGGGAATCGAACCCAGATCCCAATACCTGCATGCCAACGCAACGACCAACTGAGCCAACGCGCGTATTTGATATTAATATGGAACGTGAATAACATATGTGAAAAAGCGCTGGTGGCCTGAAGCAAAACAAAAAAACGCGCTAAATTCAAACTTGTCCAATCTGGCTGAGACACGTCCACCTTCTTCTTCGTTTACCTGAAAATACAAGATAGATAGCAGGGGTTTTAAATCCCCACTAAATAGCATCTGCAAATAATAGCGAATAGGGCCATGATGATCATAAATTGAGCGCGAGGTATGGATTCAATTCGTCAGAATGTCACGATTTTAGTGGTACTAGTTTCATTGTCCAATTTTTCCAGATGTGTAAACCCCTCTTTTGGAGCTTTAGAAACCCTAGAAAGCTTTCATGGCAACTTTGAATACAAGCATTGTTAGTTCAATTAGAGGGCACCAATGGCTTCAGCATATTCATATTAATGTAAACCAATCATTAAAACACAGTAATCATGCATGAAAAGTGAAACACGAATATGAAAATTTTGATGAAAAGTCAAACTTTATTCTACCAATTCCTTGAGTATGGAGACTGGAAAGGTATTGAGACACGTTCAGGAAGGTCCCAACAAGCGTTTGGAATATTTTTTGAGCTTTGAATCACACTGCAACTATGAAAACAGTTTTTGATATTTTGTGAAAAAAGTGCAACTTTGTTCTATGAGTTTCTGCGCAACTTGCTTGTCCTTGGCATTAGGTTTATGTTTGTGCATATATGTGAAAGGAATTAGGTCAGAAAGACCAAGCCCAAAGCCTTTGCATTGATGATTTTGAATATTTGATTTTCATGATCTTTTTTCAATCTTTTCCATACCAATCTTATGCCAATCATTGCCAATCATGGAGGATTCTTTCCTTTTGAGGGATGCACGAAATATTGAGTGAATTCTATGCACAAAAAGATTTGAAAAACATGGTTTAGTATTTTTCTCATAATTGATTTTAATTAAATGAATAAATAGGATTAAAGATTCAATTAATTAATTAAAAATAAGAAAATAACTCCCTTTAAAGTCAATGGGTCGTGCATAGCTTTTGGATAAGGATTCATGGAAGAAATTGAGGCCCATTAGCAATTTTGAGGCATTTGAAGCAAAGTTGACTTTTCAAAATTCCCAAAACTTTCCCAACTTCCACAAGGCATATCTTGCTCAATTTTTAAGCTTTGATCATATTCTTGGACATTTTGGAAAGGTCTTGAAGTCATCTAACCAATGCCTTTGGTCCCATGTCATTTTGATTTACCAATCTCCAGTTATGGTCTTTGACTTAAAGTACCTTTTTGTTGACTTTTGAAAATGACCTATAATGTTGAGATTGATAACTTTTTGTGAGAGCATTTCTTGGACTTGAAGTGTGAAGATCAGTTGTAGGAAATGTCATTCTCTTCAAAATGAGCTTTGGATGGGATTTTTATGATAAACCATGTGGAAGTTATGCCCTAGTCAATTTGCAGTTGACTTTTTCAACTGTCCAAAAATAGAAACCTTTGCATCTTGAGACTTTTTGAGCCATGCCTTGGGAATCATGATCAAGAATTGATCAAATGATGTTTGTGGCTTCAAAATAAGATGTTGACCAAAATTTTTGACTTTTAACTGTCAAATGACCATTTTGCCCCTGCAGTTGACTATGAAGCAATTAGGGTTTCTGACTGTGCAATTTTGTGCTGTGAGTCTTGAAACTTGGCATATGGATGCTTGACAATGTTTATAGGCCTGTGGGACTTGTTTGGACCCTTGGAAACTTCAATTTCTTTGCCAGAACCAAAACCCTAATTTTTGACTGTTAGGAGGCAATTGGACTGTGCAACTCTTGAGAGATTTTGAACCTGATCTTAGCAAACCTTGAAGAATATGGGAGGGCAAATTTTGGGGTAAAACAACTTCCACTGACAAACTCAGAGTTTCTGATCAATTCAATCATCTTCAGACGGAGCGACAAATAGACAAGATATTCAAAGATATAAAGGCTATAGCAGAATGGGAACCCCATGGGATTATTACACATAACTATCCTTCTCTGTATAAATTTTTCTTGTTTTCAACACCATTCTCTTACTAGAATGTTTGTCTCCTTTGTAAAAAATACTTATTCAAAGTCATTACAAAGATATCCCTTTGAAAGTGCAAAAAAAAAACTATTTGTCTTTTTTCTTTACTCTTGTGTTTTGTTTGTAAAAACCTCCAATGATTCGTTGATGAACATATGCATTTGAACATAATTACCGTTTACAAATAAACAAAATGAGAAGGACAATTACTGATAGGTTGAAAAGACAGGAAAACGTCTCTAGGCTATTCCATAAGTAATCCCCACAATACGTCATTTAAATCCCCAGCGGAACAAAGTTTCAAATTATTAATTCCCAGTAGAAATCGTCAAGTTTCTCAAGATTCCCCAGGAAGATCTTACAAGCAGTACATGTCATTTCCCTCACAACGGAATTTACATCCCTCAACAAGAGTTCGTCAGTACTTCAACTTCAAGACATGAAAATTCAACTTATCCTCAGCAGCATTCAAGGATTTATTTTCCTCAGCAATACAACAAATCAGCTTACATGCGCATACATTACATCCATATATCATAAACATTGATAAAGCAAATACATTGCATCATACATTTCATGCAATATAACTTTGTTTCAGCTAACATTTTACCCTTTTCAGGATAAGATTAAACAGCTACCATTAACAATATGCAATCAGGATACAGTTCAGATACGATCCAGACTCGGATGCCATTCTTTTACTCATCCAGATTCAACTTTCAGATACAGTACGGATACGCTCCAGACTAGGATGCCATTCTATTACTCATTTAGATTTCAAGTTCAGATACGCTCCAGACACGGATGCCATTCTGACACTCATTCAGATTTCAAGGTCAGATACAGTTCAGATACGCTCTAGACACAGATGCCATTCTATTACTCATCCAGATTCAACTTTCAGATACAGTACGGATACGCTCCAGACTCGGATGCCATTCTGATACTCATTCAGATTTCAAGGTCAGATACAATTCGGATACGCTCTAGACACGGGTTCCATTCTGATGATCATTCAGATTCAGACTTCATGATACAGTTCGGATACGCTCCAGACATGGATGCCATTCAGATACTCATTCAAAGTTCAAATCCCGATACAGTTCAGATACGCTCTAGACACAGACGCCATTTTGATACTCATTCTTTCAGCTTACAACTTACAATTCAACAAACATTCTTGGATGGCATCTACAAGCCCATCTCCAACAAGATTCTATCACTTATGTAAATGGCATCTTTAAGCCCATTCCCTTAACTACACATGGTCGAGTGCAAATTTATGGGCACTCTAGTGTCCAATCATCTTTCACCTTCGAGTCACGAATGGCAAAACTCACCAATCTAACTCTTCAGGTTTAAGAAGATTGAATAGGGGAAGCTGTTGTACCCCAAAATTTTCCCTCTCACTTATCAAGAATTTCCTCCCAAAATCTCTTTGACTCAAGACTGGATTAGCGTTTGACCAGCTCAAGACACCTCCTCATGCACTGATGACCAAAATTAGGGTTTGAGTTTGCACAAGGATTTTTGGACTATTAATGCTTCATATGACTTTAAAACATCATTATGGACCCCTAAGATTACTCATGACAAGTTTCAAGCCTTGGACCACATTTTTGATCAGTCAATTGGACAGTTGACCTAAAAATCAACTGTATTGGGAAAAAAGTCAACCATGGCAAATTAACAGTCAAACTTCATAACTTTTGATCTAAATCAACATTTTAGACTCATATGTATCATTTGATCAAGTTTGGATTACAATTCCTCAAGAAATTTGATCAAATCATCAAAAGGGCAAAATGGTCAAAATTAGGATTTTGACTAGGAAAGGGAAATTTCTGATTTTTGACCTAGCAATTGACCAATTGATTTGAAACATGGTTTCAAGGGTTCAATTTCATCATCTTGACCTTATTACATGGTTCAAAACATTGCAAATCCATTGGATAGACAGATGAAATTTGCAGTCAACTGATCAAAAGTCAACTGTATACTGAAAAGTCAAACTTTGACTTTTTGGTCAAAATCAAGTGCCAAGGATCATAATTCATCAAAACATGTCAAAATGTTAAACTTGTTCATCAAGGAATCAAATATTAAAGATTTTATTTTAAAATTTGAATTTTTCTTAACTTCGAAAATTTTTCTAAGTATAGAAAATTTCTTATTTTTTCTCAACTTTAGGCCAATTTTCCACCATGATAAAAGATGATTCAAAGAAAGTTCCCAACATGAAAGTTGTAGATCTCCATGAAATCTACAACTTTGCTTCACACATTTTTCCCTAAAGATGCTTGGATCTCAAGATATAATTTTATGAACACATGCCCATGAACTAAAATAACTTAGTGAAATTTCGCCCTAATTTAGGCAGGTTTTTGACCCAAACTCATGGAAATATTTCACCTAGTTCCAAGGGTAATCTTGAAATTAATTTCAAATATTAGTTATAGAGCATATTTCAAGCTTTCTAAAATGTCCAAGAACTCCTTGAGATCATTTTTGAGTAGAGAGAATCGAAGAGATGAAGTTGGCAATTTCTCACTTTGAATTCAAGCCATTTCATGAAGAACAAAATTCAAATTTGAAACCTATGCTGCCTAATCCTTGCTTTACAGGTCTCTAACTTGTTTCTCACTTCATAATTTAATGCTTACTCAGTTGAAAAATCTTTAATTCAAGCTCAAGAGCCTTTGTCCAAGTTGTAATTCCATAAATGGCATAAAGTGGCCATTGCCATTTTGAAAAAGCTTCACTTTTACAACTTTACAAATCTTGAGCATTGAACCTGTCTTATCTGCACACACAAGTACTATAGACCTAAGGCAATTTGTATAGAACTCATACCAACTCCAAGCAAGCCATTACAAGCATGTAAAGACTTGTCCCTTCACTTTGCTTCAAAAGCAAGAAAGTGTGCAAAAAGTCTAGAACTGAAAGATCTATTGAGAAGCTGACTTGAAACCTTTTCCATAATAATATACAAACACATTACAACTAGAAAGACGATTGCTAAAAGGCTGAAAACACTCAAAAACTCCATATCACCAAAAACTGTCAAAACTTGCAGTTTATGCATAAGCATAACAATCCATCATTTGGCTCGTGCGTTTCAAGTTTTAACCATCAAAACACTTTAACTACTTCATATCTAAGAGATCCAGACCATCATCCCTACACTGTAGCTCCTCCTTCTTCATCTGCCATTTTTATTTTCAAAGCTTGCAGGTTGACTTGGATAGAGAGTTCCAGGCACTTCCAAAGCAAGGCAAGGATTGGAACACACTCAGGGAGGTTCAAGCAAGCTCAAGCAATCATCAGGCCTTCATAAAACTCACTCAAACTCCATTCACGATTTAAACTGAAATATGTAAGAATCTCAACTTTTATCTCTTCATACAGGCATCCATTGGCCACAATTTGTGAATAAACAATGTAGACCTCATTGCTACGAAGCTGTAGATATCTATAACTTGCATTTATTTGGCCTGAGTTGAGAGAATTTTGAACTTGAAGTTCCTGGAAAAATTAGGTTAAAAATTAGGGCCATTAAAATTCTCTTTAATCTTGGACGTATAGTTTTAGTTATGCACATGGTTAGAATCGTGAGACAAAATGCTATAACTTTCATGTTATCAATTTCCATTTTTGTTGAGAGATGAAAGAGTTACAGGAGGTCCGGCCAGCTTGAGGAAGAAGATGAAGTACAGAGCCAAGTAAAAATTTTGTGTTATGTTTTTGTTGTTTCATATAAATCAACAGATGTATAGCCACCCCAATGGCAAGGTAGCACGCTGGTGAGGCCCAGGTCATGGGTTCGAACCTTGGCGCTACCTTTTTTTTCTTCATACTTTTCCCTTTTCATTTTTTGGCTGTTTTGTAGGATTGGGCTTCAACGTTGGGCCTAACATTTTTTCTAACATAACACCGCTTGATTTCTCAAGATACCCCCCTGGCCCAACTATTTTCATATATTTTATTTATTTATTTTATTTTTATTTTTGTTTATTAAATATTTTCTTTAATACATAAAAATCATGAAAAATATAAATATGATAATATTGCATTTTTTATTTTATTTTATTTTATTTTTCACATAAAAAATATATTTTATCTTCAATATATACTAACTATCTTTCTTAAATAAATTTGTAAAAATAAACTTAGATATATTCTTATATTTTCTTTTATATTTATATATATAATTATAAATATTTATTTTAAAATATAAAAAACTAAATATTTTCATACAATATTATTTATTATTTTTAATACAAAAAATACACAAAAAAATAATACATAAGAACTTTATTTTCTTTCAAACTAGAAATTAGGGTTAACCTTTTTTTAAAGATATAATTTCCTTTTTTTATATATATATTTAGGATTAGGTTAAAATTCCTTTTCACATAAAAAATAAAAACAAAAATCTTTTTCTTGCATATACATACCATTGCATATTTAATTTATATTGTACCTTATTTATTTAAATATTTGTACAAATTCGATTTGGTTGTAATAGCTTAATTAGATTTACATTCTTGTAAATCCTCATTTATAATTTGTATTCCCCCCTTCCATAAAAATGTTGTAATAGTGTAGTTATCTTTAAATTATGCAATTTACCGCTTTTATATATCATGCTAGTAATTAGGGTTTGTATGGAAAGATCAAAACAAAGAAAATAGAAAACCCTAATCCAAAATAAACAAGGCATGAAAATAACACACTTATACACAAGCATCCTTAGGGTTTCTCCACTTGGTTGCCTTATACAAAAATGGTCATATTACGCATGCGAAGTATCTTGGCAAAAAACAAAAAAAAATATAAGATCATAGTCCCTCGATGACGCTATTCAAAGTTGCCTTACAAAATGATTTTGGTCCCACAAAAATGCTAAGATCTTTGCAACATTGCTAATCATGGTTATACAATGACCCACGCCCGTCCCGTTTACATCCAAAGATAGGGTTGCTTACCAAATCAATGGTAAGACAACAATGTCAAAGGAATAGAAAATGCACAAGAAAGACATTTGAGTAGGTAGATTACTTCTAGTTACTTGCTCTAGTTCCAAACAACTACCCTTGCTATTTTCAAAACAAACACACACATTTCCAAACATTTTCCAAACATTGAAAACATTTTCAAAAAAGACAAGCATCTTTGTATACATTCTTACGAACGATAATCATTACAAAGATTGCCTAAACAAATGGCCTCTTTTACAAAATACTTTCAAAACAACACCAAACACATTTTCAAACAACCAAAGCAAGTGATCTATCAAGTAACTAAGAGCCCATGGAAAACAATGGATGAAAAGGGTGCTAATACCTTCCCTTTTCATAATCTACCCCTCGAACTCAAGAAAACACCTCAAAGGTCTTTCCTGTGCTTTTTCACCTTTCCTTTTGGATAAAAGAAAAGTCGGTGGCAACTCTTGCTAACCGCAACATTTGTGATAAAACACAAAACCCTCAAGTCAGTTCTCCCACCGTATCACAGGGTACATGGGAAGTTTTCAGGAATTTTACCAAGGCCTTTGCATGCGCCTCAGAACATAGTAGTAAAGCCAGCATGGAGATCTTAGATGGATTTTACCCCAGTTGCTCGACTACATTGTAGTCGATTCTTTTTATGATCTTTAGAATCTCCTCCATCTCTTTTCGGGAGGGCTCAGGGATAGCTACTAATTATGTCTCCGTCTTGACAGACTCAACCAGAACACCTTTTCCTCGGGTCTCGATTAACTCGGCAGCAGGAATGTCAGTAGGGGTGATAACAGGGATTGTAACAGCTTCGTCAGCAGGAGTATTAGTAGAGATGATTGTAGTACTGGGAACAAACTTTGGAGAAGCAACAACGACATGAATGATTACGGGTCCATAAACTATTTTTGGGGGAGAAATCTCTGGAAATAATATCCTTCCACTTTGAGTAATCTTGCTAGTCCCTGAATATTACTGATATTGGAGTCAACCTTCTCAGAACATGAATCTTCAGCAGCTGGCCAATCTTGCTTGATACCGTGGTAGTAGACATTCCCCCCATAATTCCATGGTACAGTTTTGCCTGATGAATACGGGATTGGTCCAGGCATTGTAATTATCAAAGGAGCTATTTTTTGAACTGATGTAATTCTAACGGGTCTTTTGGTGGAAACCCTAGAAGAATTGGCGGAAATGGTGACGATGGAAACACCATTATAAGAAACAGTTGGAACAAAAGTCTTTTCAAACAAAATTTCCTTGTTGTCTATTAGGCACTGGACGCCTGCTTTCAACAAAGGACAGCTGGTTTGTGAGGACAAACAGAAATGACAGCTTTCATCACAGCCTGGGAAAACACTGGCATTCAATAAGTTCTTTTTGATAGTCAGGAGTGGGGTCATAAGTTCATCAACTGAAGTAACAAACATATCTTCTTCAATGACGATAGCATTATGGCCGTGTTTTCCCATAGGGGCAGAAATGACATTGGGTTTTTCTGGCACATCAAACTCAATCTCTTTAGCTTCAAGGAGGTCTTGTACTTTGTTCTTCAGAGCCCAACAGTTGTTAGTGTCATGGCTGGGACTCTCAGAGTGGTATGCACAGTAGGCATTAGGATGATAGTGAGGAGAGGTTGTGTTAGGGTTCTTTGGAGCTTCTTTTAAAGTCACTAGGTTGGATCTTAACAAATGTGGCAATACTTGAGAGAGTGTCATATTAATTTGGGTGAATTGTCTGACTGGTCTTTCCATTCTTGGTTGGTTGTTTCTTTGATGATCAGTTGCAGGTTTAGGAATCATAACAGCCTCCACCATTGGACAGTGTTCAGCCCTATCTTGATTTCTCTGAGGATATACAACAACCACTTCTTTCTTTCCGATGAATGGATTCCTTAAAGCAGCAGAGGGT
This sequence comes from Vicia faba, assembly GCA_948472305.1. NCBI lineage: Eukaryota > Viridiplantae > Streptophyta > Magnoliopsida > Fabales > Fabaceae > Vicia > Vicia faba. Next base: position 213,806 of record CATIWC010001323.1, on the reverse strand, counting down.
GCATCTTTTTGAATCTTTCCATTCTTTATCCTGGCTTCTACCCTTTCTCCGGTCAATATCAATTCAGTAAAACCTGCAGATGAACTCCCAATTAAGTGATTGAAGAAGGGACCAGACAAGGTGCCCAAAAACATGTCTACCAACTCTCTTTTAGATAGAGGAGGTTGAACTCTTCTGGCCAAATCTCTCCATTTTTGCGCATAGTCCTTGAAGCCTTCACTTGAAACCATGGCCATACTCTGGAGTTGAGTACGGGTAGGTGCAAGATCAGAATTATATTGGTATTGTTTGTAAAAGGCTGCATCAAGATCCTCCCAGTTATGAACATTAGCTCTTTCTAACTAATAAAACCAATCAAGTTGAGTTCCAGACAGACTGTCTTGGAAGAAGTGTACCCATAAGTCCTTATCAGCAGTATGGGGCTGGATTTTCCTTACATAGGACCGGAGATGCATTTTGGGGCATGAGACTCCATCATATTTGGTGAACACAGGTGCTTTGAATTTTGGAGGAATGACAATCCCTGATACTAATCCCAATTCCACAAAGTCCAATCTAGGCACTTTTTGGATTTCCATCGCACTTAACCGTTCTTCTAGATGCTTATACTTGTCATCAGCTGAAGGGTATTTTTCTTCATAATAGTCTTCTTCTTCCTCTTCCTCTTCTGATTGTGATTGGACAATTGTTTCTTTACCTTTCCTATCTTGATTGTCTTTCTCACCGGATGTCATTGCAAAGTCTAAGGCCCCTTCTTGTTTGCCCTTGGAATCTTCTTCCCATGTTTAGAACTTCAGTTATCTTATTCGTCTTCTTTTTCTTCTTCTCAGCCAGCAAAGTCTTCAACTCTTCTTGTCCTTTGGCTAGAGTTAAGAACAACAGTTGAAACTGTGCATTCTGAGCTTGGAGGTCCTTCACCGTTTGCTCGAGATCCATCTTACTGAAATAAACAGTAGAGAGATGAGGAGACTTGTTGCAAGAAACCTTCTTATGTTATGATGACTGGTAAATGCATATGCAATGATTTCAAGGATTTTAAAGATTCAAATTTGTTTTATACAAAAAGGAAACACACGTTATATTAATAGATTAAAGCTTGAGTACATCAGCGCCTCCTTGGGCTAAGTAATACAAAAAACTCTAAGATAAAAAGGTGGTTCGCATCCTCTTTGGTGAAATGTAGGCATTCAGAGTCTGCTCCTCATTAAGTAGTCTAGTGAGTTCCAAAACCCTCTTCCCGCTTGCATAGAATTGGGCTTTGAATGTATCTCGCTCCCCCTTGAGTTTTATCCAATCTCTTTGCAGGTCTTCAAGAGAGGTGGGCATGTCAGGATGTAGGATAGTGTATGGAACATCTCCTTCCATGTCAGGCTCAATGATTACCGGGAGAATGGAAGGATAAGGCATCATCAGACTTTGAGTACGAGTTCATACCCATTTGAGGTAAGGCTCAAGAGGGATGGAATTCTTATGGCTCAATGTCTTGCTATCTACCTTATTCAACATCCTCTATGCTCGGATAAACCTCTGGCGAAGACCTTGATCGTTGTTCTCGTAGTCAAACACCAAACCTTGAATCAGCATCTCGTGCGGGCCATCTCTTCGGGCGTAACCAAACCGTCTTAAGGCTAAGCATGGGTTGTAGGTGATACCTCCCCTAATTCCAAGTAAAGGGACATTAGGAAATTCTCCACAACGGTCGACAATAGTAACATTCTCTATGGATAGGGAGCAGCAATGAATGTCTGAATGTTTGATCGTCATCAACCTTTGTGACCACCTTGAACCTTGCTCGTTCTTTAATACAGTTCGGGGAAGATGCAAAATAAACCATCTTGCCAAGAGAGGAGTACAACACATAAGGACACCTCTTTTCCTCATTGTGCGAGTGTGAAAAGAATGTAGGATATCTCCTAGCAATGTAGGCACCGGGTTGCAGGATATGAAGATTTTGACGATGTTCACGTCTATGAGTTGGTCAAGATTTGGAAACAATACCATCCCATAGATGAGGAGAGCCACAATTTCCTCAAAGGCTTGCAGGTCTAAAGAATTCCAATAGTTTTAGGCTTTCTCGAACAAGAACTTTTCTAGGAAACCTTTGACACCACTCCTTGTTTCCCAATGAGTTGTGACATCAGATGAGTGCAAGTGTAGAGCTTGAGCAATCTCTTCTGGCTTTAGGTCTCTTTATGTACCGTTGAAAGGTAGCTGGTTGAGAATGGGAATCCTCAAGAGTCGGGAGAATTCTTCCAAAGTAGGCACAAGTTAATAGTTGGGGAATGTGAAGCAATGGTGCAAAGGATTGAAGAACTGAAAGAGCACCTTCATCATATCCTCATATGTGTTAGAGGTGACCAAGTTGAGTAGGAAACCATGTCTCTCGGTGAATCGAGAGTTTTCTGGAATCCTTAAAGCTAGTTCCTTAAGTTGTGATGGATCATTACAAGGTTGACTTGAGTAGTTTTCCTGCGAAGAGAATACATATCCTACAAAACAAGAACAAAGATGAATCCAAAAATCCTTGAAATGGTTAGTGAATGTGTATGATGTTATGATGTTCATGATGTTATGCACAAGTATGTATATACAAACAAAGAAAACAAGTCCTTAGGTTTAGGATTGCATGGAGTCTTATAGGTAAGTACCCTCTTGAAGTTTAGTTGGCTCAACCTGTCCTAGTAATAGTAATCGGGTTCTAAGGAGCTCAATATCACATGTCTGTTTCCTTGGTCATTGTTTCAGCACAAGCATTTTTAACGGCGACCGAAATATCCCAAGAAACCAAACCTCAATAAGTGTAGTATCGAGTATCTACCAACTTCCGACTGCACCAAAGTCGGTCATCTCACTATATCCTAAAGGATAAGTTGGTCAAGTAAAGGTTCTAGAAGTTCATTAGTGCTTCATGACATCACTCAGCGGCTCTACATTCTCTTTGATTAACTCAAAGGGTACCGGTACCCACAAATATGTCGCACTAGCGTAGCTATTACTTAGACCATGTTGGTATACCCCACACAGTTTCTACAATGTATTGCTACTTACCTATAATGTATCCTAAATCCGGGTAGAGGATTCAAACCCAAGCAAAGAACCATAATGTAAATCATACAAGTCAAACAATGCAAGCAAGTAAATGTGATCTAACCCTAAGGTAACCCCACTTTTAGAATTTTCCCCAGCGGAGTCGCCAGTTCTGTGATACGGTGGGAGAACTGACTTGAAGGTTTTGCGTTTGACCGCAAATGTTGCAGTTAGCAAGAGTCGCCACCTACTTTTCTTTTATCCAAAAGGAAAGGTGAAAAAGCACAGGAAAGACCTTTTATATAATTTATTGAGTTCCGGGGGTAGATTATGAAAAGGGAAGGTATTAGCACCCTTTTCATCTATGGTTTTCCATGGGCTCTTAGTTACTTGCTAGATCACTTGCTTTTGTTTGAAATTGTGCTTTGTGTGGTTTTTGAAAATATTTTGTAAAGAGGCCATTGTTTAAGGAATCTTTGTAATGATTATCGTTCATAAGAATGTATACAAAGATGTTGATCTTTTGAAAATGTTTTCAAGTTTGTAAGATGTTTTGAAAGTGTAGGTGCTTGTTTTGAAATTAGAAGGATGTTTGTTTTGAATTGAGCAAGTAATTAGGAGCATTCTACCTACTCAAAAAGTCTTTCTTGTTCATTTTCCTTTTCCTTTGATGTTGTTATCTTACCATTGATTTGGTAAGTAACACTATCTTTGGATGTAAACGGGACGGGCGTGGGTCATCGTATAACCATGATTAGCAATGTTGCAAGGTATCTTAGCATTCTTTTTTTAGGGACTAATATCATTTGAAAGGCAACTTACATAGCATCATCGAGGGACTATGATCTTGTATTTGCTTGTTTTTACTAAGATACCTTACCTGCGTAATATGGCCATTTTGTATAAGGCAACCAATTGGAATAACCCTAGGGGTGCTTATGTGCCAGTGTATTGTTTTCATGATTTTTTGGGGTCTTGAATTAGGGTTTTCTAAGTATTGGTTTTACACTTGCAACAATCCGACATCACGGCTAATTGAGAAACAAGAAGTGGTGTCAAAGGGTTCCTAGCCAAGTTCCTGTTGGAAAAAGCTCAAGACTGTTGGAACACTTTGGATTTACAAGCTTTCGAAGAAATTTTGGCTCTTCTCATCTATGGGATGGTACTATTTCCAAATCCTGACCAACTTATAGATGTGAATGCTGTCAAAATCTTCTTATCTCACAATCCAATGCCTACTTTGTTGGGAGATATCTTGCATTCTCTCCACTCTCGCACCATGAAGATAAGAGGAGCCCTCATGTGTTGTACTCCTTTTTTGGCTAGGTGGTTTGTTTCGCATCTCCCCCGATCCATGGTGAAGAACGAGCAAGGCTTGAGATGGTCCAATAGGTTGATGCCACTCAAACATTCGGATGCCCACTGGTGTTCTCGATCCTTGAAGGACATTACTCTCATCAACTGTTGTGGGGAATTCCCTAATTTCCCTCTGCTTAGCGTTAGGGGAGGTATCACTTATAACCCTTGCTTAGCTCTGCGATAGTTTAGGTACGCAGGAAGAGATGGTCCATATGATGCGCTCATCCAAGGTGTGGTGTTCGACTACGAGAGTAATGATCAAGGCTACTGTCAGAGGTTTATATGAACTTGGATGATAGTAAACAAGGTGGATAGTAGGACATTAGGACACAAAAATTCCATTCCCCTTGAGCGTTGCCTTAGGTGGGTACGAGCTCGTGGTCAGAGTCTCGCAATGATTTACCCCTCCATCATCCCTGTTATCATGGAGCCTATTGTTGAAGGAGATGTCCCGTATAATGTCCTTCATCCCAACATGCCTACCTCTCTCGAAGACTTGCAAAATGATTGGATTCATCTAAAGGAATAACGAGACACTTTCGAAGCCCAATTCTACGCCAGTGAGAGGAAAGTTCCGGAACTCACCAAGCAGCTTCATGAAGAGCGGAGTTTGAACGCCTATATCTCACCAAAGAGAATACGTTCAACCTTTTTGTCTTAGGAGTTTTTTGTATTTTATTTCTTTCATTGTAAGCCCAAAGAGGCATGATGTACTCGAACTTGGATTTATTAATGCAATGTGTGTTCCTTTTTGTCTAAAACAAATTTAAATCTCTAATTTCCTTGAAATCATTTGCATATGCATTTTAATTCATCATAACACAAACAGGTTTCTTACAACAGGTCTCCTTATATTTCTACTATTTATTTCAGTGAGATGGATATTGAACAGACAGTAAAGGATCTCCAAGCGCAGAATGCTCAATTCTAACAAATGTTCTTAGCTCTGGCTAAAGGACAAGCGGACTTGAAGGCTTTAATGATCAAAGAGAAGAAGTAGAAAGCGAAGAAACTAGTCGGTGTTTTGAATCTGGGAAAAAGGTTCAAAGGGCCAGTCAGGCGAACTCTAGATTTCGCAACCTCATCAGGTGAAAGAGATAATCAAGAAGGAAAAAACAAGGAAGGAAATAGCCACCCAGAGTCTGAAGAAGAGGAAGAGGTTGACTATTCTGAAGAACAGTATCCTTCAGCTAATAATAAATACAACCAGTTGGAGGATCGCCTCAATGCTATGGAGATACAGAGGGTACCCGGTTGGATTTTGAAGAGCTAGGACTTGTCTCAGGGGTTGTCATCTCGCAGAAATTCAAGTTCCCCACTTTTCATAAATATGACGATGTCTCTTGTCCTTAGCTGCATTTAAGATCACACGTCAGGAAGATTCAGCCCCATACTGCTGATAGAAACCTATGGGTACACTTCTTCCAAGAAAGTTTGTCAAGGACACAGTTGGATTGATTCTATCAGTGGGAAGGAACCAATATTCGCAATTGGAAAGTGTGATACGCTGGGATAACTGACTTGAAGGTTTTGCGTTTGATCGCAAATGTTGCGGTTAGAAAGAGTCGCCACCTACTTTTCTTTTATCCAAAAGGAAAGGTGAAAAATCACAGGAAAGACCTTTGAGATTATTTCTTGAGTTCGGGGGGTAGATTATGAAAAGGGAAGGTATTAGCACCCTTTTCATCCATGGTTTTCCATGGGCTCTTAGTTACTTGCTAGATCACTTGCTTTTGTTTGAAATTGTGCTTTGTGTGGTTTTTGAAAGTATTTTGTAAAGAGGCTATTGTTTAGGCAATCTTTGTAATGATTCTCGTTCGTAAGAATGTATACAAAGATATTGATCTTTTGAAAATGTTTTCAAGTTTGTAAGATGTTTTGAAAGTGTAGGTGCTTGTTTTGAAATTAGAATGGATGTTTGTTTTGAATTGAGAAAGTAATTAGGAGCATTCTACCGACTCAAAAAGTCTTTCTTGTTCATTTTCCTTTTCCTTTGATGTTGTTATCTTATCATTGATTTGGTAAGTAACACTATCTTTGGATGTAAACGGGACGGGCGTGAGTCATCGTATAACCATGATTAGCAATGTTGCAAGGTATCTTAGCATTGATTTTAGGGACTAAGATCATTTGAAAGGCAACTTAGATATCATCATCGAGGGACTATGATCTTGTATTTAGTTGTTTTTACTAAGATACCTTACATGCGTAATATGGCCATTTTGTATAAGGCAACCAAGTGGAATAACCCTAGGGGTGATTGTGTGCAAGTGTATTGTTTCCATGCTTGTTTTTTCATCTTGAATTAGGGTTTTCTAAGTACTGGTTTTAGTCTTTCCATACAAACCCTAATTACTAGCATGTTATATATAAAAGCGATAAATTGCAAAATTTAAAATTACTACGCTATTACAATATTGGTGGGGAGGGGGGTATACAAATTGAATGGGGATTGCAAAAATGTAAACCTAGTTGGTCTATTACAACCATATTGAATGGGTATCAATGTACAAGGAGTTAAATGGATACAATGTACAAAAGTGAATAAATGTACAAAATGTAAAATGTGAAGTAAATGGATATTTGTTTGGATTTTTTAGAGAAAAGGATTTTGTCTTAACCAAATTAATTAAAGAAAATAATTAATTAAACTTAAATTTATTAAGAAAAGATTTTAAATAAAACTCTAGTTCTATTAATTGACTAAAAGAAAATAAGTTTAAGAAAAGTATTTTTTTAGTATATTTATCTTGAAAATATTTTTAGCATTATAAAAATCTTTTTGGCCTTTTTTATATTAAAAAATATATATTTTAACTGGTGTAAAAGAAAATAAGTAAATAACTTAGTTTTAATTAAATTTTACAAGATAATAAGTAAAAATAAATAAGGTGTAGTTAATAAAAATATTTTTTTGTGAGAAAAAATAAAATAAACTAAGTTAAAATATAAATCTATCATTTTTTGTATTTTTATGATTTTTCAATATTAGTAAAAAAAATAATTAAGAAAACAAAAGAAATAAAAATAAGAAATAAAAATAAACTGGGCCAAGGGTGCCATTAGTCAATAGGGAGGTCAGCAACAAGAAAAAAACATATAGGCCCAAAGAAAGGCACAGCGCCTGCAAAAAAACAAATCAGAAAACCAATAAAATATGAAAAATCCAAAAGGGTACCACTAGGGCTCGAACCCATGTCCCAAAGGTTACAGGTGCGCACTTCTACCACTGGGGTGGCTATACACCCGTTAACATAAGAAGAAAAAAAATATACAAGGAAAAAAGCGCCCTAAAGACTTCATCTTCAACCTCCAGCCAGACCAACTGTAACTTGCTCATTTCTCATCAAAAATGAAAACTATAAACATGAAACTTGTAGAACATTTTCTCACGGTTTCAGAAATGTAAAGCATTAAAACTATAGATCAAAGATAATCATGAATTTTAATGGCCCTAATCTGAATCCTAAAAATCTCAGAAATTTCAGTTTCAAAATTCTCTAAGCTCAAGCAAAATTAATGTAACTTATGGACATGGTTAGCTTTAGGGAAATGATATCTACATGTTTTATTCACAAATAAACTATTGATGATGCCTGTATGAAGAGTTCCAAGTTGAGAAACTTACCTCAAAACTGGAAATCATGTTTTGAGTTTGAGCCTGTTTCAAGTGATGGTGATGATCAGGTTAGCTTTCTTGAGGTCCAAGGAAGCTAATGCAATGATTAGCTTGAACAATGGATGGCTGAAATGGTCTGGAGAAGTCAATGTGCAGAGATGATTTTTTGGAAATGGAGGATGGTGTTAATGGTGTTACATTTCTAAAACAGGGTGTGACATCAACTCTATATAATGCTTAGTAACTTTAGAAACCAAAAGGCCAAGAAACACTCGAGTAGATTGTGAGTTTCAAGTTTTTGGTCAGTTTGTGTAAAAATGGAAGTGTGAAGTGTGATTCTGAGTTCTAGGTTCTTTCAAGGCTTGAGCATTCGTCCCTTTGTATCAAATGTTTTGTGTATGTATAAACAAAAGTGTTTGAGTGCATTGGCAAGTGCAAGGCTCAAGAACAAGTGCAAGGCTCAAGAACAAGTTTTGTACAAAAAGTTGCTTTATCAAAATAGCAATGTGACCTTTCTTCCAAAAATGGATAAAAAGCATGTTCGTGCATTAAATGCTTGAAGTGAGGCCTCTAACAGATGTGTAAACCATTAATTATGGAGTTCCTAACAAGTTTGAGGCCTGAAACTTAGTGTTTATGCAGCATGGTTTGAATTTGAATTTTGTTCATCACTTAAAATGACTTGTAAATAAAGTGATAAAATCCTAACTTCATCTATTTGATTCTCCTTACTCAAGAATGATCTCAACGAGTTCTTGGACACTTTGGAAAGCTTGAAATATGCTCTACAACCCATATTTGAATTTCTTTTGAAGATTCCACTTGGAACTATATGAAAAAGTGTGATGAAGTTAGGTCAAAATCCTGGCCAAATTAGGGCAAAATTTCACTAAGTGTATAGTTTCATGACCACATGTTCATAAAATTATAACTTGAGATCCAAGAATTTTTGGAAGGAGTTGTGTAAAGAAAAGTTGTATATTTCATGGAGATATACAACTTTCATGTTGGAAGTTTCTCTTGAATCATCTTGCATCATGGTGAAAAGTTTGCTCAAAGTTATTGAAAAACATGAAATTTCCAACACTTAGAAAAATTTCTAAGTTTAGAAATTTTGACTTTTCAAAATAAAATATTGACTTTTTTGATTTCTTGATGAATAAGTTTCAAATTTTGACATGTTTTGATGAATTATGATCTTTGGCACTTGAACTTGACCAAAAAGTCAATGTTTGACTTTTCAGTATACAATTGACTTTTGATCAGTTGACTACAAAACTCATCTGTCAATCCAATGAACTTGCAATGTTTTGAACCATGTCATTAGATAAAAATGATGTAATTGGAGTCTTGAGGTCATTACTTAAACCAATTTACCATTTTCTAGGTCAAAAATCAGAAATTGCCGTTAGTCAGTCAAAACCCTAATTTTGACCATTTTGCCCTTTTGGAGATTTGATCAAATTTCTTGAGGAGTTGTGGTCCAAACTTGATACAATGATACATATGAGTTTAAAATGTTGATGTGGATAAAAATTTATGAAGTTTGACTGTAAATTGGCCATAGTTGACTTTTCCCCCAATACAATTGATTTTTAGGTCAACTGCTCAATTGACTGAGCAAAAGTTCGATTCAAGGCTTGAAACTTGACATGAGTAATATTGGGGGTCCATAATGATCCATGAAAATAATATGGGGCATTGGAAGTCCAAAAATCCTTGTGAAAACTCAAACCCTAATTTTGGTCATCAATGCTTAAGGAGGTGTCTTGAGCTGATAAAACCTAATGCAGTCTTGAGTCAAGGGAGATTTTGTGAGCAAATTCTTGATAATTGAAAGGGAAAATTTTGGGGTACAACAGGAAGATTTGGATGGCGCTTTTTATAAGGAATAAAAGTATAATGCTGACCTAGCTCCAACTCGAACACAGTTGCAAGGCATGTCTATGGATGCTGGTGAAGGTTTCAAAATTTATGCTAAAAAATGGAGGGATCTCGCGGGAAGAGTCCAGCCCCTCTATCTGACAGAGAATTGGTGGATATGTTCTTAGGCATGTTATCTGGTCCATTCTTCAACCATCTGAATGGAAGCTCTTCGGCTGGATTTACTGAACTAATCATGATTGGTGAACGGGTAGAAGCTGGTATAAAGAGTGCCAAAATTCAAAGAGATGTATTCTCGAGCACGATGAAGAAACCCTTTACCGGAAAGAAGGAGGTCAGTGTTGCATATGACCACAAAAATCAAAACAAAACTGAACATCGCCTGACAGTAGGGGCTACTATGATTTCTAATCCTGTACCAAATCAGCAGCGAAACTATCAACGCAGGCCAGAGGCGCCCATGAGACGATTCACCCGAATCAACATGACCTTGTCCCAAGTTTTGCCACATATTTTGAAGTCCAATCTAGTGACTCTAAAGAAAGCTCCCAAGAACCCCAATACTACTTCTCCTTGCTACAACACGAATGTTCGATGTGCCTACCATTCTGAAAGCCCGGGGCATGATGCAAACGATTGTTGGGCCTTGATGAATAAGGTACAAGACCTTATCGAGGCGAAAGAGATTGAGTTTGACACCTCAGAAACACCTAATGTGATAACGGCGCCAATGCCAAAACACGGTCAAAGTGTCAACGCTATTTATGATGATTGTTTTGTTTCCTCCGTGAATGATTTAACTACTCCCTTTTTGACTATTAAACATAATCTATTGCAAGCCGGTCTGTTTCTGGGCTGTGATGAAAGTTGTCACTTATGTATGTCTCTACCAAATGGTTGTTTGTTACTGAAGATAGGCGTCCAGCGCCTGATGGTTAACAAAGAAATCTTGTTTGAAAAAGTTCCTCTTACCAGAAATTCACGTGAAGATGTCTCAATAATCACCATTTTCGACAATTCTCCCAGGGTCTCCACCAAAAGACCCGTTAGGATTACATTTGTTCCAAAGTCTGCTCCTCTAATCATCACCATGCCAAAGCCAATACCATATTATTCAGATAAAGTTGTTCCCTGGAACTATGGGGCTGACATCTATTACCATGGGGTCAAGCAAGATCTATTGGCTATCAAAGACAAGGTTGCGAAAGATACTGATCCTGACATCGACAATATCGTTGGGACTAGTAAGATAACAAGAAGTGGAAGAGTCTTCTCACCCGAGATCTCTCCAAAGACCATTTCTACTCCTGTAATTATTCTCGCTACCACTCCTACCAGCATTCCCAGTGACACTCCCGTTGACAATCCTACTGTTACCCCTGCTACCGAGACAAGGGGAAAAGAGGTATTGTTTGAGCCTGTCCAGAAGAAGGCACATCCAGAGGTCATTCTTGAAGCTTCTAGCAAAGAGATGGAAGAGATACTAAAAATAATCAAGAAAAGTGACTACAACGTCGTGGAACAGTTGGGGCAGACCCCCTAAAAAATATCAACGTTAGCCTTACTTTTGTGTTCTGAGGCCCATGCCAAGGCCTTAGTAAAGTTTCTAAAGACCGCCCACATACCCCAAGAGACCTCCATTGATCAATTTTAGAATTGTGTGGCCAGTCTAACTGCTGATAATGGACTGGGTTTTTCTGACGCTGATTTAACTCCCAAAGGAAGGAAACACAATGATGCCTTGCACATTTCCATTGAGTGCAGGGGCACTACGTTAGCCCATGTTCTGGAGGATACGGTTTCATCGCTGAATGTCTTACCAAAGAATGCTCTTGACCAGTTAGATTATGAGGGACTCACTTTAAAGCCTAGCAACATTGTGGTGAGGGCCTTTGATGGTTCTAAAAGAACAGCGCATGGAGAAGTAGACATCCCTATAAAAGTTGGAACTCATACTTTTGATTCAACTTTCTATGTGATGGATATCTGCCCTTCCTATTCATGTCTATTGGGCCGATTCTGGATCCATGGTGTTGGTGCTGTCACTTATACCCTACATCATATGTTGAAGTACCCAATCAAGGGAAAGATCATCATAGTCCATGGGGAGGAGGAATACATGGTTAGCCACCTGAACCCTTTCAGGTATGTGGAAATGGACGGTGAGTTCATTGAGACCCCATGTCAGAATTTTGAGGAGGTCCCACAAACAGTTGCGACAACCAAGACTACTACCAGGACTCCAAAGGTTACCATACCTCCATTGAAAATGGCCTCTCTGAAGGATGCCAGAGCAGTAGTTAAGGAAGGTGGATGTACCATTTGGGGTCAACTTCCGGATATTCCCTACAAATCCAACAAATTTGGTTTGGGTTTTACTTCAGAGGCCCAAAGAGTTGTTCGACGAACTCGCACTGGGGGACCACCTTTACGTATCAGCAATCAGGGAGTCAATGCAGTGGAAGACAATGATGGCAGCTGTGACATGGACGAGTGGATTTTTCCAACCATCAGCGGAGGACTCAACAATTGGGAGGCCAAATAATTTATCCCTATTAATTTTATTCAAGAGTAATTGTCTTTTAATTTTTTTGTCGGACTTGTAATATTTAAACAATTTAGACTTTAAAACCTTATGTCTTACCCGAGACACAATGGTCCATTTGTGAGGGTTGTTACTTCATCTTCATATGTCATCAATAAATCATGGACAATTTTGCTTGCAAATTTTTATGCTCTTTGTTTTTCTTTTTCCTACAGTTTATTTTATCAAAGATAGTTATGCTCTTACACACACTCACATATAGAAATGCAGATCCATATCCACTAAGGATCCCATGGGTAAAGATTCTACTATGGCCTATTGTGACTTTGAAAATCTGATCTACCAAGCCGAAGACGAAGGTGAGGTAGATTGTGAGGTACCAGGGGAACTAGCCAGGTTTATGCAACAGGAAGAAAAGACCATACAACCCCACTAAGAGCCGGTTGAAATAGTTAACTTGGGTACTGAAGAGGATAAGAAAGAAGTCAAGATAGGTACCAACCTGGAGCCTAGTGTCAAGAATCACTTAACTCAGTTACTACATGACTATGTTGAGGTGTTTTCCTGGTCATACGAAGACATGCCAGGACTCGACACTGATATCGTAGTCCATCGTCTGCTGACAAAAGAAGACTGCCCTCTGGTAAAACAGAAGGTCCGTCACATGCGGCCAAAAATTTCAGAGAAAATCAAGACTGAAGTCACGAAGCAGTTCAACACCGGATTCTTAGCTGTCACCTCCTATCTACAATGGGTCTCCAAAGTTGTTCCAATGCCTAAAAAGGACGGTAAGGTACGTATGTGTGTGGATTACAGAGACTTGAATAGGGAAAGCCCCAAGGATGACTTCCCGCTTCCCCACATCGATATTCTAGTTGACAACACCGCACAACATAAAGTATTCTCCTTCATGGATGGTTTCTCCGGATACAACCAGATCAAAATGGCACCTGAGGACATGGAGAAAACGACATTCGTCACACAGTGGGGCACGTTCTGTTACAAAGTTATGCCATTTGGGCTGAAGAACACCGGGGCAACCTATCAGCGTGCCATGGTAGCTTTGTTTCACGATATGATCCATCACGAGATAGAGGTCTACGTGGATGACATGATAGCCATATCTCAAACTGAAGAGGAACATCTTGACCATCTACAGAAGCTGTTTGAAAGACTAAAGGAATGCAAACTAAGGCTGAACCCGAATAAATGCACTTTTGGAGTGTGGTCCGACAAGCTCTTAGGCTTCGTTGTCAACAACAAAGGTATCAAAGTGGACCGTGCAAAGGTAAAAGCAATACAAGAAATGCCTGCTCCTCGCACTGAGAAGGAAGTTAGGGGATTCTTAGGACGACTAAATTACATCGCCAGGTTCATTTCCCACCTAACCGCTACTTGTGAACCAATCTTCAAATTACTAAAGAAAGATCAAGTGGTAGAATGGAACGACGACTGCCAGGAAGCCTTCGATAGGATCAAAGAGTACCTTTAAGAGCCTCCCATTTTGATGCCTCCAACCGAGGGAAGACCTCTAATCATGTACTTAACAATTTTGGAAAATTCAATGGGGTGTGTGCTGGGGCAGCATGACGAGTCTTGCCGAAAAGTGCATGCAATATACTACATGAGAAATTTTTTTACCGACTGTGAAACTAGATATTCACTGCTTGTGAAAACTTGTTGCGCTCTGGCATGGGCTGCTTGCCGGCTAAGACAATATATGCTGACTCACACTACCTTATTGATATCCAAGATGGATCCAATTAAATACATATTCGAGAAGCCCGCCCTCTCTGGAAGAATAGCAAGATGGCAGATGGTCCTGACTGAATACGATATTCAGTACACTACCCAAAAAGAAATAAAAGGAAGTGTACTAGCTGATCACCTGGCTCATCAGGCTATGGATGACTATCAATCCATGAATTTCAAATTCCCTGACAAAGACATCATGTTGGTAAATAATTGTGAAGAACTCAGACCATATGAAGGACCTGAACAAGGATCCCGATTGACCATGGTTTTTGACGGAGCTTCCAACGCACTCGACAACAACATCGGTGTTGTAATCATATCCCCTGAAGGCTGTCATACTCCCTTCACTGCTAGGCTGTGTTTCAATTGTACCAACAATATGGCTGAATATGAAGCGTGTATTATGGGTCTCAAAGCTGCCATAGATTTGGGGATCAAGTCCTTAAGTGTATTTGGAGACTCAACCTTAGTCATCAGTCATACCAAAGGAGAATGGGACATGAAGCATCCTAATATCACCCCTTACAAAGAACATGTGTTGACATTAATCCCACATTTTGAGGAAATTACCTTTGAGCATTTTCCACGGAGGTAAATTAACTAGCGGACGCGCTAGCCACTATGTCGTCTATGTTCAAAATCAGGTGGGATAATGAGGCTCCTCATATCACTATTGAGAGGATGGACGAACCAGCTTACTGTCATGAGATTGATACCGAAGAAGTAGTGGACAAGCCTTGGTTCCATGAAATTAAGAGATATCTCGAGGCCCAAGAATATTTTGAGGGAGCTTCAGTCAATGAAAAGAAATTCCTGAGAAGATTCTCTGCTAAGTTCTTCCTCAGTAACAGAGTTCTCTATAAGCACAACCACGACTCTACTTTGCTTCGGTGCATAGACAAGAGTGAGGCAGACAAGATCATGGCTGATTTACATGAAGGCACCTTTGGCACCCATCCTAGTGGACACACGATGGCTAAAAAGATCCTACGGGCAGGATACTACCGGTCCATTATGGAAGCAGACTGTCATCAGTATTCATGAACCTGTCACAAGTGTCAGATCTATGCTGACAAGGTACATGTGCCGCCGGTTCCTCTAAACATCCTGACTGCTCCTTGGCCATTCGCAATGTGGGGCATAAACATGATTGGAGATATCAAACCTACAACTTCTAATGGACACTGCTTCATCTTGGTTTCCATTGATTACTTCACTAAGTGGGTCAAGGCAGCTTCCTTCGCCTATGTTACCAAGAACATTGTGACCCGATTCATCAAACAAAATCTTATCTGTCGGTATGGTATTCAGGAGAGAATCATTACAGATAATGGTACCAATCTCAACAATACTATGATCACTGCACTATGTGTGTAATTCAAGATCCAACATCATAACTCTTCTCCTTACCGGTCGAAGATGAATGATGTTGTAGAAGCCGCTAATAAAAACATCAAGAAGATCATACAAAAAATGACAGTAACCTATAAGGACTGGCATGAGATGTTACCATTTTCTCTCCACGGTTATCGTACCACGGTGCGCACATCAACATGGGAAACTCCTTTCTCTTTGGTATACAACATGGAAGTTTTGCTACCAATTGAAGTCCAAATACCTTCTCTGAGAATCGTAAAGGATGCAGGGTTGAATGAAGATGAATGGATTCAAACTCGACTTGACCAGTTGAACTTGATTGATGAGAAAAGACTTACGGCTGTCTGCCATGGCCAGATGTAACAAAAATGCATGATTAAAGCCTTCAACAAGAAGGTGAGACGTTAGGTATATCAGGTTGGTGACTTGGTAACCAAGCGTATCATACTGCCACAAGGTGATCCCAGGAGAAAATGCACTCCTACATACGAAGGACCATTTGTGATTAGAAACATATTTTCTGGTGGAGCAATGATCTTAACAACTATGGATGGCGACGACCTTCTGCACCATGTAAACACGGACATAGTTAAAAAATACTACGCATGAAAAGACCCGCTAGGTCGACTGGCCTAGGCAAAAATTAGGGATAAAACACAAAAAAAAAATTGTACACCCGGCAAGCTGAAAACTTGAAAAGGCGGCTTGGGCAAAAAAGGGTATCCCGGTGGACTGAAAACCCGAAAGAACGGTCTAGGCAAAAGTTAGGGATTTAAAGCGTATGACTATGCCCCGTTGGATCACCTTACAACCGATCTTCAATATCAATCGTCAAACTCAAACGGTTCTAATCAATCCAATCAGCTTCGAACAAAGCCGAAAGTGGATGAGACGCTCAAAGACATGAAGGCTATTGCAGAATGGAAACCCCAGAGGATTATTTCATATAGCTGTCCTTTCTTTGTATAAATTTTCATTTTTACGAAGACATTCTCTTACTAGGATGTTCGTCTCTTTGTACAAAAATACTTATTCAAGTTAATACAAATATATTCCTTTAAAAGTACAAAACTATATGTTTTTTATTACTTTCCTGTTTTGTTTGCAAAAACGTCCAGTGGTTATTTTTGAACATATTCATTTGAATGTAATTACTGTTTACAAATGAACACATAAAAAAGGAAAACTGAACAAAAAGATAATTACTAATGGCTTTAAGAAAAAGGATAATATCTATAGGCCATTCCATAAAATCCCCGCAGTTACTTTCTCTAATGAAGCAGAAGCAAGGACATCCTGCTACATGATAACTGGCGTATTTCCAACATGCAGCCTAATGGTATCTTTTGCTTTCATATCCCTGGTGGATCAAAACTTCCAGTTACCGCTCTAAAGATTCCCCAGTGAAAGTCGCACAGCCGCTTAGAATTCCCCAACAGGATTTTACCAGGTCCACAAGCGATGCACAACGTTGTCCTTCCCCAACAGAGTTTACTTCTCTAATGACAGAAACCCATCTGTCAATACTTCAATTTCAACAAAATATGAAGGCTTACACTCCATATTCCCAACAACAGACATGGATTTATTTCCCCCAATCTAAACAGCATTGTCGCAGAACAACTAATATGTGCATACATTGCATTCATACATCATGAACATCGACAACACAAATGCACAAATCGCCATCTCATTTATTTTGAGAAACATCATTACGCCATACATTTCATACATCATGATATTGCATACAACTAACTCTTTACCTTTTCAGGAAAGATCAATCAACAGAAAATTGTCATCAACAAATTTCCGACAAGACATGACAACTATACATGAACAAATCAATTGTAGATCAATTCCCAAAACAGGACTGGGTGATTTTCTACATAACGAACACTTCCTTCAAGACTTCTACTGGTTCAATTTAAATCTCTCAATGGTTTATCCCTATCCTTTCTAGTAGGCGCTTTCTCTGGTTCAGATAAATCGCTCCAAGATTTATTCTGATTCTTTCCAGTTAAAAAGATATTCAAGACCTCTGCTGGTTCAGTTTAAATCTCTCAACGGTTTATCCTGATTCTTTCCGATAGACACTTTCTCTGGTTCAGATAAATCGCTCTAAGATTTATTCTGATTCTTTTCCAGACCTCTGCTGGTTCAGTTTAAATCCCTCAACAGTTTATCCTGATCCTTTCCAGTAAACGCTTTCTCTGGTTCAGATAAATCGCCCCAAGATTTATTCTGATTCTTTCCAGTTAAAAAGATATTCAAGACCTCTGCTGGTTCAATTTAAATCTCTAAATGGTTTATCCTGATTCTTTCCGGTACACACTTTCTCTGGTTCAGATAAATTGCTCCAAGATTTATTCTGATTCTTTTCCAGACCTCTGCTGGTTCAGTTTAAATCTCTCAACGGTTTATCCCGATTCTTTCTGGTAGACACTTTCTCTGGTTAAGATAAATCGCTCCAAGATTTATTCTAATTCTTTTCTAGAGTTCTGCTGGTTCAATTTAAATCTCTCAATGGTTTATCCTGACTCTTTCCTGTAGACATTTTCTCTGGTTCAAATAAATCGCTCCAAGATTTATCCTGATTCTTTCCAGTTAAAGATTATTCAAAACTTCTGCTAGGTTCAGTTTTAAATCGACCAAAAATTTATTTTGATTCTTTTCCCAATTGAAGTCAAGCTTAGACTTAGCCTAATTTCTATCAACAATCACTTTTGGATGGCATCTATAAGCCCATTTCCGCCAACTCTCTATCATTTCTACAAATGGCATCTTTAAGCCCATTATTTACACCTCAACCACAATGTCATCAAATGCCAATTTCTGGGCACTCTAGTGTTAAATCATCTTCCACCATCAAGTCACGAATGGCAGATTCGTAAAACTAACTCTTCAGGTTTAAGAAGATTGAACAGGGGCAGCTATTGTACCCCAAAATTTGCCCTCCCATTCCTCAAGACATTTCTCATAAAGGGTTCCCAAAAATTCAAGCTTACACAAATGTATTTGGACTTTTCAGCATCCAAAATTAAAGAGGAAATTACAAAGAAGACAAAACAGATAAAAATGCTTGTTTTGACAAAATTAAAGGAAAAAACAAGTTCTTTTCGATTTTGCATCCTTCGATTGGACATTTGAGCTTTGGTTGCATATTTCGTTTTAGCGCTGGACTCCTTTGGGGCAAGTTCATTTCATGCTTCGGTTGGGGCATTTGACTCGTTTGGGCAAGTTCATTTCCTGCTTCGTTGGGCACTTGACTTCACTTGAACGTTTGTGCAAGTTTTTCGTCTGGCCACATAGAATCTTTCCTGCATGTTAGCCAAGACTTACAAGGCACAATTTCCTACCATGTTGACATGTATAAGACCAAAGTCACCATTTAAAGCAACTTGTTGCAAGCTTCAACAGGGAAACACTTCTCATCAAAATAGCTTCAATTCACAAGGCAAAAAGCCTCCTGATGAGGTCCTTCGATTTAGGAGGCCAAAGCCTCTCTTCCGCCTTCTTTCGATTGCACAACCCCCTGCAGGCCTCCTTCGTTTGGGGAAATGGCTTTCCCAGTATTGTAAGCTTCGATTAAGCCTTTTGTCCTCTGCATGCATCCTTCGTTTGGGGTGTGTGAATCCTTCAGCACCAGCTCTTAGTCATGCCTTTCGTTTGGACATGTGGCTCCCTTTTTACAAACTTTCGTTTGAGCATGTTTGAATAAGGTCATGAGGAAGGAACCTCCTGCGTACATTCTTTCGTTTGGCCATATGGCCCCTTTGCAGGAAAATTTGAGTGGGCAGTATTTCCCTTGAAATTGGCCTGCTTCAACACACAAACTCTGCACTATGCCTTTGTCTCATGCGAAAGAAGTTCCATGGTGGTGCATTCGAAGGGCTTTCCAGGCATGTTTGGATGTCCCAATCGAATGACATGTTTTGATGACCCATCCCAAGAGCCTACATTTGGACCATTCGAAGGAACCCATGAAGGGCCTGGTCGAAAGGCACTAATTTATCCCCCTTCAAAGGATATCCACATGAGTCATTCGAAAGGCACTTCAATTTGAGAAAAGAAATGATTGCTGAAGAGTCTGGTCGAAGGACAAAGCCATGAGGTCAAGACAAAAGGTTGAGATGCCAAAGGTACATGTTGACCAAGTCCCATGCGCTTCCAGGATCAGGCATGATACACTGGTCATAAAAATCCAAAACTGCTGCACAGCAGTCCTGCAATACTGCCTATTTCCTTGCACCAAAATGGCATAAAAACGTTGTACCTTGAAAGCTACAAATACAGCAAACCTTTTTTGTTTGAACCTTTTGTTTTTCCTCCTAAAACATCCACCCAGACCATCTATAAATAGGAGACATCACCACACATGTAAGGGGCGCCTGAAGGATTGCAAGAAAACACTTGTGAAAACTCTCAAAAATTCTCAAACACTTCCCAACATTCTTTTTCAAACACTTCAATACACTAAGTAAGAACCTTCGATTCACCCTCCAAGTGACCATCAAACTACCCTTCGACCCACTTCCATAACTGCCATACAGTAGGCCTTTGAGTCATTCCATCACTTGTTATAAAAGAACCTTCGATCCACTCACACAACCTCTTTCGATTTAGTCACTGCTTTCACAAAGTGGTA
This sequence comes from Vicia faba, assembly GCA_948472305.1. Classification (NCBI taxonomy): domain Eukaryota; kingdom Viridiplantae; phylum Streptophyta; class Magnoliopsida; order Fabales; family Fabaceae; genus Vicia; species Vicia faba. The sequence goes on along the minus strand of CATIWC010001323.1, from coordinate 193,595 downwards.
ACTGGATTAGCCTCAGGAAGGTTCCAATGAACTCCCATTCTCCATCAAAGAAAGCTCTTGCATTTCCCTTCGATTTAAGAACTTCAAGATGTAAGTTTCCTTTAAGCTTTAGTCTATTATATTTTAATATCATGTGCACATGCTAATAAATAAAAATGTAGATATTTCATATAGGGAGTTAGACCATGTTTTAGCTTTCGATTCTAACTACCCATATGTTGAAAACTCAACTCTGATTAGTTAGGCTTTTGACTTTGAGACCCAATGGTTTTGTGATAACCCTTGGACTATAGTTACATTTGAATGTTGCACTTTAAGAATTTAATACACGTTTATCATACCCTTCGATTGGCTAGCTGCATAAGCCTTTAGAATCAAAATCTGAGGGCTCAACATGCTTACAGTCGAAGGAGTCAACAAGGAGCCTGTGGAAAAGCATGAACCTTGCTGACTCCAGACCTCAAATGAAAGACAGAACCTTGCTGACTCCGAGCCTCAAACGAAAGACAGAACCTTGCTGCCTCCAGGCCTCAAATGAAGGCCATAACCTTGTTGTTTCCAGGTGTCATACGGAAGATAGAACCTTGTTGACTCCAGGCCTCAAACGAAAGATAGAACCTTTCTGCCTCCAGGCCTCAAACGAAGGCCATAACCTTGTTGTTTCCAAGTCTCAGATGAAAGACAGAACCTTGCTGCCTCCAATACTCAAACGAAGGACAGAACTATGTTGACTTCCAAGCCCAGATGAAAGGCATGCCCACACTGATTCTAACCTCTAGTCGAAGGAGACAGAAAGGAAAATCGAAGGGCATGACCCCACTGACTCCAGAACCCAAATCGAAGGAAGCCATAAAATGCAGAATCGAAGGGTGTTTCTGCTTAAATAGAAAGACCCATTTTTCTTGCCTTTATTTTATTTTTGCCTTTATATTTCCATGCTATTAAATATGGTTGTAATAGTGTAGGATTTTATCTTTCTGCATTTTATTATTATTTTTATAAATGCTAGTAACTAGGATGTAGGGTAAGATATAAACAACAAGTAGATAACCAAAAATTCAAAAGATAAAATGCATGCAATCAAAGTCACTACTCACACACATGCAACCCTAGGGTAATTCCACTTGTTGCCTCGGAAAAATAGTCATGTCCCTTGAATATGGGCGTTTTAGCAAAGACTCTCGATAAAAGATCGTAGTCCCTCGATGTCCCTTAATGTTGCCTTCGGTAAACGATCTAGTCCCCAAACGACATTGCTAAAACATCCCATAGGTTACCTTCTATGATTATACTAACGTCCCACGCCTGTCCCTTCACATCCAATCTGGGGCTTCTTATCAAATCAATGGTAATATAGCAACATCTAAAGGAGGAGGAAAATAACATTTAAGACCTTTTGAGTAGGTAGGATGCTCCTAGTTGCTCGCTTGCTCACAACAAAAACATTTTATACACCCACAATTTAACTTTGAAACATTTTTCAAAAGACAAAACACTTTGTACGCATTTTTAAAGAGACGAGAACCATTACAAAGACATTCCTTTTCAAAAATACTTTCAAAACCCACATCACAAACATATTTTCAAATAAAAAGCAAGTGATCTAGCAAGGAACTAAGAGCCCGTAGATAAATATGGATGAAAAGGGTGCTAATACCTTCCCTTTTCATAACCTTCATGTTGTACCCCAAAATTTTCCTTCCCATATTTCTCAAAACATTGCAAGAAAAATCTCCAAGTGGCTCAAGGTTGCTCAAAGATTGACCAGACAAGCTATCTCCTAAGGCAGTCTATCCTAAATCAGAGTTTTGTGTTGAATCATGATCCTTGAGTCCAAATGACCTCAAATGCTCCATAATGTCCTAATATGTTCTCAAGATCATCCATGTCAAGTTTCAAGCCTTGCAGAGGAAGTTTGCTCAATCAATTGCTCAAAAAGTCCAAAAATCGATTGTGCTAGGGCAAAAGTCAACTGTGACCTAAATACAGTCAAACTTCAAGATTTTTTGTCAACATTATCATTTTGAAGTATATTTCCTCATTTGATCAAGGTTTGATCATGATTCATCAAGGATTGCTCAAAATTCATCAAGATTCAAAACGTGCTAAATTAGGGTTTTGTAGGAAAAGTCAACTCAACTTTGACCAAGCATAACTTTCTCATACTTTATGATAAATGACCCATACAAAGCTCATTTAGAAGAGGATACAATTATCTACAATCCATCTTCATATCCCAAGATCAAAAAATGAACTCGCAATAAGTTATGAATTTTCACATTGTAGGTCATTTTTGAAAGTAAAAAAAACAGTTTTTTTTGTCAAAGCTTCTAACTTGAGCATGGAATATCAAAACGAGAAGAGACCAAAAGGGTTGGTTAGAGGACATCTCAAGATTTCTAAAAAGTCCAGAAACACCTCCAAATTTTCAAAATTGAAGAAGTTATGCATTTTTGAAGTTGGACTTTTTTGCAAAATTGCCAAAAGTCAACCATCCCCAAAACTTCAAATTTTGCCAAATGGGCCCATTCTTTTTCACTTGTTTTGAGTTTTCCTTATTTCCCACGTGCTCTAGCCTTGGCCATGTGTCCATATCTTATTTTTATTATTTAATTTTATTTTTATTTGAATTAATTCATTTTAAATCAAATAAAATCACATAAAATCAAAGATATTAATAACCAAAGATATTTTAATGATTTCAGGTTCCAATGGACAACTAGTACCTCATCAAACTCGAATCAAAGCTTGTATGCACAAAAAGATCCAAATCAAGCCAATTTTGGAAGGTTTTAATGGAGAATCAAATCTAATATTCAAGCATCAATGTAGGAAGATTTGGACAAAGTTTGTTACCCTAATACACTGAGCAATACATAAGGAAGCGTGCAAGACAGAAACAAGGGTTGGAGATCAATTGGAGAGGCAGAACCAAACTTGCAAAAACAAAGAAAAAGTGTGGGATCGAAATCAAGGTTAGAGGTCATTTCAGGGCTTGTCAAGTATCCCAATCGCTTCCTGGCAACTCTCACAAGCTAAACCAATCCAAACCACACATTTTCAGACCCTCATACGCACTGTAAGTCCTTCGTAACATGGCTATGTTCTTTATTTCGTATTTCCAGATATAAGCGTTGTTAACATGAAATAACTGCATATTCTTAACCCTCACATCATTTACAAGCTTTTGGCATCATTTGATTTTGTTTATCTGAACTGTAGTAAGATCCACCATTATTAGGGTTTTGTTCTTGTTTTTGGGGTTTCTTGTTTCAGGGATAATTGGCCCCAGATATGGGCATGGTTGCGTCCAGGAGGTTGAGACGAACTTAACCCTAGTCTTAGAACCCATTTTCATGGCCGGTACAATGTTTTGAAGGTGGACAGGCTTGTAGCGACGAACCTCTGTCCGTTGGTATAAGTGTTTGCATTTTTTAGCCACGGTTGGAGGTCAGGGACAATGCGTGTCACGTCCCCATTAGTCCATTCAAATTTGGCGCACTTTTTTATTTATTTTTACCCAATGAAATTTGTTTTCTTATATTATTATTTATTTGTGTCATACTAACAATTGAAACAACATGGCATGGTGGCAAGCATAGCGTGTATTTCCCTTCAGGACCTGGGTTCGAATCCCAGGTCCCCCATTTTCTTAATATTATTTGTTTTCAGATAATCCAGTATGTACTCAATCCTAAGACCCATCATGGACGCTCACCAATCAACGTGTCAAATGGTCAGATGGCCAGATCTGGTGGCCAAGCCTTGAGGGCACATCATGGACTCAGTCAACGCTCATGCATTGGATCACAAAAGTCCAAACGGACCAGCTTAATGGGCCAGCAAAAATGCTTTATGCACCTTCCAAAAAAAGGCCGGATTTCTCTACTTTCTCATATTTTATTTATTTGATTTAATTATTTTATTTTTATTTAATTAATTTACTAACCAATAACAGATATTCTTTTTATCAAAAAATCACAAAAATATCATTTTGTCCAATTAAAATTTAGAACTTTATTTTTCTTTAATAAATTTTAATTAATTAATTAGGTTTTTTAATTAGGAAACTTTAATTTATTTTGTAAATAAATAAAATCAATTATAGTTCATTAGGTTTTAATTCATTTAATTAATTTTTTTCCTTAAAATATCAAAAACTCCAAAAAATATGTCATTAATTAATTAATTTAATAATTAATTTAGTATTTAATTTTAGAATTTAATTTCTCTTCTTAAAATAAAAAACAAAAAAAAAGCATTTTTCTTTTAAAAGGGTCAAAACCCTAATTCGCATTCGATATAATTTCACTCGCGCGATTTCTTCTTCTTTATTTAATTATTGATGTATCTGCTTCCGGTTTGTAATAATTAATTAGGACCTTTATTATTTTTACCGCTTTATTTTATTTTCAAAGGGTTGCTTTTGGCGATGTAAATACCCGACGCCTTGTAATTTAATTTCCGCACCTTTAATTTTTGCAAACTATATAACTGTTAGATGTTTGATAATAGGGCTTGCATGACAAGAATGAATGCTTAATCTTAAAATCAAATTAGACCACCCTTAACATGTGCAAAGATAAAAATAACTGAAAACAACACAATCGCACATGCGCACTCCTAGGGTACACCCCACTTGGTTGCCTTCGTACACGGTCATTGAGTATAGGTCACTTTAGAGGTCGTCCTCTTGTCTAAAAGATCATAGTTGCCTCCAAACGGTTGCCTCAGATATGTTGCCTCAAACAAATGATCTAAGACATTAGGGTTACCGCTAAGGCGTCCTAACATTGCTTTGGTGACCGTATGTCCCTATTCAAATTGACCCTCAAACTCCAACGACGGTGCTACCCACTCACTAATAGTGGGATAGCATTGTCAAAGGACATTAGCATAGAACGATTCCTTTTTCGAGTAGGTAGATAGCTCTTAGATACTTGCTCATTCAAAATAAAACTCTTTCACACTTACACTTTTACAAACAAGTTTTCATAAAACACTTCATTACTCTCTTGAGGACAGAAGCAAGAGTTAAATCGAAGTTAAAACAAAAACTTTTTTCAAACCCACAAGCACAAAGAAAGAAATTTTGAAAACATTGAGAAAGTACCTAAGAGCCCGTTGATAACCACGGATAGAAAGGGTGCTAATACCTTCCCTTTCTATAATCTACCTCCCGTACTCAGAAATATCTCAAAAAAGGAATTTTTCTGTGCTTTTTTCCTTTCCATGTTGGATAAAATAAAAGTCGGTGGTGACTCTTGCTTACCGCGACATTTTGCAAAAACAAATGCAAAACGCAAACCTGCATTCCAAAAACAGTCAGTTCTTCCCACCGTATCACAGAACTGGCGACTCTGCTGGGGATAATAATAAGTGGGGTGTACCTTAGGAATAATTCATATTGTTTTCAATTGCTTGATTTGTATACTTTATCTTTGTGGGTTTGAATTGGAGTTACTATGGATCCTAACCCGGATCTGGGGATACCTTTTAGGTAAGTAGAAATAGACTGTGAGGGAACTGTACGGCGTAGACCGATACGGTTGAAGCAATAGCTACGTTGGTGTGACACTTTAGTTTGTACCGATATCCCTTGTGGAGGAACAAGGAGAATATGGAGCTGCTAAGGGGTCATTAAGCACCAACTGACCTTAGAACCTATAATTGACAAACTTGGCCATAGAAAAGTAGCAGTATGCTACACTCATTGAGACCATACTCTCGCGATGATTCCAGCCGCAAGAAAAGGTTGCTAAACTGGAATTATGACCGATCGAGGATGGTTAGTGATATTGAGATACTCTAGAACCCGATTACTATTACTAGGACAGGTTGAACCAACTGAACTTCAAGAGGGTAATACCTAGACCCCATGAAAGCCTAAACTTAAGGCTGTTTGTGTGACATGTGTGCCTTCAAACTTGAACTACTTGCACATTCTTGTTATCTGACAACATGAGTTCCTTGCAGGTTTTGTTTATAGTCCTTATGCAGTAATTTGGATTTATTACAGGGTTTACTTACAACACCTCACACTTTTGCTTAAACGCATAGAATACACATCATAACATCATGCCTTAACATTTCCTTAACCATTTCAAGGATCTCAAGGGTTTGTGATGCAGGTTATGGTGAATGAAATGTCTAGAAAGGGGCAAAGGGGACTTATTTTCCTCTAGCCAATGTCGTCTAGAGATCAAAACATGATGACTTGAGTCAGGGACTATGACCCACTCGATATGGTGAGCTTGACTCTTGAAGAAATGACTCTTAACGACGCGAAGTTTCTTCAATCAAATTCTAACAAGTTTCTTGTTTACCCCGCGAGATCCTTGAAAACATTGCATACATATATCATACATATCATTGCATAACAGGTCTCCCAGTACAGGCCTCTCATGTTCTCACTGTTTATTTCAGAAATGGCTTTCCAACAAGACAACCAAGATCTTCAAACTCAAGAAGCTCAGTTCAGTGACGTATTCCTAAACCTATCCAAGGGGCAGGAAGAGTTGAAAACACTCCTCGTCAGAAACTTGGTCAAGAAAAGTCCTGAAGACAATAAGGACAAACGACTAGAACAACTACAAGCTGATTTAGGTGCCATGAAAACCCAGATGCTGGGGCAGATGGCTCTTATCCAAGGCCTAGCTTGGGAACAAGAAGAGCTGAGAACCATTATCAACCATCTTCATCAAGACAGATACAACAGTATGAAGAAAACAGTCGAGGCCGAGGACCAAGTCATTAATCAGCCTCCATGAAGACAAGGGTCTGGTATGGTGAAGAATGGACATCTCCAAATTGTTACTACATCACGGGTCCAACAACAACCTTGCCATAAACAACAAGTTAATCAAAGGCAGTTTACCAAGACGTTGGTAGGACCTCATCCGAATCCTAAGACTTCTTCACCCAACTACAATCCTGATGCAAGGTGTGCATACCATTCTAATAGCCTGGGGCATGATACTGACGACTGTTGGAAGTTGAAGTACAAGATTCAAAACCTAATTGACGAAGGAGCATTGGAATTCACATAGGATGGTTAGGCTGAGTTCTTCTACCACCCCTCCAAGGCACGCCCTCTGAAGTGACAAGACCAGACGAGAAGACTTTTTGTTCATTAGAATTTTCAATTTGTAATTTTCTTTTGATTGTTCAAACATTAATTCATGTCCAAACTTTATTACTTTATCAATGCATCGCATATGTCTGTTTTGAATCAATCCATTCGTATTCACTATATTCAAATTGCTTTCATTTTTATGATGATCAACTCTCGATTAAAAAATTCTAAGCCTTTAAAGGGAGGATGACGAAAATGATATCAAAATCTCTACAATATGCTTTTGAATAGACCCCGCTGACGATGTACAGACATTGTTTCATATCCTAAACAGTGGAGTTATAAGGAAGATAATCCCTCGTCAACCCCTTTGAGCCAAAGAAGTAGGAGTTTTTATTTTCACACAAATTAAAACCCTTAATCACAACCTGGGGCAGGGTAGTTTTCTCAGTTAATCCAGGTGCACAATGAATGGCATCAAAGACGTTCTCCCAAACTAAAAGACGGTGATGGTTCCCTATAATCGTTAGGACAAGCAGTCGTTATCTCTCGGAAATAAAAGCCCATTAAGTCAAAACCTATGAAGGAGACTTACAAAACTGGGGCATTCCGCTGACTGTAATCACAAAAAGAAACAGTTCAGGCAAAAGAAAGGGATAATAAAAATCAAAAGGGAAGAGATCCTGTAAACTCTCAACAAAATGACTGCCTGTTCAAAATAAATTGTCAGTATCCGAATCATCACTGGTATATCAGAGCAAAGACTCAAACAGGATCTAATGCACGATTAGCTGAGTTTAGGATCGAAGAACATCACAAAGAACGGGTGGGTACACATAAAATTTGAGCCTTTATCCTTTGTTTCTTGAACCGTGAACCAGGCCAGGTTATAACCCTTAAAAGTCCTAGCTGAGGCATGGGTTAGTTTGAGAGCATATTGTTACAAAAGGTATCCTGACTCCTGTAGGGCTTGCTGTAAATCCTGAGTTGACATCACATTTTACAAAAATTCGCTTGCTTTATTGAAAACTTCATTTTCAAAGAACTTCAAAACAGACATAAGCTTTTGCATTCTTAAAATAACATTGTTTGCATATGACTATTTGCTCAACAGCAGAGAAATTCGCACGACGAATATCTAGTGAACGAAAACCTTCTCAATAAAAAGGATCACCTCAAGTGGAAAAACACTTCCAACCAAGGGGTACGACATGATCATTGTCCATCATCTGGGGAAGTCAAGTCAAGATTCGAGGAATCTCTCAAAAATGCCAAAATAGCCAGGGGCAAATCTCCATCTGAATCACTTGGGGCATTGGACATGAATTCCAGCAACGAATCTTGCATGATCAAACAAATATCTTCTGGTAGTATGGCAACACAACACTACCGACAGTGACACCTCCCTACACCCTGAGAGCGTGGACATAGTAAAAAAAGTACTACGCATAATCGAAGACCCGCTAGGTTGATAGGCCTAGGCAAAAATAAGGGCATCCCGACGAACCAAAAGGGTTCGGGCAAAAATTAGGGACAAAAACAAAAAATATTTGTACACCCGGCAAGTCGAAAACCTGAAAAGGCGACTTGGGCAAAAAAGGGTATCCCGGTGGACTGAAAACCCGAAAAGGCGGTCCAGGCAAAAGTTAGGGATTAAAGCGTACGACTATGTCCCGTCATCTCGTCACTTGCATACTAGAAGAAGGCTTGTCATTTTGATCGAAAGATACCAAGCACCTCATAGGTTGGGATAATACTCGATCCACAAGGCCTCCGCAAGCACCTTCTCCCGCAGATACAGGAGCAGAAAAGTCTCGATGCAAAGCCATCGTCATATCCTCAGCACACATCCCAGTAACATTCACTCCCTGTAGAGTAAGGAAAAGACGGTAATGTTAGCTCTCCCCAGCTGAGACTCGTAACTATGAATGAATCGGTAATATTCTCCCCAAGCAGAGTTTATCTACCATCAGCACTGAAAAGTCTTATTATCCTCGACGGAGTATAAAATATCCCCAATGGAGTTTGAAATTTTCCCCAACGCAGTTTGAAAAAGCTTCCCCAGTGGAGTGTGGAAAATCATCCCCAATAGACTTTGGAAGATTGTCCCCAGTAGAGTCTAAAAGGTTATCCCCAGTGAAGTCGCAATTGAAAGATCATCCCCAATAGAGTTCATTCCTTTCACAAACCGAAATTCAGTTCCCAACAATAGTCAGTATCACCAGCAACGGTAATTCATCCCCAGCGGAATTTATCAACGGAATCCTCTACCGAGCATCTCTTCCCCACAGAGTAGTCTCCTCATCAATTTATTCCCTAACGAAGTTATCCTCTGCTGCAGGTTTATTCTCACAGTCATCTTCGTTCGCCATCCCCAGCGGAAATGAAGAATTCAACTCTTTTCTCCAGCAGCTATCCGGGATTTATTTTCCCCAGCTAAAAACATTACATTTCCATACATCATAACACATGCATATACGCATCATACAACACAATCTCATTTATTTTGAGAACATCATTGCCTGATACATATCATGCATTACATACAACTAACCTTTACGTTTCAAGAAGGATGAGGTTAAATTCTCACAAAATTCAAAGTTTTGAAGCTTTTACCTCAGTCGAATTACTAACAAGTTCTTAAATCTCAACAGAGTTTTTCTTAGTTGAATAACAAACAAGGTCCTAAATCTCGACAAAGTTTTTCCTCCATTGAATTACAGACGAGTTCCTAAATCTCAGCAGAGAAGTTTTCTCAGTTGAATTAGGGGCGAGTTCTTAAATCTCGATGAAGATGTTTCCCTCCCGTCGAATTACTGACAATTTATTAAATCTCAACAGAGTTTTTCTCAGTTGAATTACAGACAAGGTCCTAAATCTCGACAAAGTTCCTCCGTTGAATTACAGACGAGTTCCTAAATCTCAGTAGAGAAGTTTTCTCAGTTGAATTACGGGCAAGTTCTTAAATCTCGATGAAGATGTTTCCCCAAGTCTAATTACTGGCAAGTTCTTAAATCTCAACAGAGTTTTTCTCAGTTGAATTACAGGCAAGGTCCTAAATCTCGACAAAGTTCCTCGATCGAACTATAGACGAGTTCCTAAATCTCAGCAGAGTTTTCTCAATTGAATTACGGGCGAGTTCTTAAATCTCGATGAAGATGTTTCCTTCATTCGAATTACTGACAAGTTCTTAAATCTCAACGGAGTTTTTCTCAGTTGAATTACAGACAAGGTCCTAAATCTCGACAAAGTTCCTCCGTTGAATTACAGAAAGGTTCCTAAATCTCAGCAGAGAAGTTTTCTCAGTTGAATTACGGGCGAGTTCTTAAATCTCGATGAAGATGTTTCCCTCCAGTCGAATTAGTGACAAGTTCTTAAATCTCAACAGAGTTTTTCTCAGTTGAATTACAGACAAGGTCCTAAATCTCGACAAAGTTCCTCCGTTGAATTACAGACGAGTTCCTAAATCTCAGCAGAGAAGTTTTCTCAGTTGAATTAAGGGCTAGTTCTTAAATCTCGATGAAGATGTTTCCTTCCAGTCGAATTACTGACAAGTTCTTAAATCTCAACAAAGTTTTTCTCAGTTGAATTACGAACAAGGTCTTAAATCTCGATAAAGTTCCTTCGTTGAATTACAGACGAGTTCCTAAATCTCAGCAGAGATGTTTTCTCAGTTGAATTACGTGAGAGTTCTTAAATCTCGATGAAGATGTTTCCCCAAGTTGAATTACTGGCAAGTTCTTAAATCTCAACAGAGTTTTTCTCAGTTGAATTACACGAAAGGTACTAAATCTCGACAAAGTTCCTCCGTTGAACTACAAACGAGTTCCTAAATCTCAGCAGAGTTTTCTCCATTGAATTACGGGCGAGTTCTTAAATATCAATGAAGATGTTTCCCTCCAGTCGAATTATTGACAAGTTCTTAAATCTCAACAGAGTTTTTCTCAGTTGAATTACAAACAAGGTCCTAAATCTCGACAAAGTTTTTCCGTTGAATAACAGACGAGTTCCTAAATCTCAGCAGAGAAGTTTTCTCAGTTGAATTACGGGCGAGTTCTTAAATCTCGATGAAGATGTTTCCCCAAGTCAAATTACTGGCAAGTTCTTAAATCTCAACAGAGTTTTTCTCAGTTGAATTACAGGCAAGGTCCTAAATATCGACAAAGTTCCTCCATCGAACTATAGACGAGTTCCTAAATCTCAGCAGAGTTTTCTCAATTGAATTATGGGCGAGTTCTTAAATCTCGATGAAGATGTTTCCTTCATTCAAATTACTGACAAGTTCTTAAATCTCAACGGAGTTTTTCTCAGTTGAATTACAGACAAGGTCCTAAATCTCGACAAAGTTCCTCCGTTGAATTACAGAAAGGTTCCTAAATCTCAGCAGAGAAGTTTTCTCAGTTGAATTACGGGCGAGTTCTTAAATCTCGATGAAGATGTTTCCCTCCAGTCGAATTAGTGACAAGTTCTTAAATCTCAACAGAGTTTTTCTCAGTTGAATTACAGACAAGGTCCTAAATCTCGACAAAGTTCCTCCGTTGAATTACAGACGAGTTCCTAAATCTCAGCAGAGAAGTTTTCTCGGTTGAATTAAGGGCTAGTTCTTAAATCTCGATGAAGATGTTTCCCTCCAGTCGAATTACTGACAAGTTCTTAAATCTCAACAAAGTTTTTCTCAGTTGAATTACGGACAAGGTCTTAAATCTCGACAAAGTTCCTTCGTTGAATTACAGACGAGTTCCTAAATCTCAGCAGAGAAGTTTTCTCAGTTGAATTACGTGAGAGTTCTTAAATCTCGATGAAGATGTTTCCCCAAGTTGAATTACTAGCAAGTTCTTAAATCTCAACAGAGTTTTTCTCAGTTGAATTACACGAAAGGTACTAAATCTCGACAAAGTTCCTCCGTTGAACTACAAACGAGTTCCTAAATCTCAGCAGAGTTTTCTCAGTTGAATTACGGGCGAGTTCTTAAATATCAATGAACATGTTTCCCTCCAGTCGAATTATTGACAAGTTCTTAAATCTCAACAGAGTTTTTCTCAGTTGAATTACAAACAAGGTCCTAAATCTCGACAAAGTTTTTCCGTTGAATAACAGACGAGTTCCTAAATCTCAGCAGAGAAGTTTTCTCAGTTAAATTACGGGCGAGTTCTTAAATCTCGATGAAGATGTTTCCCTCCAGTCGAATTACTGACAAGTTCTTAAATCTCAACAGAGTTTTTCTCAGTTGAATTACAGACAAGGTCCTAAATCTCGACAAAGTTCCTCCGTTGAATTACAGACGAGTTCCTAAATCTCAGCAGAAAAGTTTTCTCAGTTGAATTACGGGCAAGTTCTTAAATCTCGATGAAGATGTTTCCCCAAGTCAAATTACTGGCAAGTTCTTAAATCTCAACAGAGTTTTTCTCAGTTGAATTACAGGCAAGGTCTTAAATCTCGACAAAATTCCTCCGTCGAACTACAGACGAGTTCCTAAATCTCAGCAGAGTTTCCTCAGTTGAATTACGAGCGAGTTGTTAAATCTCGATGAAGATGTTTCCCTCCAGTCGGATTACTGACAAGTTCTTAAATCTCAACAGAGTTTTTCTCAGTTGAATTAAAGACAAGGTCCTAAATCTCGACAAAGTTCCTCCGTCGAATTACAGACAGGTTCCTAAATCACAGCAGAGAAGTTCTCGCAGTTGAATTACGGGAGAGTTCTTAAATCTCGATGAAGATGTTTCCCTCCAGTCGAATTAGTGACAAGTTCTTAAATCTCAACAAAGTTTTTCTCAGTTGAATTACAGACAAGGTCCTAAATCTCGACAAAGTTCCTCCGTTGAATTACACACGAGTTCCTAAATCTCAGCAGAGAAGTTTTCTCAGTTGAATTACGGGCTAGTTCTTAAATCTCGATGAAGATGTTTCCCTCCAGTCGAATTACTGACAAGTTCTTAAATCTCAACAGAGTTTTTCTCAGTTGAATTACAGACAAGGTCTTAAATCTCGACAAAGTTCCTTCGTTGAATTACAGACGAGTTCCTAAATCTCAGCAGAGAAGTTTTCTCAGTTGAATTACGGGAGATTTCTTAAATCTCGATGAAGATGTTTCCCCAAGTTGAATTACTAGCAAGTTCTTAAATCTCAACAGAGTTTTTCTCAGTTGAATTACACGAAAGGTCCTAAATCTCGACAAAGTTCCTCCGTTGAACTACAAACGAGTTCCTAAATCTCAGTAGAGTTTTCTCAGTTGAATTACGGGCGAGTTCTTAAATATCAATGAAGATGTTTCCCTCCAGTCGAATTATTGACAAGTTCTTAAATCTCAACAGAGTTTTTCTCAGTTGAATTACAAACAAGGTCCTAAATCTCGACAAAGTTTTTCCGTTGAATAACAGACGAGTTCCTAAATCTCAGCAGAGAAGTTTTCTCAGTTGAATTACGGGCGAGTTCTTAAATCTCGATGAAGATGTTTCCCTCCAGTCGAATTACTGACAAGTTCTTAAATCTCAACAGAGTTTTTCTAAGTTGAATTACAGACAAGGTCCTAAATCTCGACAAAGTTCCTCCGTTGAATTACAGACGAGTTCCTAAATCTCAGCAGAGAATTTTCTCAGTTGAATTACGGGCAAGTTCTTAAATCTCGATGAAGATGTTTCCCCAAGTTAAATTACTGACAAGTTCTTAAATCTCAACAGAGTTTTTCTCAGTTGAATTACAGGCAAGGTCCAAAATCTCGACAAAGTTCCTCCGTCGAACTACAGACGAGTTCCTAAATCTCAGCAGAGTTTCCTCAGTTGAATTACGAGCGAGTTCTTAAATCTCGATGAAGATGTTTCCCTCCAGTCGGATTACTGACAAGTTCTTAAATCTCAACAGAGTTTTTTTCAGTTGAATTACAGACAAGGTCCTAAATCTCGACAAAGTTCCTCCGTCGAATTACAGACAGGTTCCTAAATCTCAGCAGAGAAGTTTTCTCAGTTGAATTACGGGCGAGTGCTTAAATCTCGATGAAGATGTTTCCCTCCAGTCGAATTAGTGACAACTTCTTAAATCTCAACAGAGTTTTTCTCAGTTGAATTACCGACAAGGTCCTGAATCTCGACAAAGTTCCTCTGTTGAATTACAGACGAGTTCCTAAATCTCAGCAGAGAAGTTTTCTCAGTTGAATTACAGGCGAGTTCTTAAATCTCGATGAAGATGTTTCCATCCAGTCGAATTACTGACAAGTTCTTAAATCTCAACAGAGTTTTTCTCAGTTGAATTACAGACAAGGTCTTAAATCTCGACAAAGTTCCTTCGTTGAATTATAGACGAGTTCCTAAATCTCAGCATGGAAGTTTTCTCAGTTGAATTACGGGCAAGTTCTTAAATCTCGATGAAGATGTTTCCCGAAGTTGAATTACTGGCAAGTTCTTAAATCTCAACAGAGTTTTTCTCAGTTGAATTACAGGAAAGGTCCTAAATCTCGACAAAGTTCCTCCGTTGAACTACAAACGAGTTCCTAAATCTCAGCAGAGTTTTCTCACATGAATTACGGGTGAGTTCTTAAATATCAATGAAGATGTTTCCCTCAAGTCGAATTATTGACAAGTTCTTAAATCTCAACAGAGTTTTTCTCAGTTGAATTACAAACAAGGTCCTAAATCTCGACAAAGTTTTTCCGTTGAATAACAGACGAGTTCCTAAATCTCAGCAGAGAAGTTTTCTCAGTTGAATTACGTGCGAGTGCTTAAATCTCGATGAAGATGTTTCCCTCCAGTCGAATTACTGACAAGTTCATAAATCTCAAAAGAGTTTTTCTCAGTTGAATTACAGACAAGGTCTTAAATCTCGACAAAGTTCCTTCGTTGAATTACAGACGAGTTCCTAAATCTCAGCAGAGAAGTTTTCTCAGTTGAATTACGGGAGAGTTCTTAAATCTCGATGAAGATGTTTCCCCAAGTTGAATTACTAGCAAGTTCTTAAATCTCAACAGAGTTTTTCTCAGTTGAATTACACGAAAGGTCCTAAATCTCGACAAAGTTCCTCCGTTGAACTACAAACGAGTTCCTAAATCTCAGCAGAGTTTTCTCAAATGAATTACGGGCGAGTTCTTAAATATCAATGAAGATGTTTCCCTCCAGTCGAATTATTGACAAGTTCTTAAATCTCAACTGAGTTTTTCTCAGTTGAATTACAAACAAGGTCCTAAATCTCGACAAAGTTTTTCCGTTGAATAACAGACGAGTTCCTAAATCTCAGCAGAGAAGTTTTCTCAGTTGAATTACGGGCGAGTTCTTAAATCTCGATGAAGATGTTTCCCTCCAGTCGAATTACTGACAAGTTCTTAAATCTCAACAGAGTTTTTCTAAGTTGAATTACAGACAAGGTCCTAAATCTCGACAAAGTTCCTCCGTTGAATTACAGACGAGTTCCTAAATCTCAGCAGAGAATTTTCTCAGTTGAATTACGGGCAAGTTCTTAAATCTCGATGAAGATGTTTCCCCAAGTTAAATTACTGACAAGTTCTTAAATCTCAACAGAGTTTTTCTCAGTTGAATTACAGGCAAGGTCCAAAATCTCGACAAAGTTCCTCCGTCGAACTACAGACGAGTTCCTAAATCTCAGCAGAGTTTCCTCAGTTGAATTACGAGCGAGTTCTTAAATCTCGATGAAGATGTTTCCCTCCAGTCGGATTACTGACAAGTTCTTAAATCTCAACAGAGTTTTTTTCAGTTGAATTACAGACAAGGTCCTAAATCTCGACAAAGTTCCTCCGTCGAATTACAGACAGGTTCCTAAATCTCAGCAGAGAAGTTTTCTCAGTTGAATTACGGGCGAGTGCTTAAATCTCGATGAAGATGTTTCCCTCCAGTCGAATTAGTGACAACTTCTTAAATCTCAACAGAGTTTTTCTCAGTTGAATTACCGACAAGGTCCTGAATCTCGACAAAGTTCCTCTGTTGAATTACAGACGAGTTCCTAAATCTCAGCAGAGAAGTTTTCTCAGTTGAATTACAGGCGAGTTCTTAAATCTCGATGAAGATGTTTCCATCTAGTCGAATTACTGACAAGTTCTTAAATCTCAACAGAGTTTTTCTCAGTTGAATTACAGACAAGGTCTTAAATCTCGACAAAGTTCCTTCGTTGAATTACAGACGAGTTCCTAAATCTCAGCATGGAAGTTTTCTCAGTTGAATTACGGGCAAGTTCTTAAATCTCGATGAAGATGTTTCCCGAAGTTGAATTACTGGCAAGTTCTTAAATCTCAACAGAGTTTTTCTCAGTTGAATTACAGGAAAGGTCCTAAATCTCGACAAAGTTCCTCCGTTGAACTACAAACGAGTTCCTAAATCTCAGCAGAGTTTTCTCACATGAATTACGGGTGAGTTCTTAAATATCAATGAAGATGTTTCCCTCCAGTCGAATTATTGACAAGTTCTTAAATCTCAACAGAGTTTTTCTCAGTTGAATTACAAACAAGGTCCTAAATCTCGACAAAGTTTTTCCGTTGAATAACAGACGAGTTCCTAAATCTCAGCAGAGAAGTTTTCTCAGTTGAATTACGTGCGAGTGCTTAAATCTCGATGAAGATGTTTCCCTCCAGTCGAATTACTGACAAGTTCATAAATCTCAAAAGAGTTTTTCTCAGTTGAATTACAGACAAGGTCTTAAATCTCGACAAAGTTCCTTCGTTGAATTACAGACGAGTTCCTAAATCTCAGCAGAGAAGTTTTCTCAGTTGAATTACGGGAGAGTTCTTAAATCTCGATGAAGATGTTTCCCCAAGTAGAATTACTAGCAAGTTCTTAAATCTCAACAGAGTTTTTCTCAGTTGAATTACACGAAAGGTCCTAAATCTCGACAAAGTTCCTCCGTTGAACTACAAACGAGTTCCTAAATCTCAGCAGAGTTTTCTCAGTTGAATTACGGGCGAGTTCTTAAATATCAATGAAGATGTTTCCCTCCAGTCGAATTATTGACAAGTTCTTAAATCTCAACTGAGTTTTTCTCAGTTGAATTACAAACAAGGTCCTAAATCTCGACAAAGTTTTTCCGTTGAATAACAGACGAGTTCCTAAATCTCAGCAGAGAAGTTTTCTCAGTTGAATTACGGGCGAGTTCTTAAATCTCGATGAAGATGTTTCCCGCCAGTCGAATTACTGACAAGTTCTTAAATCTCAACAGTGTTTTTCTCAGTTGAATTACAGACAAGGTCCTAAATCTCGACAAAGTTCCTCCGTTGAATTACAGACGAGTTCCTAAATCTCAGCAGAGAAGTTTTCTCAGTTGAATTACGGGCAAGTTCTTAAATCTCGATGAAGCTGTTTCCCCAAGTTAAATTACTGACAAGTTCTTAAATCTCAACAGAGTTTTTCTCAGTTGAATTACAGGCAAGGTCCAAAATCTCGACAAAGTTCCTCCGTCGAACTACAGACGAGTTCCTAAATCTCAGCAGAGTTTCCTCAGTTGAATTACGAGCGAGTTCTTAAATCTCGATGAAGATGTTTGCCTCCAGTCGGATTACTGACAAGTTCTTAAATCTCAACAGAGTTTTTCTCATTTGAATTACAGACAAGGTCCTAAATCTCGACAAAGTTCCTCCGTCGAATTACAGACAGGTTCCTAAATCTCAGTAGAGAAGTTTTCTCAGTTGAATTACGGGCGAGTGCTTAAATCTCGATGAAGATGTTTCCCTCCAGTCGAATTAGTGACAACTTCTTAAATCTCAACAGAGTTTTTCTCAGTTGAATTACCGACAAGGTCCTGAATCTCGACAAAGTTCCTCTATTGAATTACAGACGAGTTCCTAAATCTCAGCAGAGAAGTTTTCTCAGTTGAATTACAGGCGAGTTCTTAAATCTCGATGAAGATGTTTCCATCCAGTCGAATTACTGACAAGTTCTTAAATCTCAACAGAGTTTTTCTCAGTTGAATTACAGACAAGGTCTTAAATCTCGACAAAGTTCCTTCATTGAATTACAGACGAGTTCCTAAATCTCAGCAGGGAAGTTTTCTCAGTTGAATTACGGGAAAGTTCTTAAATCTCGATGAAGATGTTTCCCCAAGTTGAATTATTGGCAAGTTCTTAAATCTCAAAAGAGTTTTTCTCAGTTGAATTACAGGAAAGGTCCTAAATCTCAACAAAGTTCCTTCGTTGAACTACAAACGAGTTCCTAAATCTCAGCAGAGTTTTCTCACTTGAATTACGGGTGAGTTCTTAAATATCAATGAAGATGTTTCCCTCCAGTCGAATTATTGACAAGTTCTTAAATCTCAACAGAGTTTTTCTCAGTTGAATTACAAACAAGGTCCTAAATCTCGACAAAGTTTTTCCATTGAATAACAGACGAGTTCCTAAATCTCAACAGAGAAGTTTTCTCAGTTGAATTACGTGCGAGTGCTTAAATCTCGATGAAGATGTTTCCCTCCAGTCGAATTACTGACAAGTTCATAAATCTCAACAGAGTTTTTCTCAGTTGAATTACAGACAAGGTCCTAAATCTCGACAAAGTTCCTCCGTTGAATTACAGACGAGTTCCTAAATCTCAGCAGAGAAGTTTTCTCAGTTGAATTACGGGCGAGTTCTTAAATCTCGATGAAGATGTTTCCCCAAGTCAAATTACCTGCAAGTTCTTAAATCTCAACAGAGTTATTCTCAGTTGAATTACAGGCAAGGTCCTAAATCTCGACAAAGTTCCTCTGTCGAACTACAGACGAGTTCCTAAATCTCAGCAGAGAAGTTTTCTCAGTTGAATTACAGGCGAGTTCTTAAATCTCGATGAAGATGTTTCCCTCCAGTCGGATTACTGACAAGTTCTTAAATCTCAACAGAGTTTTTTTTAGTTGAATTACAGACAAGGTCCTAAATCTCGACAAAGTTCCTCCGTCGAATTACAGACAGGTTCCTAAATCTCAGCAGAGAAGTTTTCTCAGTTGAATTACGGGCGAGTGCTTAAATCTCGATGAAGATGTTTCCCTCCAGTCGAATTAGTGACAACTTCTTAAATCTCAACAAAGTTTTTCTCAGTTGAATTACCGACAAGGTCCTGAATCTCGACAAAGTTCCTCTGTTGAATTACAGACGAGTTCCTAAATCTCAGCAGAGAAGTTTTCTCAGTTGAATTACAGGCGAGTTCTTAAATCTCGATGAAGATGTTTCCATCCAGTCGAATTACTGACAAGTTCTTAAATCTCAACAGAGTTTTTCTCAGTTGAATTACAGACAAGGTCTTAAATCTCGACAAAGTTCCTTCGTTGAATTACAGACGAGTTCCTAAATCTCAGCAGGGAAGTTTTCTCAGTTGAATTACGGGCAAGTTCTTAAATCTCGATGAAGATGTTTCCCGAAGTTGAATTACTGGCAAGTTCTTAAATCTCAACAGAGTTTTTCTCAGTTGAATTACAGGAAAGGTCCTAAATCTCGACAAAGTTCCTCCGTTGAACTATAAACGAGTTCCTAAATCTCAGCAGAGTTTTCTCACATGAATTACGGGTGAGTTCTTAAATATCAATGAAGATGTTTCCCTCCAGTCGAATTATTGACAAGTTCTTAAATCTCAACAGAGTTTTTCTCAGTTGAATTACAAACAAGGTCCTAAATCTCGACAAAGTTTTTCCGTTGAATAACAGACGAGTTCCTAAATCTCAGCAGAGAAGTTTTCTCAGTTGAATTACGTGCGAGTGCTTAAATCTCGATGAAGATGTTTCCCTCCAGTCGAATTACTGACAAGTTCATAAATCTCAACAGAGTTTTTCTCAGTTGAATTACAGACAAGGTCTTAAATCTCGACAAAGTTCCTTCGTTGAATTACAAACGAGTTCCTAAATCTCAGCAGAGAAGTTTTCTCAGTTGAATTACGGGAGAGTTCTTAAATCTCGATGAAGATGTTTCCCCAAGTTGAATTACTAGCAAGTTCTTAAATCTCAACAGAGTTTTTCTCAGTTGAATTACACGAAAGGTCCTAAATCTCGACAAAGTTCCTCCGTTGAACTACAAACGAGTTCCTAAATCTCAGCAGAGTTTTCTCAGTTGAATTACGGGCGAGTTCTTAAATATCAATGAAGATGTTTCCCTCCAGTCGAATTATTGACAAGTTCTTAAATCTCAACAGAGTTTTTCTCAGTTGAATTACAAACAAGGTCCTAAATCTCGACAAAGTTTTTCCGTTGAATAACAGACGAGTTCCAAAATCTCAGCAGAGAAGTTTTCTCAGTTGAATTACGGGCGAGTTCTTAAATCTCGATGAAGATGTTTCCCGCCAGTCGAATTACTGACAAGTTCTTAAATCTCAACAGTGTTTTTCTCAGTTGAATTACAGACAAGGTCCTAAATCTCGACAAAGTTCCTCCGTTGAATTACATACGAGTTCCTAAATCTCAGCAGAGAAGTTTTCTCAGTTGAATTACGGGCAAGTTCTTAAATCTCGATGAAGATGTTTCCCCAAGTTAAATTACTGACAAGTTCTTAAATCTCAACAGAGTTTTTCTCAGTTGAATTACAGGCAAGGTCCAAAATCTCGACAAAGTTCCTCCGTCGAACTACAGACGAGTTCCTAAATCTCAGCAGAGTTTCCTCAGTTGAATTACGAGCGAGTTCTTAAATCTCGATGAAGATGTTTGCCTCCAGTCGGATTACTGACAAGTTCTTAAATCTCAACAGAGTTTTTCTCAGTTGAATTACAGACAAGGTCCTAAATCTCGACAAAGTTCCTCCGTCGAATTACAGACAGGTTACTAAATCTCAGTAGAGAAGTTTTCTCAGTTGAATTACGGGCGAGTGCTTAAATCTCGATGAAGATGTTTCCCTCCAGTCGAATTAGTGACAACTTCTTAAATCTCAACAGAGTTTTTCTCAGTTGAATTACCGACAAGGTCCTGAATCTCGACAAAGTTCCTCTATTGAATTACAGACGAGTTCCTAAATCTCAGCAGAGAAGTTTTCTCAGTTGAATTATAGGCGAGTTCTTAAATCTCGATGAAGATGTTTCCATCCAGTCGAATTACTGACCAGTTCTTAAATCTCAACAGAGTTTTTCTCAGTTGAATTACAGACAAGGTCTTAAATCTCGACAAAGTTCCTTCGTTGAATTACAGACAAGTTCCTAAATCTCAGCAGGGAAGTTTTCTCAGTTGAATTACGGGCAAGTTCTTAAATCTCGATGAAGATGTTTCCCCAAGTTGAATTATTGGCAAGTTCTTAAATCTCAACAGAGTTTTTCTCAGTTGAATTACAGGAAAGGTCCTAAATCTCAACAAAGTTCCTTCGTTGAACTACAAACGAGTTCCTAAATCTCAGCAGAGTTTTCTCACTTGAATTACGGGTGAGTTCTTAAATATCAATGAAGATGTTTCCCTCCAGTCGAATTATTGACAAGTTCTTAAATCTCAACAGAGTTTTTCTCAGTTGAATTACAAACAAGGTCCTAAATCTCGACAAAGTTTTTCCATTGAATAACAGACGAGTTCCTAAATCTCAGCAGAGAAGTTTTCTCAGTTGAATTACGTGCGAGTGCTTAAATATCGATGAAGATGTTTCCCTCCAGTCGAATTACTGACAAGTTCATAAATCTCAACAGAGTTTTTCTCAGTTGAATTACAGACAAGGTCCTAAATCTCGACAAAGTTCCTCCGTTGAATTACAGACGAGTTCCTAAATCTCAGCAGAGAAGTTTTCTCAGTTGAATTACGGGCGAGTTCTTAAATCTCGATGAAGATGTTTCCCCAAGTCAAATTACTAGCAAATTCTTTAATCTCAACAGAGTTTTTCTCAGTTGAATTACAGGCAAGGTCCTAAATCTCGACAAAGTTCCTCTGTCGAACTACAGACGAGTTCCTAAATCTCAGCAGAGTTTTCTCAGGTGAAATACGAGCGAGTTCTTAAATCTCGATGAAGATGTTTCCCTCCAGTCGGATTACTGAAAAGTTCTTAAATCTCAACATAGTTTTTCTCAGTTGAATTACAGACAAGGTCCTAAATCTCGACAAACTTCCTCCGTCGAATTACAGACAGGTTCCTAAATCTCAGCTGAGAAGTTTTCTCAATTGAATTACGGGCGAGTTCTTAAATCTCGATGAAGATGTTTCCCTCCAGTCGAATTAGTGACAAGTTCTTAAATCTCAACAAAGTTTTTCTCAGTTGAATTACAGACAAGGTCCTAAATCTCGACAAAGTTCCTCCATTGAATTACAGACGAGTTCCTAAATCTCAGCAGAGAAGTTTTCTCAGTTGAATTACGGGCGAGTTCTTAAATCTCGATGAAGATGTTTCCCTCCAGTCGAATTACTGACAAGTTCTTAAATCTCAACAGAGTTTTTCTAAGTTGAATTACAGACAAGGTCCTAAATCTCGACAAAGTTCCTCCGTTGAATTACAGACGAATTCCTAAATCTCAGCAGAGAATTTTCTCAGTTGAATTACGGGCAAGTTCTTAAATCTCGATGAAGATGTTTCCCCAAGTTAAATTACTGACAAGTTCTTAAATCTCAACAGAGTTTTTCTCAGTTGAATTACAGGCAAGGTCCAAAATCTCGACAAAGTTCCTCCGTCGAACTACAGACGAGTTCCTAAATCTCAGCAGAGTTTCCTCAGTTGAATTACGAGCGAGTTCTTAAATCTCGATGAAGATGTTTCCCCAAGTCGAATTACTGACAAGTTCTTAAATCTCAACAGAGTTTTTCTCAGTTGAATTACAGGCAAGGTCCAAAATCTCGACAAAGTTCCTCCGTCGAACTACAGACGAGTTCCTAAATCTCAGCAGAGTTTCCTCAGTTGAATTACGAGCGAGTTCTTAAATCTCGATGAAGATGTTTGCCTCCAGTCGGATTACTGACAAGTTCTTAAATCTCAACAGAGTTTTTCTCAGTTGAATTACAGACAAGGTCCTAAATCTCGACAAAGTTCCTCCGTCGAATTACAGACAGGTTCCTAAATCTCAGTAGAGAAGTTTTCTCAGTTGAATTACGGGCGAGTGCTTAAATCTCGATGAAGATGTTTCCCTCCAGTCGAATTAGTGACAACTTCTTAAATCTCAACAGAGTTTTTCTCAGTTGAATTACCGACAAGGTCCTGAATCTCGACAAAGTTCCTCTATTGAATTACAGACGAGTTCCTAAATCTCAGCAGAGAAGTTTTCTCAGTTGAATTATAGGCGAGTTCTTAAATCTCGATGAAGATGTTTCCATCCAGTCGAATTACTGACAAGTTCTTAAATCTCAACAGAGTTTTTCTCAGTTGAATTACAGACAAGGTCTTAAATCTCGACAAAGTTCCTTCGTTGAATTACAGACAAGTTCCTAAATCTCAGCAGGGAAGTTTTCTCAGTTGAATTACGGGCAAGTTCTTAAATCTCGATGAAGATGTTTCCCCAAGTTGAATTATTGGCAAGTTCTTAAATCTCAACAGAGTTTTTCTCAGTTGAATTACAGGAAAGGTCCTAAATCTCAACAAAGTTCCTTCGTTGAACTACAAACGAGTTCCTAAATCTCAGCAGAGTTTTCTCACTTGAATTACGGGTGAGTTCTTAAATATCAATGAAGATGTTTCCCTCCAGTCGAATTATTGACAAGTTCTTAAATCTCAACAGAGTTTTTCTCAGTTGAATTACAAACAAGGTCCTAAATCTCGACAAAGTTTTTCCATTGAATAACAGACGAGTTCCTAAATCTCAGCAGAGAAGTTTTCTCAGTTGAATTACGTGCGAGTGCTTAAATCTCGATGAAGATGTTTCCCTCCAGTCGAATTACTGACAAGTTCATAAATCTCAACAGAGTTTTTCTCAGTTGAATTACAGACAAGGTCCTAAATCTCGACAAAGTTCCTCCGTTGAATTACAGACGAGTTCCTAAATCTCAGCAGAGAAGTTTTCTCAGTTGAATTACGGGCGAGTTCTTAAATCTCGATGAAGATGTTTCCCCAAGTCAAATTACTAGCAAATTCTTTAATCTCAACAGAGTTTTTCTCAGTTGAATTACAGGCAAGGTCCTAAATCTCGACAAAGTTCCTCTGTCGAACTACAGACGAGTTCCTAAATCTCAGCAGAGTTTTCTCAGTTGAAATACGAGCGAGTTCTTAAATCTCGATGAAGATGTTTCCCTCCAGTCGGATTACTGAAAAGTTCTTAAATCTCAACATAGTTTTTCTCAGTTGAATTACAGACAAGGTCCTAAATCTCGACAAACTTCCTCCGTCGAATTACAGACAGGTTCCTAAATCTCAGCAGAGAAGTTTTCTCAGTTGAATTACGGGCGAGTTCTTAAATCTCGATGAAGATGTTTCCCTCCAGTCGAATTAGTGACAAGTTCTTAAATCTCAACAAAGTTTTTCTCAGTTGAATTACAGACAAGGTCCTAAATCTCGACAAAGTTCCTCCATTGAATTACAGACGAGTTCCTAAATCTCAACAGAGAAGTTTTCTCAGTTGAATTACGGGCGAGTTCTTAAATCTCGATGAAGATGTTTCCCTCCAGTCAAATTACTGACAAGTTCTTAAATCTCAACAGAGTTTTTCTAAGTTGAATTACAGACAAGGTCCTAAATCTCGACAAAGTTCCTCCGTTGAATTACAGACGAGTTCCTAAATCTCAGCAGAGAATTTTCTCAGTTGAATTACGGGCAAGTTCTTAAATCTCGATGAAGATGTTTCCCCAAGTTAAATTACTGACAAGTTCTTAAATCTCAACAGAGTTTTTCTCAGTTGAATTACAGGCAAGGTCCAAAATCTCGACAAAGTTCCTCCGTCGAACTACAGACGAGTTCCTAAATCTCAGCAGAGTTTCCTCAGTTGAATTACGAGCGAGTTCTTAAATCTCGATGAAGATGTTTCCCCAAGTCGAATTACTGACAAGTTCTTAAATCTCAACAGAGTTTTTCTCAGTTGATTTATAGGCAAGGTCCTAAATCTCGACAAAGTTCCTCCGTCGAATTACAGACGAGTTCCTAAATCTCAGCAGAGTTTCCTCAGTTGAATTACGGGCGAGTTCTTATATCTCGATGAAGATGTTTCCCTCCAGTCGGATTACTGACAAGTTCTTAAATCTCAACAGAGTTTTTCTCAGTTTAATTACAGACAAGGTCCTAAATCTCGACAAAGTTCCTCCGTCGAATTACAGACGAGTTCCTAAATCTCAGCAGAGAAGTTTTCTCAATTGAATTACGGGCGAGTTCTTAAATCTCGATGAAGATGTTTCCCCCCAGTTGAATTACGGACAAGTTCCTAAATCTCGACACCTCATTTGAATTACGGACAAGTTCCTAAATCTCGACACCTCAGTTGAATTACGGACTAGTTCCTTTCCCTCAACAAAATCAGACTTCCCCAACGGAATCTTCCTCAAACAACAGGTATACAAACTCTCGCTAAGGAATTTCTTATGCGATCGACACTCCTTCAGATGGAATCTTTAAGCCCATCCTCCCGTCAGCAATCTCCAAACGGCATCTGTAAGCCTATTCCCGACATCACAAGGCAGATACCACTTCATGCGAGTGCAAATTTCTGGGCACTCTAGTGTTCAATCATCTTCCACCTTCGGATCACGAAAGGCATGAAAGCTAATCTACATCCATAGGTTTAAGAAGATTGAAAAGGGGCCGTTGTTGTACCCCAAAATTTGCCCTCCCATATTTCTCAAAATATTGCAAGAAAAATCTCCAAGTGGATCAAGGTTGCTCAAAGATTGACCAGACAAGCTATCTCCTAAGGCAGTCTATCCCAAATTAGGGTTTTGTGTTGCATCAAGATCCTTGAGTACAAATGACCTCAAATTCTCCCTAATGTCCTAATATGTTCTCAAGATGATCCATGTCAAGTTTCAAGCCTTGCAGAGGAAGTTTGCTCAATCAATTGCTCAAAAAGTCCAAAAATTGACTTTGCTAGGGCAAAAGTCAACTGTGACCTAAATACAATCAAACTTCAATATTTTTTGTCAATATTCTCATTTTGAAGTATATTTCATCATTTGATCAAGGGTTGATCAGTATTCCTCAAGGATTGCTCAAAATTCATCAAGATTCAAAAGTTGCTAAATTAGGGTTTTGTAGGAAAGGTCAACTCAACTTTGACCAAGCATACCTTTCTCATACTTTACGAGAAATGACCCATCCAAATATCATTTTGAAGAGGATGCAATTCTATATAATCCATCTTCATATCCTAAGATCAAAAAATGCACTCACAAGAAGTTATGAATTTTGACATTATAGGTCATTTTTGAAAGTCAACAAAAAAACCTTTTTTGTCAAAGCTTCTAACTTGAGCATGGAATATAAAAATGAGATGAGACCAAATGGGTTGGTTAGAGGACATCTCAAGCTTTCCAAAAAGTCCAGAAACACCTCCAAAAGTTCAAAATTGAAGAAGTTATGCATTGTTGAAGTTGGACTTTTTTGCGAAATTGCCAAAAGTCAACCATCCCCAAAACTTCAAATTTTGCCAAATGGGCCCATTCCTTTTCACTTGTTTTGAGTTTTTGCTATTTCCCACGTGCTCTATCCTTGGCCATGTGTCCATATATTATTTTTATTATTTTATTTTATTTTTATTTGAATTAATTCATTTTAAATCAAATAAAATCACATAAAATCAAAGATATTGATAACCAAAGATCTTTTAATGATTTCAGGTTCCAATGGAAAGCTAGTACCTCATCAAATTCGAATCAAAGCTTGTATGCACAAAAAGATCCAAATCAAGCCAATTTTGGAAGGTTTTAATGGAGAATCAAATCCAATATTCAAGCATCAATGTAGGAAGATTTGGACAAAGTTTGTTACCCTAATACACTGAGCAATACATAAGGAAGCGTGCAAGACAGAAACAAGGGTTGGAGATCAATTGGAGAGGCAGAACGAAACTTGCAAAAAAAAAGAAAAAGTGTGGGATCGAAATCAAGGTTAGAGGTCGTTTCAGGGCTTGGCAAGTATCCCAATTGCTTCCTGGAAACCCTAACAAGCTAAACCAATCCAAACCACGCATTTTCAGACCCTCATACGCACTGTAAGTCCTTCGTAACATGGCTATATTCTTGATTTCGTATTTCCATATTTAAGCATTGTTAACATGAAATAACTGCATATTCTTAACCCTCACATCATTTACAAGCTTTTGGCATCATTTGATTTTGTTTATCTGACCTATAGCAAGATCCACCATTATTAGGGTTTTGTTCTTGTTTTTGGGGTTTCTTGTTTCAGGGATAATTGGCCCCAGATATGGGCATGGTTGCGTCCAAGAGGTTGAGACGAACTCAACCCTGGTCTTAGAACCCATTTTCATGGCCAGTACAATGTTTTGAAGGTGGACAGGCTTGTAGCGACGGACCTCTGTCCGTTGGTATAAGTGTTTGCATTTTTTAGCCACGGTTGGAGGTCAGGGACAATGCGTGTCACATCCCCATTAGTCCATTCAAATTTGGCGCACTTTTTTTTTATTTTTACCCAATGAAATTTGTTTTCTTATATTATTATTTATTTGTGTCATACTAACAATTGAAACAACATGGCGTGGTGGCAAGCATAGCGTATATTTCCCTTCATGACCTGGGTTCGAATCCCAGGTACCCCATTTTCTTAATATTATTTGTTTTCAGATAATCCAGTATGTACTCAATCCTAAGACCCATCATGGACGCTCACCAATCAACGTGTCAGATGGTCAGATGGCCAGATCTGGTGGCCAAGCCTTGAGGGCACATCATGGACTAAGTCAACGCTCATGCATTGGATCAAAAAAGTCCAAACGGACCAGCTTAATGGGCCAGCAAAAATGCTTTCTGCACCTTCCAAAAAAAGGCTCAATTTCTCTACTTTCTCATATTTTATTTATTTTATTTAATTATTTTATTTTTATTTAATTAATTTACTAACCAATAACAAATTTTCTTTTTATCAAAAAATCACAAAAATATCATTTTGTCCAATTAAAATTTAGAACTTTATTTTTCTTTAATAAATTTTAATTAATTAATTAGGTTTTTTAATTAGGAAACTTTAATTTATTTTGTAAATAAATAAAATCAATTATAGTTCATTAGGTTTTAATTCATTTAATTATCTTTTTTCTTTCTTAAAATATCAAAAACTCCAAAAAATATGTCATTAATTAATTAATTTAATAATTAATTTAGTATTTAATTTTAGGATTTAATTTCTCTTCTTAAAATAAAAAGCAAAAAAAAAAGCATTTTTATTTTAAAAGGGTCAAAACCCTAATTCGCATTCGATATAATTTCACTCGCGCAATTTATTTTTCTTTATTTAATTATTGATGTATCTGCTTCCGGTTTGTAATAATTAATTAGGACCTTTATTATTTTTACCACTTTATTTTATTTTCAAAGGGTTGCTTTTGGCGATGTAAATACCCGATGCCTTGTAATTTAATTTCCGCACCTTTAATTTTTGCAAACTATATAACTGTTAGATGTTTGATAATAGGGCTTGCATGACAAGAATGAATGCTCAATCTTAAAATCAAATTAGACCACCCTTAACATGTGCAAAGATAAAAATAACTGAAAACAACACAATTGAACATGTGCACTCCTAGGGTATACCCCACTTGGTTGCCTTCGTACACGGTCATTGAGTATAGGTCGCTTTAGATGTCGTCCTCTTGTCTAAAAGATCATAGTTGCCTCGAAACGGTTGCCTCGAATATGTTGCCTCAAACAAATGATCTAAGACATTAGGGCTACCGCTAAGGCGTCCTAACATTGCTTTGGTGACCGTATGTCCCTATTCGAATTGACCCTCAAACTCCAACGATGGTGCTACCCACTCACCAATAGTGGGATAGCATTGTCTAAAGGACATTAGCATAGAACGATTCCTTTTTCAAGTAGGTAGATAGATCTTAGATACTTTCTCATTCAAAACAAAACTCTTTCACACTTACACTTTTACAAACAAGTTTTCAAAAAACACTTCATTACACTCTTGAGGACAAAAGCAAGAGTTAAATCGAAGTTAAAACAAAAACTTTTTTCAAACCCACAAGCACAAAGAAAGCAATTTTGAAAACATTGTGCAAGTACCTAAGAGCCTGTGGATAACCACAGATAGAAAGGGTGCTAATACCTTCTCTTTCTATAATCTACCCCCCGTACTCAAATATCTCAAAAAAGGAATTTTTCTGTGCTTTTTTCCTTTCCTTGTTGGATAAAATGAAAGTCGGTGGCGACTCTTGCTTACCGCGACATTTTGCGAAAACAAACGCAAAACGCAAACCAGCATTCCAAAAACAGTCAGTTCTTTCCACCGTATCACACTTCCTATGGTACCCCAAAATTTCCCCTCTCAGTTAAAAGATACAAGCTCATACGTTATAGGTCCTTTCAAAAGGTCAACAAAAACACCTTTTAGGTTAAAGCTCCTTACATGAACATGGAAGATCCAATTAAAATGAAACCAAAAAGGTTGTTTAGAGGACATCCTAAGCTCACTAAAAATTCAAAGAATACCCTCTTAGGGTTAAAATTGAGAGAGATATGCATTTCTAAAGTTGACCAATTTTTGGAAAAATGCATGAAACCAATATTGACCTAACTTGAATGTTTTCCAAATGGGCCCATGTTTTCATGCTTGAAACTTGTTTCTAACATAGCCCATGACCCTTGAGCTCAGTCATACATTATTTTATTATTTATACTATTTATTTTGATATTTTATCCATTAAAATGCAAAATTAAATAAAGTAAATAATAAAAATAATGAAAGATTTGATTGTGAATCTTTTTCTTATAAAATGATGGACAAAACATGCTGGCATATCAAAATAAAAATGTGCAAGTCAAGATGGGAAAAGATGTTCAAAATATGAAAGATTTTCAAGTGGATATTTGGAACAAATCTTGCACTCAATGCCATGGATATTCTTCCATAATTGTTACCCTAATTTGATTTACTATATGTACACAACAAGTCCAGACCTAAGACACACGTGAAAGCTGCCTCTACAAACCCTAAAAAAATTTCCAAATTTTCTCAAAGAGAGGTGCAACTTATATCATACGATCTAGGCTTCTTTGATCCATTCCGGGCACTCCATCTTCATCCCGAGGTTCCCAGGAAGACGAGTCAGTCCTTACACACGCCTGAAACACCCTAAGATTGCCCTACCGAATCTCAATTTTTTTGGTAAAATATTAGATCTCAAACTTTCACAATAGGCCATATAAATTTTGTTTGAGTTTATATTCGTGTTGCTAATGATGTTTGCTGGCTTTTTGACGTATTACATGAGACCATAAGGCCTGAATCATACTGTGTCATGGATGACCGCCGTTAGGTTTTTAGATTCGAACCCTATGATGTAGGAAGAATTAGCCATTTTGAGGCCATATTCGTGATCAAGGGACATTTTTAAGTCAATCTGCATATTTGGTTTTTTGGTTTGCTCACATTTTCAGGTGACCCCACTGGAGAAGATGGTGGAAACCACTGGCTCTGGTGGTTGGACTGGTCTGTCTTCAGTCAACCAGCTAGCGTGGCAGGAGGACAACATCCCATTGGCTGGATTCAAATGACTCTCTCTCTCCATGCTTGATTGGACCATTTGAAATACAGGGACCCCACTTGTTGGCGCGTCTTTGACAACTCAGCAGTAATCCTTGTTTTACACTATATAATTTTATTTTGATTATATACATGAATGATCCAGCAGTGCAGATGGAAAAAGCATAAGGGTGCAAAGGGAGATACATGGGTTCGATTCCCGAGTCTTGAACATTATTTTTCTAATGAATTTTCTCCAGATCCAGTGCAGCCATGCCATTCACGCTTATCATGTGTCATCAGGTCATCACCATCAGATCAATCATCCTTCAGATCTAACGCCCAACATGCAGTCCCTACGATGGACCTCCAAGCATGCCTCCCACTGGATCCAGCACAGTTGTGGGCCACTAGATCTGGGCTTTGACAAATTTCAACAGTACACCCCCTAGTTTTTCTTTCTCACCCCCAGGCCCATCTTCTTTTATTTATTTTATTTAATTTCTTAATTAGTTTATATTTTTGTTTATTCTTTTTTTTTAAAATCATAAAATTAGAAAAAATCACAAAAATTAGGACTTAGAGTTTTTTTTCTTAATAAAAATTAATTTTTGCAAATTAATTTAATTAACTTTAACTTTTCTTTCTTTAATTTAAAATTAGTTAGAAATTAGGTTAAATTTTTAATTTTTTTCATAAAATACCAAAAAAATATTTTTAATAGGCAATTAGATTTTAGGGTTTCAAACGTAGGCCAGTCTTAATTTTTGCACGCTATTATTTTTCATACGATTATTTTATTATGTAATTGTGCCCGGTTTGTAATAGTTTAATTAGGGTTTTCAATTTCCACATTTTACTTTTCAGTCATCATTTATGTAACTACACCAAAGCCTTGTAATAGCTGTAGGAACTTTATTTCTTGCTTTTATATATTTCTTATATGCTTGTATATGAACTGTTAGTAAAATTATGCGTGCATGACAAGTATTAATCAAATCAATCATTAGGTCATTAAATTCAAGATAGATATCTGAAAAAATCACATTGTTGCACACTTACACCCTTAGGGTACTCCTCACTTGGTTGCCTCGGAAAACAATGGTCATGTCCCTCGAACATAGGGATATCTTAGAAAAGAACCTCTATTTAAAAGTCATCATAAAGATCATGGTCCCTTAACGTCCCTAGAGTTTCCTACGAGAAATGATATTGTCCCTTGATGTTGCCTATATGATGATAATCCCTTCGAAATGCTAAGGTATTCTTACATGTTGCCTTCAATGACCATAAACGTCCCTTTCGATAGTCCCTCAACATCCAACGATAGGGCTACCTACTCACTAATAGTAGGATAGCACTGTCTAAAGGATAGGAGGAAAAGAACATCCTTTTTCGAGAAGGTAGACAGTTCTTAAGTACTTGCTCAAATCTGATTCCTTTTTACACTTACACACTTTCAAAACTCTTTTAAAAAAAAACGCTTTATCACACTTTTGAGGACTGATACAAGAGTTACCATAGAGCAAACAAAATCTTTCAAAATGCACAAACACGAAAATAGTTTTAAAAAATGAGCAAGTACCTAAGAGCCCGTGGAAAACCACAGATGGAAAGGGTACTAACACCTTCCCTTTCCATAATCTACCCCCCTTACTCAGAAAATCTCGAAAAAGGTCTTTTTTCTGTTCTTTTCACCCTTTCCTTTGTTGGATAAAAGAAAAGTCGGTGGCGACTCTTGCTTACCGCAACACTTGCGAATAAAAAATGCAAACCAGTATTAACAGTCGGTTCTACCACCGTATCACAGAACTGGCGACTTTGCTGGGGAAAACTTATAAAAGTGGGGTTTACCTTAGGACCTAGATCATTTCTAAACTATTTTCTTTGTCTGTCTTGATTGCTTTATTTTTAAGGGTACTGTTTGGGTTAGTATAGATCATACACCCGGATCTGGGGAAACCTTTTAGGTAAGTAGCAATAGATCTTGGAAACTGTGCGGGGTATACCGACACAGTTGAAGCGATGGCAACATTGATGCGACACTTTGGTTGGTACCAGTATCCCTTGAGTTAATCAAGGATAATACGGGGCCGCTGCATGGTGTCATGAAGCGTCAACTGACCTTAGAACCTTAATTGAACAACTTGGAAATTAGGACGTTGTGAGATAATCGTCTTTGGTGTATTCCCAAAGCCGGTTGATACTCGATGCTACACTCATTGAGATTTGACTCCCGAGTATTGTTTGGTTGCAAGTCAGTTGCCTATATTGATACTCGGTTACTATACATACGACAGGTTGAACCAATCAAAACTTCAAGAGGGGATTACCTTAAAACCCATGCAAGCCTTAAACCTAAGGTCTTTGTGTGATTTGCTTGTGCTTTCTATATCCATGATTTCTTAGCATAATCATGACATCATACCATGGCATATCATACTAACCATTTCAAGAATTTTATAGGGCTTATCTTTGTCTTGTTTTGTAGGACATGACATCCGCTCGCAAGAACATTATCCAAGTCCACCTTGTGAAAGTACATCCTCAACTCAAGGAATTAGCATCAAGGATTCCTGAATGCTCTCCCTTCACTGAAAAACATGGTCGACTTCTAAACTTGGTCACTTCAAACCCTGATGAAGAAATGTTAAAGGTGCTTTTTCAGTTCTTTGACCCGTTACATCACTGCTTCACTTTCCTTGATTACCAGTTAGTGCCTACTATGGAGGAGTTTTCTCAGTTGTTGGGGATACCTATCCTTGATCAGTTACCATTCAACGGTATGGAAAGAGACCCAAAGCCTGAAAAGTTTTCTCAAGCTCTGTCTTTACAACGGTGTGATGTAGTGGAAAATTGGGAACCAGAAGAGGTGTCCATGGATTTCCAGCTAAGTTTCTATTTGAGAAAGCTCACTATTTTTGGGATACCTTGGATTTATAGGATTTTGAATAAGTGTTGGCCCTTATCATATATGGGATGGTACTATTCCCTAACACGGACCACCTCATAGATGTGAATGCGGTTAAGGTTTTTCTGTCTCATAATCCGGTGCCTACTTTACTTAGGGATATTCTACACTCTCTGCATACTCGCACTCTAAAGAGAAGGGGGGCCTTATGTGTTTCACTCCTCTATTGGCTAGGTGGTTTTATTGCGCACCTACCTCGGTCTATTTTAAGAAATGAGCAGGATATGAGATGGTCTCATAGGTTGATGTCCCTTACACATTCGGATATTCATTAGTGTTCTCGATCCTTGGAGAATGTTACCATCATTGATCACTGCGGGGAATTCCCTAATGTCCCTATCTTAGGCATTAGGGGAGGAATCACTTATAATCCTTGTTTGGCGTTGCGACAATTTGGTTATGCTAGAAGGGATGGTCCTCACGACACACTCTTCCAAGGAATCATATTTAACTATAAGAATGGTGTTCAGAGTTATCGTAAGAGGTTCATTCGAGCTTGGGGCATGATAAGTAGAGTTGATAGCAAGACACTGAGGCACAAGAATTCCATCCCTCTTGAGCCTTACCTCAAATGGGTGTGAGCTCGTGCTCAATGTCTTATGATGCCTTACCCCACCATCTTACTTGTGATTATGGAGCCAATTGCTGAGGGAGACACTCCTTACATTGTGCTTCATCCTGACATGCCAACTGATTTTGAGGAACTAAGGAAATCCTGGATCCAACTTAGAGAAGAATGGGATACCTTTGAGACCCAATTCTATGCCAGCAAGAAGAAGGTTTTAGATCTCACCAGGTTACTTCACGAAGAAAAGAGTATAAATGCTGACATTGCACCAAAAAGGATGCGCTGGTGGGAAGCTTGAGTCTCTTTTCTTAAAGAGTTACTTTTGCTTTGTTACCTCCTTTGTAAGCCCAAGAGGCATCATTGTGATCATCTTAATACAATTAACGTTTATTCTCTTTCTGCTTAAGAAAATTTAAGTCTTAGAAATCCTTGAAAACATTGCATATATATATCATACATATCATTGCATAAGCAGGTTTCACAGCAGGTTTCTCATCCTCTCCGCTGTTTATTTCAGTAGTAAAGCAATGGCTCTCGAAAAAACAATGAAGGATCTATAGACTCAGAATGCACAGTTTCAACAGATGATCATGGCTCTGGCCAAGGGGCAAGAAGAACTAAAAGCCCTGATTGTTAAAGAGAAGACCAATAAGCCAAGGAAGATAGCTGGTGTGGTGAATTTGTGAAGGAGGTTCAAAGGACCGCTAAGGCAAGTGGTTGAGATGACATATTCTTCAAAAGAAGGAGACAATCAAGAAGGGGAGACAAGAGAGGAAGACCCCAGTCCAAGGGAATCTGATAATGAGACTGACTATAATGAAGAGCAATACCCTCCGACCGACGAAAAATACAAACAACTAGAAGAGCGTCTGAGTGCAATGGAAATCCAGAAGGTGCCTGGGCTGGATTTGGTTTCTGGGGTTGTCATCACGCAAAAGTTCAAGGTGTCGGTGTTCGCCAAATATTATGGGGTTTCATGTCCCAAGATGCACCTCCGATCTTATGTGAGGAAGATCCAACCTCACACTGCTGACAAGGACTTATGGGTCCGCTTCTTTCAACATAGTCTATTCGGGACTCAACTAGAATGGTTCTACTAGCTGGAAGGGACCAACATTCGTAATTGGGAAGACCTGGCTACTGCTTTTTATAAGTAGTATCAGTATAATGCAGACCTTGCTCCCACCCATACACAACTCCAAAGTATGTCTATGGGTTCGAGCGAGGGCTTTAAAGACTATGCTCAGAAGTGGGGGGACTTAGCAGGAAGTGTCCAACCTCCCCTGTCTGATAGGGAGTTAATGGATATGTTTTTGGGTACCCTATCTGGTCCATTTTTCAATCATCTGATTGGAAGCTCATCAGCTTACTTTACTGAATTGATTTTGACAGGAGAAAGAGTGGAAGCTGGGATTAAAAGTGGCAAGATTCAGAAGGATGCCTCTTCAAGTGCAGGAAAGAGACCTTTCGTAGGGAAAAAAGAGGCCAGTGTTGTGTACAATCAACGAAATTAGAGCAGAATCGAGCGCCGTCTAGCGGTAGGGGCTGTTATGATCTCTAAACCTGCACCTACTCAACAAAGGAACAATCAGCCTAGAGCAGAAAGGCCTGTAAGACAGCTTACCCGAATAAACATGACTATGTCTCAAGTATTGTCACACTTGCTGAAATATAATCTGGTGACTTTACGGGAAGCTCCTAAGAATCCCAACACCGTGTCTCCTTGCTACAACCCAAATGCTCGTTGTGCTTACCATTCAGACAGTCCAGGTCATGATACAAACGACTGTTGGGCTTTGAAAAACAAGGTGCAAGACCTGATCGAGGCAAAGGAGATTGAATTTGATGCTCCTGAAATTCCCAATGTTATCACTGCTCCTATGCCCAAGCACGACCATGGTGTTAATGCTATTGAAGATGATATGTTCGTTACTTCTGTTGAGGAACTTGTTACTCCTCTCATGACCGTTAAGTGGAACTTATTGAAAGCCGGTTTATTTCCGGGCTATAGTGAAGGTTGCCTCTTATGTTTATCTCTACTGGCTGGTTGTCATTTGTTGAAGACAGGTGTTCAGCGCCTGATGGATGATAGAGAGATTTTGTTTGAGAAGACTCCCATCCCGATTGTTCCTTGTAAGGATGTTTCAATCATAACCATTTCCGCCAATCCTCCTAGGGTCTCCACCAAAAGACCCGTCAGGATTACATCTGCTCTGAAGTTGGCTCCATTGATTATCACTATGCCAGGGCCGATCCCATACTCCTCGGACAAAGTTGTTCCTTGGAACTACGGGGCTAACGTCTACTACCATGATGTCAAGCAAGACCTGCTGGCTGTTGAAGACCAAGTTTCCAAAAATGTTGATCCCGACATTGGCAACATTGTTGGAACCAGCAAAATAATAAGAAGTGGAAGAGTATTCTCCCCTGAGATTTCTCCTCCAAAAGTCGTTACTAGTCCTGTGATCATTCCTATTATTGTTCCCGCTGATACTACTACTGCAATTCCTCTGATTACCCCAGTTGCCACCCATATCACCGAGTCGTCCGAGACTCAGGGCAAAGACATACTGCTTGATCCTGTCCAGACGAAGGAACCTTCAGAATCTATCCCAGAGGCTTCCAAAGAGAAATGGAAGAAATCTTGAAGATAATAAAGAAGAGAGACTATAATATGGTCGAATAATTGGGGCAAACCCCTTCTAAGATTTCTATGTTAGCCCTACTGTTATGCTCCGAAGCTCATGCAAAGGCTTTGGTGAAATTCCTTAAAACCGCCCATGTGCCACAAGAAACCTCCGCTGACCAACTTGAAGATTGTGTGGCAAGTTTGACGGCTGATAAAGGTTTGGGTTTTTCTGATGCTGATCTAACACCCAGAGGGAGAAAACACAATGATGCACTGCACGTCTCCATCGAATGTTGGGGCACTACTTTGGCCCATGTTCTCGTAGACATTGGTTCATCACTGAACGTGCTGCCTAAGAAAGCTCTGGACAGGTTAGACTGTGAAGGTTTGACCCTGAAACCCGACAACATTGTAGTGAGGGCTTTCGATGGTTTGAAGAGAATGGTGCACGGGGAGGTGGACATCCCCATCAAAGTTGGTTCTCATACCTTTTACTCTACCTTCTACATGATGGATATCGGACCGTCTTATTCTTGTTTGTTGGGTCGCCCTTGGATGCATGGGGCAGGAGCTGTCACGCCCACTCTGCATCAGATGATGAAATACCCAGTAAAAAGAAAGATTGTCACGGTACATGGTGAAAAAGAGTACATGGTAAGCTACTTGAATTCCTTCAGGTATGTAGAAATGGATGGCAAGTTCATCGAGACTCCATGTCAGAACTTCAAAGAGGTGCCTCGGACTATGGTTGCAACTTAAACTGTCACCAATATGCCGAAGATCCCCAGACCTCCCTTAAACATGGCTTCTCTCAAGGACGTTGTGATGCAATGGGAGAACTGACTTGAGGGTTTGTGTTTGTGTTTGCAAATGTTTCGGTTAGCAAGAGTCGCCACCGACTTTTCTTTTATCCAAAAAGGAAAGGTGAAAAAGCACAGGAAAGACCTTTAGAGATGTTTTCTTGAGTTCGGGGGGTAGATTATGAAAAGGGAAGGTATTAGCACCCTTTCTGTTGTACCCCAAAATTTTCCCTCCCATTTTTCTCAAGACATTGCAAGAAAAATCTCCAAGTGGCTCAAGGTTACTCAAGAGTTGGTCAGACAAGCTATCTCCTAAGGCAGTCAACCCCAAATTAGGGTTTTGTGTTGCATCAGGATCTTTGAGTCCAAATGACCTCAACTGCTCCCCAATGTCCTAATATGTTCTCAAGATCATCCATGTCAAATCTCAAGCCTTGCAGAGGAAGTTTGCTCAGTCAAATGCTCAAAGGGTCCAAAAATCGACTGTGCTAGGGCAAAAGTCAATTGTGACCCAAAAACAGTCAAACTTAAATGTTTTTGTCAACATTATCATTTTGAAGGATATTTCATCATTTGATCAAGGGTTGATCATGATTCATCAAGGATTGCTCAAAATTCATCAAGATTCAAAAGTTGCTAAATTAGGGTTTTGTAGGAAAACTCAACTCAACTTTGACCAAGCATACCTTTCTCATACTTTATGAGAAATGACCCATCCAAACCTCATTTTGAATAGGATGCAATGTCCTACAATCCATCTTCATACCCCAAGATCAAAAAATGCACTCACAAGTAGTTATAAATTTGGACATTATAAGTCATTTTTGAAAGTCAACAAAAACACCTTTTTTTCTTCAAAGCTTATAACTTGAGAATGGAATATAAAAAGGAGATGAGACAAAAATGGTTGGTTAGAGTACACCTCAAGCTTTCTAAAAAGTCCATGAACACCTCCAAAAGTTCAAAATTGAAGAAGTTATGCATTGTTTAAGTTGGACTTTTTTGCAAAATTGCCAAAAGTCAACTATCCCCAAAACATCAAATTTTGTCAAATGGGCCCATTCGTTTCCACTTGATTTGAGCTTGCATCATTTCCCAAGTGTCCTAGCTTCAGCCATGAGCCCATATTTTATTTTTATTATTTAATTTTATTTTTATTGAATTTATTCATTTTAAATCAAATTAAATCATATAAAATCTAAAACTTTGATTACATGAGATTTTTTGGCTGTTTCAGGTTTTGATTATCATCATTATCATCATCAAATTAGAATCACACCAACTCATGTGCAAAAATATTGAGATTTGGCAAACTTGGAAAGCTTTAAAGAAGAGATCAAATCAAATATGTGTGCATTGATATGGGAAGATTTAATCCATAAATCTTACCCTAATACACTCCATAGTACATAAGCAAGCAAAGGCAATCGAAATAAGGGTCTGTAATTGCAGAAGGAGGCAGAACATAAATTGAAAAAAGCACCAAAAAGTTTGAGATCAAAACCATAGTTAGAGGCACTTTCAGAGGCTGAGACCTGTCCCAATCTCTTCCTGGGTGTTCACTCAATTTACCTGGATCAAAGGCAAGCTCGATCAGACCCCATAGCGCGCTGTAAGTGTCACGATACCTAGCTCTGTTCTTGAAATCGTAACTCTTAATTCTTGCATCATCTGTACAAACTATTGACATATTTGTAATCCTCACAACATTTCCAAGCTATTTGCATCATTCAATTTTGTTTATCTAACCTGTAACGCAAAATGCCATAGCTAGGGTTTCTTGGATATTTTTGGGCGTTTTTATTTCAGGAATAATTGACCATCAAGAAGGGTATGGTTGTGACCGGGATGAGGAGACAAACACAACCATGCCCTTGGAATTCATTTTTGTGGCCTAAGGAAGATTTTTAAGATGAACCATGTTGTAGCTATGGACTTCTGTCTGTTGGTATATGCCTGTGTATTTTTAGCCACGGACGAGAGGTTGAAAACAATACGTGGCGTCCATCCATTGCACCATTTAAACCACGCGCGCGTTTTGTTTAATTGCTAGCATATGATTTTGTTTTTATATAATATATTTCACTTATATTCATATAACAATTGAAACAACGTGTCCCAGTGGTCAGCCAGTCCAATCCCAAAGCGTTAGTGGCTGGAGGTCAGGGGTTCGATCCCTGCCTCCAGCGCTTTGCATTTTCTCTTTGTTTTTCATGTAATCAGGTGTTTGTTCAAGCGTGCAACATATCATGCACCATCAGTTGTCTAATGGCCAGATGGCCAAAGGCCAAATCTGAGGGTCCAAGGCTGAGGGTCTACATGGAGCCAAGTCCAAGCATGCCCACCAGATCATCAAAAGTCAACCAGGGCCAGCGTTTTTGGGCTTCAATTTGCTTCTCAAACTCTCATAATCAGGCTCATACTCCCCTATTCTCATTTATTTTATTTTGTTTATTTAATTGTTTTATTATTTTTATTTCATTTACTAACCAATCAAAAAATTCTTTTCTTCATAAAATAAGATCACAAAATATTTTTATTCAATCAAATTTTTATTTTTATTAATAAACACTAATTAAATTAATTTAGGTTTTTAATTAGAATAACTTTAACCTATTTTTTGTAAATAATTAAAATTAAATTAGATTTAATTAGGTTTTAATTACTAACATTAATTATTTTGTTTTTCTTTCTTAAAATAACAAAAAACCCAAATATAATTTATTTTTTTAATTAATTAATTTATTAATTTAATTTAGTAATTAATTTAGGTTAATTTCTTTCTTAAAATAAAAAACAACAAAAAAAGATATTTTCTTTAATCAACAGGGTCAAAACCCTAATCTTGCGTCCGATTAAATTTTGCGTCGCGATTTATTTTCTTTTATCCAATAATGTATTTGATCCCGGATTGTAATAGTTAATAGGACTTTTATTTTAATTTTATCGCTTTATTTATTTTTAAAAAGGGCTTGTCTTTGGCGATGTAAATACCCGTCGCCTTGTAATTTAAATTCCGCATTTTATTTTCCGCAAAATATAACTGTTAGATGTTCGATAATAGGATGGCATGACAAGACTGAATATTTTAACCTAAAATCAACTTAGATCACCCTTAACATGTACAAAGATAAAAATAAATTGAAAACGACACACTCGCACATGCGCACTCTTATGGTACACCCCACTTGGTTGCCTTCGTACACGGTCATTGAGTATAGGTCACTTTAGAGGTCGCCCTCTTGCCTAAAGATCATAGTCGCCTCGAAACGGTTGCCTCGGATATTGTTGCCTCAAACAAATGATCTAAGACTTTAGGGTTACCGCTAAGGCGTCCTAACATTGCTTTAGTGACCGTAAGTCCCGCATTCGAATTGACCCTCAAACTCCAACGACGATGCTGCCTACTCATTCATAGTGGGATAGCATTGTCTAAAGGAAATTAGCATTGAACGATTCCTTTTTCGAGTAGGTAGATGGTTCTTAGATACTTGCTCTTTAAAAAAACAAAAACTCTTCACACTTACACTTTTCGAACAAAGTTTTCAAAAACACTTCATACACTCTTGAGGACAGAAGCAAGAGTTAAATCAAAGTTTTCAAATAAAAACTTTTTTCAAACCCACGAGCACAAAGAAAGCAATTTTGCAAACCATTGAGCAAGTACCTAAGAGCCCGTGGATAACCACGGATAGAAAGGGTGCTAACACCTTCCCTTTCTATAATCTACCCCCCGAACCCGAGAAATATCTCGAAAAAGGAATTTTTCTGTGCTTTTTTCCTTTCCTTGTTGGACAAAATAAAAGTCGGTGGCGACTATTACTTACCGCGACATTTTGCGAAAACAAACGCAAAATGCAAAACGCAAACCATCATTCCAAAAAACAGTCAGTTCTTCCCACCGTATCACAGAACTGGCGACTCTGCTAGGGATATCTTTTATAAGTGGGGTGTACCTTAGGAATAATTCATAATGTTTTCAATTGCTTGATTTTTATGATTTATCTTGGTGGGCTTGAATCGGAGTTACTATAGATCCTAACCCAGATCTGGGGGATACCCTTTAGGTAATTAGCAATAAACTGTGAGGGAACTGTACAGCGTAGACTGATACGGTTGAAGCAGTAGCTACGTTGGTGTGGCACTTTAGTATGTACCGATATCCCTTGTGGCGCAACGAGGAGAATATAGGTCTGCTAAGGGGTCATTAAGCACCAACTGAACTTAGAACCTTTAAATTGACCAACTTGGCCATAGAACAGTAGCAGTATGCTACACTCATTGAGACTAAACTCTCACGATGATTCTGGCCGCAAGAAAAGGTTGCTAAACTGGAATTATGACCAATCGAGGGTAGTTAGTGATATTGAGATCCTCTAGAACCCGGTTACTATTTTTAGGACAGGTTTGAACTAACTGAACTGAAAGAGGGCAGTACCTAGACTCCTTCCCAGCCTGAAATCTAAGGGCTCTCTATGTGACTTGCGTGCCTTTACCATGTTTGCTATTTATGGATACTTGTGGTGTGTTTTCTATCATGACATCATGACATCATGACATTGCATGCATCTTGCATCAGACCAACCTATTTCAAAGACAAGAGGGATTCATCTTTGTTCTGTTTTGTAGGTCATGGCACCCATGCGTAGAAACACTATTCGGATCAACTTTGTCCAGATTCCCACTCAGCTTAAGGAATTGGTTGCAAAGATTTTAGATACCTCCTCCTTTATCAGAAGACATGGGCACTTCCTTGGTTTGGTTACCTCCAAGATGGATGAACAGATGATGAGTGTCCTAGTCCAGTTCTTTGATCCACTGTACCATTGCTTTACTTTTCTGGACTACCAGTTGGTCCCTACCTTGGAAGAGTTCTCTGATCTACTTGGTGTCTCTGTTCTGGAGCAGACCCCGTTCACAGGTTGGGAGAAAGTCCTTAGGCTGGAAGAGATTTCTTCAGCCCTCCATATGACAAAGGCTAAGGTAATGTCTAATTGGGAGACTAGAAGTGGGACAAAGGGCTTTTTGACTAAGTTCTTGGTTGGTAAAGCTAATCATTTCTGGGACAGTCTAGACTTCCAGGAATTTGAAGACATTCTGGATCTTCTCATATATGGTTTGGTGTTGTTTCCTAACTCAGATTCCTTCGTCGACGTGAATGCAGTGAAGATTTTCATGTCTGGTAATCCTGTGCCCACTCTCTTGGGTGACATTCTGCACTCTCTTTATGCACGTACTGCTTGGAAACGGGGAACCCTTATGTGCTGTGCGCCATTGCTGGAGAGGTGGTTTATTTCTCACCTCCTCAAATCAGTCTTGAAGAACAAGGAA
Organism: Vicia faba; assembly: GCA_948472305.1. Lineage (NCBI taxonomy): Eukaryota > Viridiplantae > Streptophyta > Magnoliopsida > Fabales > Fabaceae > Vicia > Vicia faba. The sequence continues at coordinate 150,766 of CATIWC010001323.1, read as the reverse complement.
GGTGTGATCGGTGGATCTGGAACTGACTGTTTTAAAGCTGGTTCGCGAAATGTCGCGGTAAGCAAGAGTCGCCACCGTCTTTTATTTTCTCCAAATGGAAAGGACAAAAGCACAGAAAAATTCCTTTAAAAGAGATTGCTCTCGGTTCGGGAGGTAGGTTATAGAAAGGGAAGGTGTTAGCACCCTTTCTATCCATAGTTATCCATGGGCTCTTAGATACTTGCTCAATGTGTTTTCAAAATGTTTGTTTGCTTTTCAATGTGGGTTTCAAAAATATTCTTTGAAAAAGTTTCAGTTCAACTCGTACGTCAGAGTGTTTGAAAAGTTTGTTTTGAAAGTTTTTTGAAAGTGTGTTGGTGTGAAAAGTATTTTGATTTGTTTGAAATTAGAGCAAGTATCCTTGAGAACCTACATACCCTAAGGAATTCGTCTGTGTAAATGTCCTTTAAAGTAGTGCCATCCCACCATTGAGAGGTAGGTAGCACCACTGTTGGAGGTGTTCGGGTCAATTCGAGTTCGTAGGGACATGGTGATCACCGGAGCAATGGGAAGACACCTTAGAAGCTACCCTCATGCCGGGTTCCCGGATCATGAGGACTTACTAAGACGTCTTCTACTCGACGACCACCTTTCGAGGGGCAAGGCAACAGTGAAGCGTACCCTAGGGGTGGTGTGTGAATTGTGTGTCATTTTCAGTTTATTGTTTGTCTTGTCATGCATTGGTGATCTAACGATTCGATTTTATTTTTGGGCATTCATTCTTTCATGTTATTGTTTAACAGTTAAAAGTGCGGGAATTTAAAGTGCGGGAAAGATAAAAGTCCTACGCTATTACAAAGGGCGAGGGTCTACAACGCCAAATTAATCCAGACCCGTTTTAAAATAAATTGCAGAAAAGAAATGTCTAATAGCTATTACATGGCTTTGGTACAGGTACATTATATTCACAAAAGAAATAAACGAAACGCGCGAAAAAGAAAATAATCAAATGCGAGGGCGTTGAACCCTTTAAAGGAATTAAAATAATTAAGTTATCTAAAATTAAAATTAAATGAAAAATGGTATTTTTGTGTTTTTTAGATTTAAAAGAAAAAAGAAAAATTAATTGAAATTAAATTAAATATTAGACCTAATTCTATTATTTTTTAAGTTTATTATGAAAATATTGACTTTTAACCTAATTTAACTCTAAATTAATTTATGTACAATTAATTATAAAATAGAATAAATTAATAATTATATTATAAAAAAAAAGAAAATTTAAGAGGAATGAACATTGTTAATTAATCTAGTTCTATGTTTTTGTTTTGATTTTTATTAAAAGGATTTAAAGTTGAAAACTTAATTAAAACTAAACATTTTACATGTTATTATTTATACAAAAAAAAACAATATTTAAAATAAAATAATTATTAAAATTTTTGACTTTTCTGATTTTTTTGAATGTTTTTTATGTTTTGTAGAAAAATAAACTAATTATATTTAAACAAATAAATAAAATAGCAAAATCAAACAAGAAGAAAAATAGAAAAATAAATGCAAACCAGGGGGGGGGGGGGGGTAGCCCCAAATTGGAGGTGAGGCCCAGTAAATCAGGCCCATTTGCTTGAAGTCCATTGACTTTTTTGATCAGGTGTGATGCATTTGACTGAAGCATAGCATATTCCTCCATCTTATGCCTTTGGATTGATTCCCAGGATGACGTGTAATGCTTGATCTGGATGGAATATGGTGGTCCTTAGTGCCAGCGTTGCATGGAAGCTTGAAGTGAAAAATAATATGAAATTGTGTAGACCTGGGACTTGAACCCAGGTCATGAAGGTCAACAGCGTTTGTCCCTGCCAGCTGAGCTACCACGCGTTAGTTAATATATTATGGCTTATAAATAATAAAAAGAAAAAACAGAAAAGTTAGTGGAGGGCGCGCGAAATTCAAATGAACGTATCACGCTTCGCCACGACGTTCTTCTTCCTCGTGTCCCCTGTAATACAAAACCCTATGGCCACAGTTTTCACGCGTGGGTTAAAGTCACCTTTAGGAAAATAGCGATTAGCATTATAAGACCAATAAATTGGGCGCGAGTAGTGTTTATTCTTCGTCTCAACCTGCTTAATCCAATGGTCACAGTTTGGAATCCTAATTTTGCTTCGTTGTAAAAGCCCCATTTCAAAAAGCTGGAAACCCTAAAAACCAAACATGGTGGATTCGTGTATGGCTTATGAAAATGCAATTAAATACAATGAACAGCTTAGAAACTTTGTAAGGAATAAGAATTCATCAATGAAAATGCAAGAGGACGCGTGAATTGTGATATGCAATCTCAAAAATTATGTGACACGGCTTGAGGTCTCCCTACCAATTCCTGGGTTTTTGAAAGATGTTTTGAGTTGGGATGCGTTCAGTGATTGTCCAAGATGCTAATGGGAAAAGAATTAAGGCTTGAAAGATTCTCCAACTTTGAAATCAGATTTGTCTTTTTATGTCAAAATTTCAAATTGCCAAAGCTTGTTTGGGCGCAACTTATGATCTCTTAGGCCTAGGGTTTGACTCAGTGATGATCATGGAATGGAATTGGCTTGTTCTTTGGCCTTAATTCATGCTTAGGAATGAACAAGTCTTAGGGTTTTCACTCTTAACCATTTTTCCTCCTTTTTAGCCAAAACCTAGACCTAGTGTGCAAATGAACCCTAGCCTGATTTCTTGAGTTGGTTCATGATACATAGAAATTGTCCAAGTTCACATGACACTATTCCATTGGTTTTTAAATTTTATTTGAATTTTCAAAGAATTAAAATGAATTAAATCATCAAAAATTAAATAAAATAAAAAAAATCAATATTTGGTCTTGAAATTAACCATGGGACACGTGTGTGGCATGACAAGGATGAACCAAGTGGAAAAAATGGGGCCCTTTTGTCAAAAATTGGATTTTCAAAGATAGTTGACTTTTGCCATTTCACAAAAATTTCCCAACTTCTACAAGGCATAACTTGCTCAATTTTTAAGCTTTTCACATGTTCTTGGACATTTTGGAAAGGTCTTTGAGTCCTTTAACCAATGCCTTTAGTCCCATGTCATTTTGATTTACCAATCTCAAATTATGGTCTTTGACTTAAAGTCCCTTTTTGTTGACTTTTGAAAATGACCTGTAATGTAGAAATTGATAACTTTTTGTGAGAGCATTTCTTGGACTTGAAGTATGAATATGAGTTGTAGGAAATGTCTTTCTCTTCAAAATGAGCTTTGGATGGAATTTTTCTGATAATCCATGTGAAAGTTATGCCCTGGTCAATTTCAGTTGACTTTTTCAACTGTCCAAATATAGCAACTTTTGCATCTTTGATGATTTCTGAGCCAAATTTTTAGAATCATGATCAAGCATTGATCAAATGATGTTTGTGGCTTCAAAATGATATGTTGACCAAAAATTTGAACTTTTGACTGCCAAATGACCATTTTGCCCCTACAGTTGACTGTAGTGCAATTTAGGGTTTTGACTGTGCAATTTTGAGCTGAATGCCTTGAAACTTGATATGAGGATGTTTGACCATGTTTGTAAGCATATGAGACTTGATTGAGCCTTTGAAAACTTCATTTTCTTGATCAGAACCCAAACCCTAGTTTTGACTGTATAGGAGACAGTTGACCTGCACAACCCTTGGGGAATTTTGTAGCTTGGCTTGGCAATTTCTTGAGGAATATGGGAGGGCAAATTTTGGGGTATAACAGAAGGCATGGGTTGGGCCTATAAGATTATGTCTCTCTCTCATAATGACATCATTTGGACTATCAAAGGCATGGAAGATGTGGCTATCATTGATCGATGTGGGGAATACCCCAATGTTCCACTGATAGGAACCAATGGAGGGATCACTTATAATCCGTGCTTGGCCTTACGTCAATTTGGGCGAGCTAGAAGAGAAGGACCTCATGAGTTGCTAATGCCTAGTATTGTCTTTGACTTCCAAGGGGATAGTGACGAGCAACGCCGCAGGTTCATAAGAGCTTGGGATAGGGTACACAGGTCTGATCCCCACGAGCTGGGTGCGAAGACTTCTCTTCCGATGGAGCCATATCTCTGATGGGTTCGAATCCATGCCCAAAAGCTGGGAATGCCGTATGAAGCCGTCTTGCCTATAATTATTGAGGTTGCTGATGAAGAAGGGGTTCCTCCTACCATCCTCCATCCATACATGCCTACTGACATAGGGGCATTAAAGAGATCGTGAATGCAGTTGAGAGAAGAGTGGGATACTTACAGAGAAAAGTATCACGAGCAAGAGCAGAAGATTTAGAAGTTGATAAGGCAGCTGGAGAACGAGCGGATCCTCAACGACTATGTTCGCACCGACAAGAAACAGCCATGGGAGCACTGATTGTCTTTTTGATTATTTCTAGTTTTTCTTTACTTTTCAGTTTTTATTTCCTGTAACGCCTTAAAGGCATCTGTTGAACAATTGATTTTGAAGTTTATCTAATAAAAGTGTGTTTCATTTTGTTTACGAATTTGAATCCCTAAAAGTCTTTGAAATCATATCATGCGCATATCATTCCCATGCATCTGATAACAGGTACCCTTACAGGTTTTCTCATCTTCTTCGCTGTTTATTTCAGCACCATGTCTTCTGAAACATCAACTGAACAAGCAATCAAAGCTCTGCAAGCTCAAAATGCCCAGTTCCAGGAATTATTCATGAGTTTGGCTAAGGGTCAACAAGATCTGAAGACCCTTATCTTGAAAGAGAAGAAGAAGAAGAAGAAGAAGAAGAAGAAGAAGACGGTCCTATTTAATATGGGTCGCAGATTCAGAAACAATTTACGGGAAGAGGTTGATTTGACCCACTCATATGAAGGGGGAGATAATCAGGAAGAAAGGAGGGCTCCTAGCCCTGTGGTTTCTGACAACGAAACTAACTTCGACGAAGACCAGTATCCTCCGGCTGAGGATAAATATAAGCAACTGGAAGACCGGTTGAGTGTGATCGAAGTTCAGAAAGTGCCTGGTCTGGACTTTGGAGACTTGAGTCTGTCATCTGGGGTGGTGATTCCCCACAAGTTCAAAGCACCAGCCTTTCCTAAGTACGACGGGGTTTCTTGTCCAAAACTGCACCTCCGTTCGTATGTTAGGAAGATTCAGCCGTACACCGCTGATAAGAACCTCTGGATCCACTTCTTTCTGGACAGTCTCTCAGGGACTCAGCTTGAATGGTTCTACCAGCTGGAAGGAGCCAGTATCCGTAATTGGGAAGATTTGGCCGCTACTTTCTACAAGCAGTACCGATACAATGCCGACCTCGCTCCCACGTGTACCCAACTCCAGGTTATGTCTATGGGCGCGAGCGAAGGTTTCAAAGATTATGCTAAGAAGTGAAGGGACCTTGCTGGAAGAGTGCAACCACCCTTGGCTGATAGGGAGCTAGTGGACATGTTTCTGGGGACCTTGTCTGGTCTGTATTTCAACCATCTTATTGGAAGTTCTTCGTCCGGGCTTACGGAGCTGATTATGATTGGGGAAAGGATTGAGACTGGTATCAAATTCGGTAAAATACAGAAGGGTGCTTTGTAAAGCACTGAGAAGAAGCCTTTTAAGAAAGAGTCAAGTGCTATTTACAGTTCAAAAAGCCATAATAGACTTGAACGCCGCCAAGCTGTTAATGCGGTTGTTATTTCAAGACCTACTGTTGCTCCTCAGCGCAACAATCAACCAAGGGCCGAGAGACCGCGAAGACAATTTACTCAGCTCAACATGACTTTATCCCAAATTCTGCCACAGCTATTGAAAACCAACTTGGTGATTCTGAAGGAGGCCCCGAAGACTCCCAACACTACATCACCCATGTATGATCCGAATGCCCGTTGTGCTTTTCACTCTGGTAGCCCGGGGCATGACACGGATAACTGTTGGGTATTAAAGAACAAAGTACATGACTTAATTGATGCTAAGGAGATTGAATTTGAAGCACCTGAAAGACCTAATGTTGTGACTACTCCTATGCCCAAGCATGGAGTGAATGCTATAGATGAAGACTCGTTTGTGGTTTCTGTGAGAGACATTGTTACTCCATTGATGACTGTGAAGAAGAACCTCTTGTTAGCCGATTTATTTACGGGCTGTGACAAAGATTGCCGTATGTGTTCTGTCCTACCTACCGGTTGCCATCTTTTGAAGTCAGGTGTCCAACGCCTGATGGATAATAAAGAAATTTTGTTTGAGAAGACTACTGTTCCTTTGGTTCCTACTGAAGAAGTTGCTATAATCACCATTTTCAACAATTCTTCCAAGGCTTCCTCGAGAAAGCCTGTTAGAATTACATCTATTCCAAGAATCACACCATTGATTATCACTGTTCCAGGGCCTACCCCCTATACCTCCAATAAAGCTGTCTCGTGGCATTATGGGGCTGACGTATATTATCACGGAGTTAAGCAAGACTTGAGTGCTGAAGAGGATGATACTGACGTCAACAATATTGTTGGACTTGCCAAAGTCACCCGCAACGGAAGACTTTTCTCCCTTAGATCTCTCCACCAGTTGTTCAAAAATCTGTTGTTATTACACCTGCCCGTGTACCTGCTACTATTCCTATTCAAGTTCCCATTCTTACCCCTGTTGCGGAGTCATCTGATGTTCGGTGCAAAGGGACCACCGGTGAGCCTGCCTAGACGGAGGCACCGAAGAAGATTACTGTTGAAGCCTCTAGACAAGAGATGGAGGAAATTTTGAAGATCATCAAAAAGAGCGACTACAATGTAGTCGAGCAGCTGGGGCACACCCCATCCAAAATCTCTATGTTGTCTCTATTACTTTGCTCAGAAGCCCATGCCAAGGCTCTGATTGCTTTCTTGAAGATTGCACATGTACCGCAAGAGACATCAGCTGATCAGTTTAAGGATTGCGTGGCTAGTCTGACTGCTGATAATGGGTTGGGTTTCTCTGACGCCGACTTGACTGCTAAGGGGAAGAATCACAATGACGCCCTGCATGTCTCCATTGAATGCAGGGGCACTACTCTTGCTCACGTATTGGTAGACACTAGGTCTTCGTTGAATGTGTTGCCCAAGAAAGCTCTAGACCAGTTAGACTGTGAAGGGTTGGAGTTGAAACCAAGCAACATTGTGGTCAGGGCTTTTGATGGGTCCAAGAGAATGGTACACGGAGAAGTGGATATTCCGATTAAGGTTAGTTCTTAGGTTTTTTCATCTACATTCTATGTGATGGACATTCGGCCATCTTATTCTTGTTTGTTGGGTTGTCCGTAGATCCACAAAGTTGGGGCAGTAACCTTAACACTCCACCAGAAGTTAAAGTACCCAGTGAAAGGGAAGATTGTGACAGTACAAGGAGAAGAGGAGTACATGGTGAGCCACCTCAACTCTTTCCGATATGTAGAGATGGATGGGGAGTTCATTGAGACCCCATTTCAGCATTTTGAAGAGGTTCCCTAGACGCTGGCATCAACTGAAACTGTTGTTGAAGATCCTCCAATGAAGATGGCTTCCTTCAAGGATGCACGAGCTGTTGTCGAGAAAGGTGGGTATGCAAATTAGGGCCAACTCCCTGATTCTGCACATAAGACTAACAAGTTTGGTTTGGGTTTCACTGCAGAAGCTCAAAAGGCTGTTTGGAATACACGGATCGGAATACGTCCCCTGTTCATCAGCAATTCAGGAGTGAATGCCATTGAAGATGATGTTGAAGAGTCTGAGTTTGACAGTTGGATCTATCCTACTACTGATGGTGGATTAAGCAACTAGACAGCAAAGGACTTCATCCCAATATCTTTTGTTACCCAATAATGAGACTTTTGTTTTAAATTTGTAACAGACAATGTTTTAAACTTTATGGCCCGATGTCTTACCCGGGGCACCGTGGCTTCATTTGTGAGGGCTTTATGTGTGTCATCTACATATATCATTAATAAAAGCATTAGACGTTTCTTGCATTTCAAATCTTGCGCTCCTTGTTTTTCTTTTATTATATATTGCAAAACAGCTATTTTACGCACACTCACATATATAGGTCAACATCCACTCTGGATCCTACTGGTAACGACTATGCTACTGCCAGCTATGACTTCGAAAGTCCGATCAACTTAGCTGAAGATGAAGGTGAAGATGATTGCGAAGTGCCTGGTGAACTTGCTATACTGTTACTTCAGGAAGAGAGGGTTATTCAGCCGCATGAAGAGCCCGTGGAATCAATAAATCTGGGTACAGAGATAGATAAGAAAGAGGTCAAGATCGGTGCAAATCTGGAAGCTAGTGTTAAGAAACGGTTGATTCAGATGCTGCGTGACTATGTTGAGTTCTTTGCCCGGTCTTATGAAGATATGCCTGGGTTGGATACCGATATTGTGGTTCACCGATTGCCTACCAAGGAAGACTTTCCTCCAGTGAAACAGAAGGCATGCCGAATGCGCCCAGAGATGTCTGAGAAAATCAAGGCTGAAGTGATGAAATAGTTTGACGCCGGTTTTCTAGAAGTTACTTCTTACCCGCAGTGGGTGGCCAACGTGGTTCCAGTGCCGAAGAAGGATGGTAAGGTTCGAATGTGTGTTGACTATAGGGATCTGAATAGAGCAAGTCCCAAGGATGATTTCCCTCTACCTCATATCGACGTTCTGGTTGACAACACCGCACAGCACAAAGTCTTCTCCTTTATGGATGGTTTCTCCGGTTATAATCAGATTAAAATGGCTCCCGAAGACATGGAAAAGACAACCTTTGTTACTGAATGGGGTACCTTTTGCTACAAGGTCATGCCTTTTGGATTGAAGAATGTTGGGGCGACGTATCAGCGTGCCATGGTCGCTTTGTTCCATGACATGATCCATCATGAGATTGAGGTATACGTCGACGACATGATTGCTAGATCCCAGACTGAGGAAGAACACCTTGATCATCTTCAGAAATTATTTGACAGGTTGAAGTTGTACAAATTGAGGTTAAACCCGAACAAGTGCACCTTCGGGGTGAGATCTGGTAAGCTGCTGGGTTCCGTCGTAAGCGATAAAGGTATTCAGGTGGATCCTGCAAAGGTGAAAACTATACAGGAAATGCCAGTTCCCCAAACAGAGAAAGAAGTCAGAGGCTTTCTAGGACGTTTGAACTATATTGCCCGATTCATCTCACACCTGACTGCTACTTGTGAGCCAATCTTCAAGTTATTGAAGAAAGATCAAGTGGTAAGATGGAACGATGAATGTCAGGCCGCTTTCGAAAGGATCAAAGATTATCTCCAAGAGCCACCCATTATGATGCCTCCAGTTGAAGGGAGACCTTTGATCTTATACTTGACAGTACTCGACAATTCGATGGGGTGTGTGCTGGGGCAGCATGACGAGTCTGGCCGAAAAGAGCATGCTATTTATTACCTTAGGAAAAAGTTTACCGACTGCGAGACCCGATACTCGTTGCTTGAGAAAACTTGATGTGCTTTGGCATGGGCTGCTCGCCGGCTGAGATAGTATATGCTGACTCACACTACTCTGTTGATATCAAAGATGGATCCAATCAAGTATATCTTCGAGAAGCCTGCATTGTCCGAAAGAATAGCGAGATGGAAGATGATATTGACTGAGTATGACATCAAATACATGAACCAAAAGGCAATCAAGGGAAGTTTGTTGGCATACCATTTGGCACATCAGACAGTGGATGATTACCAGTCTATGAACTTTGAATTTCCGGATGAGAATATCATGATAGTGACTGACTGTGAGACACCTGGACCAGATGAAGGACCTGAGGAAGGATCCCGATGGTCTATGTACTTTGATGGAGCTTCAAACGCTTTGGGTAATGGCATTGGCGCCGTAATCATATCTCCTAAAGTCTCTCATACTCCGTTCACCGCCCGACTATGTTTCAACTGCACCAACAATATGGTGGAGTATGAAACATGCCTCATGGGTCTTCGAGAAGCAATTGACCTAAGGATTAAGTTCTTGAGTGTCTTTGGAGATTCCGCTCTCGTGATCAGTTAGATCAAAGGCGAGTGGGATACGAAACACCCAAATCTTATTCCTTACAAGGAGTATGTATTAACGTTGCTTCCACATTTCGAGGAAATAACCTTTGAACACTTCCATAGAGAGGAGAATCAGTTGGTGGACGTAATGGCTACGATGTCTTCTATGTTCAAAGTCAATTAAGATAACAAAGCTCCCCGAATTATCATTGAAAGATTGGACAAACCTGCACATTGCTGTGATATTGAGACTGAAGAGGTAGCAGATAAACCCTGGTTTCATAAGGTGAAGAGGTATCTTGAGGCTCAGGAATACCCCAAGGGTACATCTGTTAATGACAAGAAGTTTCTGAGGAGGTTCACGGAAAAGTTCTTCACCAGTAATGGTATTCTTTACAAGCGAACCATGATTCGACCTTACTGCGTTGCATGGATAAGAACGAGGCAGAAAGGATCATGGCAGAGTTACATGAAGGTACTTTCGGGACTCATTCCAGTGGACACACCATGGAAAAGAAAATCCTTCGGGAAGGATATTTTTGGTCCACAATGGAAGCCGACTGTTATCAGCATTCTCAGACATGTCACAAGTGCCAAGTCTATGCTGATGAGGTGCACATACCTCCAGTACCTCTGAACATCTCGACGGAACCTTGGCCTTTTGCAATATGGGGCATTGATATGATCGGCGAGATCAGACCTACGACATCCAACGGGCATCGTTTCATCCTGGTAGCTATTGATTACTTTATAAAGTGGGTTGAAGCAGCTTCCTTTGCTATTGTAACCAAGAACGTCGTGGCATATTTCATTTGGCATAATCTGATCTATCGATACGGTGTACCAGAGAGGATCATAACGGACAATGGTACGAATCTTAACAATAAAATAATCACTGAGCTCTGCAAGCAGTTTAAGATACAACATCACAACTCTTCTCCTTATCGGACGAAGATGAATGGGGCTGTAGAAGCGGCTAATAAGAATATCAAGAAGATTGTGCATAAAATGACGGCGACATACAAAGATTGGCACGAGATGTTACCATTTTATCTTCATGGGTAACGTACCTCAGCACAGACGTCAACAGGGGCAACACCCTATTCCTTGGTATATGGCATGGAGGAAGTCTTGCCTATTGAAGTTCAGATACCCTCTCTTCGGATTATGAAGGATGCAGGTTTGAGCGAAGATGACTGGATTCAGCCTTACTTGATCAGCTGAATTTAATTAACAAGAAGAGACTTACTACTATTTGTCATTGTCAGACGTATCAAAAACGAATGATCAAGGCATTTAACATGAAAGTTAGAAGACAAGAGTATCAAGTTGGGGATCTGGTGATCAAGCGCATCATACTACCTCAAGGTGATCCTAGGGGCAAATGAACCCCTACCTACGAAGGGCCATTTGTGGTTAAGAACATTTTCTTAGTCGGAGCTATGATTCTAACCACCATGGATGGTGACGACCTTCCTCACCTCGTCAATGCAGACATAGTGAAAAGATACTATGCATAATCAAAGACCTGCTAGGTTGACTGGCCTAGGAAAAAATAAGGGCTTCCTAGTGAACCAAAAGGGTTTGGGCAAAAATAAGGGATGAAAATGAAAAAATATGTACACCCGGCAAGTTGAAAACCTAAAAAGGCGGCTTGGGCAAAAAGGGTATCCCGGTGGACTGAAAACCCGAAAGGGCGGTTCAGGAAAATATTAGGGATCAAAGCGTAACACTATGTCTCATTGGATCACCTTGCAACCAGACTTCAGTATCGACTATCAAGCTCGGACGGCACTAATCAATCTGATCTACCTTCAACCAAGTAGCAAAGTGATGAGATGCTCGAGAACATAAAGGCAATAACAGAGTTGGAACCCAGTGGGATTATTCACATAGCTGTTTTGTTTAGTTTTTCACAAATTGTGTAAATTCTATTATTCGGCGGCGTTCTCTTACTAGGACGTCAGCCTCTTGTACAAAAACGCATATTTACAGGCCAAAATTTAAAATCAATACAAATTCATTTTCAGACAAATTTCAAACTGTTTTTATTTTTTTCTGTTTTGTTTTGAAAAGAACGTCCAATGTTCATTTTTGATATATGCATTTGACATTAATTGCTGCTCATGAATATTTACATGCGAAACAAAAAACGATTACTCGTAATATCAAAAACAGGGGAAAATAAGAATTGTCAAAGCTTTACGGATGCTTTATCCACCAGGTACAAAGGTAGATTCAGCTGAAGAATATCGCCAAGGTACTTTCACTCCTCGCAGGGTAAGACAGTAATGATAGCTCTCCTCTGCTGAGACTCGCAACTGTGAATGAATCAGTAATATTCTCCCCAAGCAGAGTTTATCTACCATCAACTCTGAAAAGGCTTAATGTCCCCGACAGTCTTAATATTCCCCAATGGAGTATAAGAATATTCCCCGGTAGAATACAAGATCATCCCCAGTAGACTTTGGAAGATTGTCCCCAGCAGTTTCAAAGGTTATCCCCAGAGAAGTCGCAACTAAAAGATTATCCCCGACAGAGTTCTTTCCTTTCACAAACAGAAATTCAAATCCCCGACAGGATTCGGTATCGCCAGCGATGTTAATTCATCCCCAGCGGAATTTATCGGTGGAATTCTCAACAGAGCATCTCTTCCCCACAGAGTAATCTCCTCATCAGTTTATTCCCCAACGGAGTTATCCTCTCCTGCAGGTTTATTCTCGCAATCATCATCGTCCGCTATCTCCAGCAGAAACGAAGAATTCAACTCTTTTCTTCAGCAGCTATACGGGATTTATTTTCCCCAGCTAAAAACATTACATTTCCATACATCATGACACATGCATATACGCATCATACAACACAATCTCATTTATTTTGAGAATATCATTGCTTGATATATATCATGCATTGCATACGACTGACCTTTACCTTTCAGGAAGGATGCAGTAAAGTTATCACCCAGTCAAAGTACTGACCGATTCTTAAATCTCAACTGAATTAGTCTCGGTTGAATTACAGATAAGGTTCTAAATCTCGACAATTTTCCTCCGTTGAAGTGTGGACGAGTTCTTAAATCTTAACAGAATTATCCTCTGTTGAAGTACAGACAGTTCCTAGATCTCGATGAAGATGTTTCCCTCAGTCGAAGTACTGACCGGTTCTTAAATCTCAACTGAATTAGTCTCGGTTGAATTACAAATAAGGTTCTAAATCTCGACAATTTTCCTCCGTCGAAGTGTGGACGAGTTCTTAAATCTCAACATAATTATCCTCCGTTGAAGTACAGACAGTTCCTAGATCTCGATGAATATGTTTCTCTCAGTCGAAGTACTGACCGGTTCTTAAATCTCAACTGAATTAGTCTCGGTTGAATTACAGATAAGGTTCTAAATCTCGGCAATTTTCCTCCGTCGAAGTGTGGACGAGTTCTTAAATCTCAACAGAATTATTCTCCGTTGAAGTACAGACAATTCATAGATCTCGATGAAGATGTTTCTCTCAGTCGAAGTACTGACCGGTTCTTAAATCTCAACTGAATTAGTCTCGATTGAATTACAGATAAGGTTCTAAATCTCAGCAATTTTCCTCCGTCGAAGTGTGGACGAGTTCTTAAATTTCAACATAATTATCCTCCGTTGAAGTACAGAAAGTTCCTAGATCTCGATGAAGATGTTTCCCTCAGTCGAAGTACTGATCGGTTCCTAAATCTCAACTGAATTAGTCTCGGTTGAATTACAGATAAGGTTCTAAATCTCGACAACTTTCCTCCGTCGAAGTGTGGACGAGTTCTTAAATCTCAACAGAATTATCCTCCGTTGAAGTACAGACAGTTCCTAGATCTCGATGAAGATGTTTCCCTCAGTCGAAGTACTGACCGATTCTTAAATATCAACTGAATTAGTCTCGGTTGAATTACAGATAAGGTTCTAAATCTCGGCAACTTTCCTCCTTCAAAGTGTGGACGAGTTCTTAAATCTCAACAGAATTACCCTCCGTTGAAGTACAGACAGTTCCTAGATCTCGATGAAGATGTTTCCCTCAGTCGAAGTACTGACCGGTTCTTAAATCTCAACTGAATTAGTCTCGGTTGAATTACAGATAAGGTTCTAAATCTCGGCAATTTTCCTCAGTCGAAGTACTGACCGGTTCTTAAATCTCAACTGAATTAGTCTCGGTTGAATTACAGATAAGGTTCTAAATCTCGACAATTTTCCTCAGTCGAAGTACTGACCGGTTCTTAAATCTCAACTGAATTATCCTCGGTTGAATTACAGATAAGGTTCTAAATCTCGACAGATTTTCCCCAGTTGAATTACAGACAAGTTCTTAAAACTCAGCAGAGATGCTCTCTCAGTTGAAGTACAAGCAAGTTCCTAAATCTCAACAAAGATCAGACTTCCCCAAAGCAGAATCTTCCACAACAGCAGGTCGGCAAGTTCTCGCTAAGGAATCTCTTATGCGATCGACACTCCTGCAGATGGCATCTTTAAGCCCATCCTCCCGCCAGCAATCTCCCAATGGCATTTGTAAGCCCATTCCCGACATCACAAGGCTGATACCATTTCATGCGAGTGCAAATTTCCGGGCACTCTAGTGTTCAATCATCTTCCACCTTCGGATCACGAAAGGCACGAAGGCCAATCTACATCCTCAGGTTTAAGAAGATTAAATAGGGGCAGCTGTTGTACCCAAAATTTTTCCCTCCCATATTTCTCAAGACATTGCAAGAAAAATCTCTAAGTGGCTCAAGGTTGCTCAAGAGTTGGTCAGACAAGTTATCTCCTAAGGCAGTCAACCCCAAATTAGGGTTTTGTGTTGCATCAGGATCTTTGAGTCCAAATGACCTAAAGTTCTCCCCAATGTACTAATATGTTCTCAAGATCATCCATGTCAAATTTCAAGCCTTACAGAGGAAGTTTGCTCAGTCAAATGCTCAAAGGGTCCAAAAATCGACTGTGCTAGGGCAAAAGTTAACTGTGACCCAAAAACAGTCAAACTTCAAGTTTTTTGCCAACATTCTAATTTTGAAGGATATTTCATCATTTTATCAAGGGTTGATCATGATTCATGAAGGATTTCTCAAAATTCAATAAGATTCAAAAGTTGCTAAATTAGGGTTTTGCAGGAAAAGTCAACTCAACTTTGACCAAGCATAACGTTCTCATACTTTATGAGAAATCACCCATCCAAAGCTCATTTTGAATAGGATGCAATTTCATACAATCCATCTTCATACCCCAAGATCAAAAAATGCACTCACAAGAAGTTATAAATTTGGACATTATAGGTCATTTTTGAAAGTCAACAAAAACACCTTTTTTACCAAAGCTTATAACTTGAGCATGGAATATCAAAATGAGATGAGACCAAAAGGGTTGGTTAGAGGATATATCAATATTTCTAAAAAGTCACAGAACACCTCCAAAAGTTAAAAATTGAAGAAGTTATGCATTGTTGAATTTGGACTTTTTTGCAAAATTGCCAAAAGTCAACTATCCCCAAAACTTCAAATTTTGTCAAATGGGCCCATTCTTTTCCACTTGATTTGAGCTTGCATAATTTCCCACGTGTCCTAGCTTCAGCCATGAGCCCATATTTTATTTTTATTATTTAATTTAATTTTTTATTGAATTTATTCATTTTAAATAAAATTAAATCATATAAAATCTAAAACCTTGATTACATAAGATTTTTTGGCTGTTTCGGGTTTTGATTATCATCATTATCATCATCAAATTCGAATCACACCAATTCATGTGCAAAAATATTGAGATTTGGCAAAGTTGGCAAGCTTTAAAGAAGAGATCAAATCAAATATGTGTGCATTGATATGGGATGATTTAATCCATAATTCTTACCCTAATACACTCCATAGTACATAAGCAAGCAAAGGAAATCGAAATAAGGGTTGGTAATTGCAGAAGGAGGCAGAACAGAAATTGAAAAAAGCACCAAAAAGCTTGAGATCAAAACCATAGCTAGAGGCACTTTTAGAGGCCGAGACCTGTCCCAATCTCTTCCTGGGTGTTCACTCAATCTACCTGGATCAACTGCAAGCTCGATCAGACCCCATAGCATGATGTAAGTGTCACGATACCTATCTTTGTTCTTGAAATCGTAACTCTCCATTCTTGCATCATTTGTACAAACTATTGGCATATTTGTAATCCTCACAACATTTCCAAGCTATTTGCATCATTCAATTTTGTTTATCTAACCTGTAACGCAAAATGCCATAGCTATGGTTTCTTGGATATTTTTAGGTGTTTTTATTTCAGGAATAATTGACCATCAAGAAGGGTATGGTTGTGACCGGGATGAGGAGACGAACACAACCATGCCCTTGGAATTCATTTTTATGGCCTAAGGAAGATTTTTGAGATGAATCATGTTGTAGCTACGGACTTCTGTCTGTTGGTATAGGCCTGTGTATTTTTAGCCACAGACGAGAGGTTGAAGACAATACGTGGCGTCCATCCATTGTACCATTCAAACCACGCGTGCGTTTTGTTTAATTGCTGGCATATGGTTTTGTTTTTATATAATATATTTCACTTATATTCATATAACAATTGAAACAACGTGTCCCAGTGGTCAGCCAGTCCAATCCCAAGGCGTTAGTGGCTGGAGGTCAGGGGTTCGATCCCTGTCTCCAGTGCTTTGCATTTTCTCTTTGTTTTTCATGTAATCAGGTGTTTGTTCAAGCGTGCAACATACCATGCACCATTAGTTGTCTAATGGCCAAATGGCCAAAGGCCAAATCTGAGGGTCCAAGGCTGAGGGTCTACATGGAGCCAAGTCCAAGCATGCCCACCAGATCATCAAAAGTCAACCAGGGCCAGCGTTTTTGGGCTTCAATTTGCTTCTCAAACTCCCATAATCAGGCCCATACTCCCCTATTCTCATTTATTTTATTTTGTTTATTTAATTGTTTTATTATTTTTATTTCATTTACTAACCAATCAAAAAATTCTTTTCTTCATAAAATAAAATCACAATATTTTTATTCAATCAAATTTTTATTTTTATTAATAAACACTAATTAAATTAATTTAGGTTTTTAATTAGAATAACTTTAACCTATTTTTTGTAAATAATTAAAATTAAATTAGATTTAATTAGGTTTTAATTACTAACATTAATTATTTTGTTTTTCTTTCTTAAAATAACAAAAAACCCAAAAATAAATTATTTTTTTAATTAATTAATTTATTAATTTAATTTAGTAATTAATTTAGGTTAATTTCTTTCTTAAAATAAAAAACAACAAAAAAAGATATTTTCTTTAATCAAAAGGGTCAAAACCCTAATCTTGCATCCGATTAAATTTTGCGCCGCGATTTATTTTGTTTTATCCAATAATGTATTTGCTCCCGGATTGTAATAGTTAATAGGACTTTTATTTTATTTTTATCGCTTTATTTATTTTTAAAAAGGGTTTGTCTTTGGCGATGTAAATACCCGACGCCTTGTAATTTAAATTCCACATTTAATTTTCCGCAAAATATAACTGTTAGATGTTCGATAATAGGATGGCATGACAAGACTGAATATTTTAACCTAAAATCAACTTAGATCACCCTTAACATGTACAAAGATAAAAATAAATTGAAAACTACACACTCGCATATGCGCACTCTTAGGGTACACCCAACTTGGTTGCCTTTGTACGCGGCCATAGATATAGGTCACTTTAGAGGTCACCCTCTTGCCTAAAAGATCATAGTCGCCTCGAAACGGTTGCCTCTGATATTGTTGCCTCAAACAAATTATCTAAGACTTTAGGGTTACCGCTAAGGCGTCCTAACATTGCTTTAGTGACCGTAAGTCCCGCATTCGAATTGACCCTCAAACTCCAACGGCGATGCTTCCTACTCATTCATAGTGGGATAGCATTTTATAAAGGAAATTAGCATAGAAGGATTCCTTTTTCGAGTAGGTAGATGGTTCTTAGATACTTGCTCTTTTAAAAAACAAAAACTCTTCACACTTACACTTTTCGAACAAAGTTTTCAAAAACACTTCATACACTCTTGAGGACAGAAGCAAGAGTTAAATCGAAGTTTTCAAATAAAAACTTTTTTCAAACCCACAAGCACAAAGAAAGCAATTTTGAAAACCATTGAGCAAGTACCTAAGAGCCTGTGGATAACCACAGATAGAAAGGGTGCTAACACCTTCCCTTTCTATAATCTACCCCCCGAACCCGAGAAATATCTCGAAAAAGGAATTTTTCTGTGCTTTTTTCCTTTCCTTGTTGGATAAAATAAAAGTCGGTGGCTACTCTTGCTTACCGTGACATTTTACAAAAACAAACGCAAAATGCAAACCAGCATTCCAAAAACAGTCAGTTCTTCCCACCGTATCACACTTTCCATCCATGGTTTGCCATGGGCTCTTAGTTACTTGCTAGATCACTTGCTTTTTGTTTGAATGTGCTTGTGGTGTGGGTTTTGAAA
This sequence comes from Vicia faba, assembly GCA_948472305.1. Classification (NCBI taxonomy): domain Eukaryota; kingdom Viridiplantae; phylum Streptophyta; class Magnoliopsida; order Fabales; family Fabaceae; genus Vicia; species Vicia faba. The sequence continues at coordinate 132,334 of CATIWC010001323.1, read as the reverse complement.
GTATTTTGAAAACGTCTTTGTAACGGTTCTTGTCTCTATAAAAACGCGTACAAAGTGTTTGTTTGAAAAATAGTTCAAAGGTGTTTTTGCGAAATGTGTTTTTGAAAGTGATTTTTGAAAATGTGTCTTTGTAATGGTTCTCGTCTCTATAAGAACGCGTAGGAAGTGTTGTTTTAAATAATGTTTCAAAATGAGGGTGTTGGTGTATAAAATGTTTTTGTTGTGAGCAAGCGAGTAACTCAGAGCGAACCTACCTACTCAAAAGGTCTTATATGTTATTTTCCTCCTCCTTTAGATGTTTCTATCTTGCCATTGATTTGATAAGAAGCCCCATCGTTGGATGTGAAGGGACGGGCACAGGTCATCGTATAACCATGAGAGCAATATCGTGAGATGACTTAGCATTTTTCTTTTAGGTACTAAGATCATTTCGAAAGGTAACTTTGATAGCATCACCGAGGGACTATGATCTTGCATTTTTGATTTTTTTGTGCTAAGACATCCCACATGCATAACATGGCCATTTTCTCAAGGCAACAAGTGGAGTTAATCCTAGAGGTGTAAGTGTGTAAGTGTTTTGATTTCATGCTTGATTTATCTTGGATTAGGATTTTCTAGTATTGATTATATCTTTCTATACAAACCCTAATTTACTAGCATTTATATTTGAAAGCGGTAAATTGCGGAGATTAAATATCCTACGCTATTACATCATTAGGGGATGGGTGTGATACAAATTTATGAATGGGGGTTGCAAGTCAAATTAAGTCCTAAGTTACTATTACAACCATATTGAAATGTACAATATAAGAAAGAAAATGGACTTGTTTAGAGAATGTTTTTATCTTAATGAAAAAGAAATAAATTAATTAAGAAAAGAAAATATTTTTATGTCTTTTTATGTTAATATTAAAAATGATGAAAAGGGAAATAAATGAAAGACAGAAACAACGTGCTACTGCAAGCAAAACAAACAGGGATCAGAAGTTCTGAAGCAGGGCATATGATGACTCAGAACGAAACGTCAGTGGGCATCAGAGGTTCTGATTGGTTCACTCTGAGGTCCTGCAAGAAATGTTAGAGGATAAATACAGAAATTCTGGGTTACATTCAGACAGTGGGCCACAAGTCAAAAGTTCTGTATTACACTAAAATAGTGAGTAAATTTCAGAAGTTTAGTGTATTGTCAGCATGTGAAAATCAGAAACTCTGAGTGTTTGAAAACAGAGAATGGAAACATTAGAAGTTCAGTGTATTTGACATGTAAGGAGAACTCAGAAGTTTTGTGTTGTGTTAGAACAGTGCGTTATCAGCATGTAAGAATCATAAGTTCAGTGTGTGTTAACAGTGAGAAAAATCATAGAAGTTCTGTATGTTAAAACAGTGAGGAGAACTCAGAAGTTCTATGCCATATTTCAAACTCTTAATCAGCACATCAGCAATTTATTCATTTATTTTTAAACAGCAAATCAGAAGGATAACAACACAACAGTTTATAGAAGTTCTAATCCTAGCCCTAATCAAAAAGTTCTGATCAACAATTTTTCTACTTATGCAATGATATTGTGATACGGTGGAAGAACTGACTGTTTTTTGGAATGCTGGTTTACGTTTTGTGTTAGTTTTTGCAAAATATCGCGGTAAGCAAGAGTCACCACCGTCTTTTATTTTATCCAACAAGGAAAGGAAAAAAGCACAGAAAAATTCTTTTTTCGAGATATTTCTGAGTACGGGGGGTAGATTTATAGAAAGGGAAGATATTAACACCCTTTCTATCCGTAGTTATCTACGGGCTCTTAGGTACTTGCTCATCATTTTCAAAATTGTTTTCTTTTTGTTTGTGGGTTTTGAAAATTTTTTGTTTTAACTTCGATTTAACTCTTGCTTCTATCTTCAAGAGTGTAATGAAGGTTTTTTTAAAACTTTGTTTGTAAAGGAGTGTAAGTGTGAAAAAAGTTTTGTTTTGGATGAGCAAGTATCTAAGAACTAATCTACCTACTCGAAAAAGGAATTTTTCTATGTTTGTTTCCTTTAGACAATGTTATCCCACTATTAACGAGTAGGTAGCATCATCGTTGGAGTTTGGGGGTCAATTCGAAAGAGGGACATACGGTCACTAAAGCAACGTTAGGACGTCTTAGTGGTAACCCTAATGTCTTAGATCATTTATTCGAGGCAACGATATCCGAGGAAACCATTTCGAGGCAACTATGATCTTTTAGACAAGAGGGCGACCTCTAAAACAACCTATACTCAATGACCGTTTATGAAGGCAACCAATTGGGAGTGTACCCTAGGAGTGTGCATGTGCGAGTGTGTTGATTTCAGGTATTTTTATCTTTGCACGTGTTTAGGGTGATCTAACTGTTTTAAATTCAGACATTCATTTTTGTCATGCAAGCCCTATTATCAAACATCTAGCAGTTGAATATTTGCAAAAATTAAAGGTTCAGAAATTAAACTACGCTATTACAAGGCGTCGGGTATCTACATCGCCAAAAACAACCCTTTGAAAATAAAAGCGATAAAAGTAAATGTCCTAATTAAAATATTACAAGCCGGGAGCAGATACAATAATTGGATAAAATAATAATAAAGCGCGCGATGCAAAATTAAATCGAATGCGAAATTAGGGTTTTGACCCTCCTAATTAAAAGAAAAATGTTTTTGTTGTTTTAAATATTTTTTAAGGAAAGAAATTAAATCCTAAAATTAGATGCTAAATTAATTAGTTATTAAATTAATTAATGAAAAAAATAATTAAATGTCATATTTTTGGATTTTTGTTATTTTAGGAAAGAAATAAAATAATTAAATCAGGGTTAAAACCTATTGATTCTAATTAATTTTAAATATTTACAAAATCAATTAAAGTTATCTAATATAAATAACCTAATTATTTTAATTAATATTTATTGATGAAAAATAAAATTCTAAATTTTAATTGGATAGAAAAATGTTTTTGTGATTTTTTGATAAAAAGAAAATTATTTTTAGGTTAGTAAATAAATAAATAAATAATTTAAATAGAATAATAAAATAAAAAGAGATGAGAAATGGGCCTGAAGTTAGGGGTGTGAATAGCAGGAATTCTGGCCCAATTAGAGAAGGTCCATTTGACTTTCTTGATCATGTGTATTGCACTGACCTTGGTCTATGGTGTGCCTTCAAATGGTGGCCACCAGATCTGGCCATCTGGCCATCTGGCGCGTTGGATAGTGAGGGAGTATGATGGATCCTAAGCTCATTCATGTATTGGATCTCCGGAAAATAAATGGAAAAATAGCAATTGCTGGAGGCAGGGGTCGAACCCCTGACCTCCAGCCTCTAACGCCTTGAATGTCCACCTGGTAACCACTGGAGCACTTGTTTTTGATTGTTAATATCTTACAAAATAATAATAATATAAGAAACAAGAAAAGATAAAAGAAAATCCACGCGAAATTCAAACAGGCCAGTAGGGGAGTGACAACGCATCATCTCCTTCCTCTCTCTGTGGCTAAAACCTGCAATACCTATACCCACGGACAAATGTCCGTTGCTACAAGTCTGTGTATTTCCAAAATCCTCTACAGGCCATAGAAATAAAATATAAAGCCATGGTTGTGTCCGTCTCGTCTTCCTGATCACAACCATACCCCTTTCGAAGGCTAATTGTACCTGAAAACAAAAACCCTAAAACAAAACTCAAAAACCTAACAATGGTGTATTTCGATTCAGTCCATATAAATGAAATTGAATAATGCCAAAAACTTGCAAATGCTCTGTAGATTAAAAATATATGATCAATTCCATCTAACAATGCCTAAAATATGAGATTTGAATTCAAGAACAGGGCGAGGTTGTGAGCAACTTACAACATGTCTTGAGATTGGAATGGATCGGTTCTGGATTGCTTTAGCTTCTAGAGAATTCCAGGAAGCGATTGGTATCAATAGCAAGCTTTGAAAATGCCTCAAATGGTGATTTCGAACTCATACTTTTCTTGGTATTTTTCAGATTTTGTTTGCTCTCTAGCGCCCATTTCCAACCTTACTTTTGATCTGCCTCGCCTCCTTATGTATCAGTGAAGGGATTAGGGTTGCAAATTGCATCCAAATCTTCTTCTTTCAATGCTTTGGATATTGATTTGATTTGCTTTGAAGATCTTTCCAAACATGGCTTATTTTGAATCTTTTTGTGCACACAAGCTTTGATACGAATTTGGAATGATGCTAGCTGTAATTGGAACCTAAAACAAGCACAAAATCCCTTGTTATCAATGCTTTGGATTTTTATTTGATTTATTTTGATTTAAATCAAATTAATTCAAATAAAAATCAAAATAATTAATAAAAATATGATATGGACAAGTGGAAAAGGCTAGAGCACGTGGGCTATGATGCCAACTCAAAACAATTGAAAAAGAATGGGCCCATTTGGCAAAATTTGAAGTTTTGGGGATAGTTGACTTTTGGCAATTTTGCAAAAAAGGTCAACTTAAACAATGCATAACTTCCTCAATTTTGACTCTTTGGAGGTGTTCTTGGACATTTTATAAAGCTTGAGATGTCCTATAATCAACCCTTTTTATCTCATCTCATTTTGATATTCCATGCTCATGTATGAAGCTTTGACAAAAAAAGGTGTTTTTGTTGTCTTTTCAAAATGACCTATAATGTCCAAATTCATAACTTCTCGTGTGTGCATATTTTGAACTTGGGAGATGAAGATGGATTGTAGGTAATTTCATCCTTTTAAAAATTAGCATTGCATGGGTCATTCCTCATAAAGTATGAGAAAGTTATACTTGGTCAAAGTTGGGTTGACTTTTCCTACAAAACCCTAATTTAGCAACTTTTGAGTCTTGATGAATTGTGAGCAATCCTTGATGAATCAAGATCAAACCTTGATAAAATGATGAAATATCTTCCAAAATGAGAATTTTGACAAAAATTCTTTAAGTTTGACTGTATATGGGTCACAATTGACTTTTGCCCTTGCATAGTCGATTTTTGGACCTTTGAGCAATTGACTGAGCAAACTTCTTCTGCAAGGCTTGAAACTTGACATGGATGATCTTGAGAACATATTAGGACAATGGTGATAACTTGGGATCACTTGGATTCAAGTATCTTAATGCAACATGAAACCCTAATTTGAAGTAGACTACCTCAGGAGAGAGCTTGTCTGACCAACCCTTGGACTAACTTGAGCAACTTGAGGATATTTCTTGACATATTTTGAGAAATATGGGAGGGCAAATATTGGGGTACAACAGTGAGTATCTTGTTTCACAGTCGGTAAACTTTTTGCTAAGGTATTATATTGCATGCTCTTTTCGACCGGACTCGTCATGTTGCCCCAGCACACACCCCATTGAATTATCTAACATTGTTAAGTACATTATTAAAGGTCTTCCTTCAATCAGAGGCATCAGAATTAGAGGTTCTTGAAGGTATTCTTTGATTCTCTCGAAGGCAGTCTAGCATTCGTCATTTCATTTTACGACTTAATCTTTCTTCAGGAGTTTGAACATTGGCTCACAAGTAGCAGTTAAATGGGAAATGAATCTGGCAATGTAATTTAGGCGTCCCAAGAAGCCTCTTACTTCCTTATCAGTGCGAGGAGCCGACATCTCTTATATAGCCTTCACCTTTGAAGGCTGTACCTGAATTCCCTTGTCACTAATAGTGCCCTCTAATCAACCCTTTTGGTCTCATCTCATTTTGATATTCCATGCTCATGTATGAAGCTTTGATAAAAAAGGTGTTTTTGCTGACTTTTCAAAATGACCTATAATATCCAAATTCATAACTTCTTGTGTATGCATATTTTGAACTATGGAGATGAATATGGAGTGTAGGGAATTTCATCCTCTTCAAAATGAGCTTTGGATGGGTCATTTCTCATAAAGTATGAGAAAGTTATGCTTGGTCAAAGTTGGGTTGACTTTTCCTGCAAAACCCTAATTTAGCAACTTTTGAGTCTTGATGAATTGTGAGTAATCCTTGATGAATCATGATCAACCCTTGATAAAATGATGAAATATACTTCAAAATGAGGATGTTGACCAAAAATCTTGAAGTTTGACTGTATGTGGACCACAATTGACTTTTGCCCTAGCACAGTCGATTTTTGGACCTTTGAGCAATTGACTGAGAAAACTTCCTCTGCAAAGCTTGAAATTTGACATGGATGATCTTGAGAACATATTAGGAAATTGGTGAGCATTTGGGATCACTTGGACTCCAGGATCTTGATGCAACATGAAACCCTAATTTGGGGTAGACTACCTTAGGAGATAGCTTGTCTGGCCAACCCTTGGACTACCATGAGCAACTTGAGGATCTTTCTTGAAATGTTTTGAGAAATATGGGAGGGCAAATTTTGGGGTACAACAGATATGATTAACATCAATACTATGATATTTATAGGTTTAATGATGTTCTGAATGAAAAAGAATGCAAAGTCAGAAAGACTTACCTTGAACTTGGAGTGTGGGCTTGGAGCTTTGAGCTCCTGCCTTTGGATGTTCTGGAATCAGCAAGAGTAACGGAACAATGGTTATATTCTTTGATCCAAAAGGAAGAATTAAGGTTTGGTTTTCTGTTTGGGAAATCTGGATTTTTACAACGGTTTCACAATTTCCTTTTCTCTCTTTTTTGCCAATCTCTCTCCAAAAGCCAGCCCCTTGAACGTGTGATGGAGCAACTTATTTATAGGTGAATTGCCTGTGATTTTGGGGAGAAAAACAAATGGGATTTTAGATTTTTTGGAATCCTGTTCCCTTGCTTTTTCATCACTGTTTTCGTATGCTAGTTTGGTACAATTATGGGATGTAGGCGTAGGTTGAATTAGTTGTTGGTTATAGGTCTGCAGCGGGTTGTATAAACAAGGTTTTGGGATTTGGTCAAGTTCTGACCAAAGCGTTGAATATATCCTTCATATGCTAAAGTGCTGCCTTGTTCTTGAAACAAGCATGGTGGTTGTCAGCATGAATTAAGGAAAAGAGAAAAGCAAAGCATGGGCCTAGTACCAAAGTTTGCTATCCCAAAATAGTAGAGGTACACATGGTGGAAATCCTTTAGATAAAGACTCAAAAGTGGTTGTGAGCATTAAATGAGTATTAAATGATTATGAGACTTATCAACCCAGAAATCCTTCCATGTGAAATTCTGCATCATTGCTTAATTCTGGATCAGAAGTTCAGCTTCAGCATAACATCCAACCTCTGATCTTTGTATCTTCTGGCTCCAGTATGTTCTGAAGGAGTTTCAAGACTTTCCAGGAAGTTTGTAACATGCTTTGTAAACCTTTTTTGAACTGATCTTGCAAGCTCTGACTGAACCTTTATGAAAACTGGCCCAGAAGTTCTGATAAAACTTTGTCTTGAGAGTGTCTAGAATTTGCTGAGTGTTTCAGTTTCATGGACGTGTCTTTGAGAAGTTAACTTGAAATCCCAGCATTTTTAGGAGAAGTTATGTTCTGCAATGTTTCAGATCTTGTTGAGATCTAAAACTCTTGTGTGAGAAGTTGATCCATAATCAACTTGCATCATGGTGATAATCTGATCAGAAGTTCTGAGCTTTCCATATTTCTTAAACACTTAGAAAAAATTCCAAGCATTTAGAAATTTGACTTTTCCAAACTAAATTTGACTTTTGAATTTTTAGATGAAACAAACATCATATTTCAACATGTCTTGATGAAATATGATTCTTGAAACTTGGTTTTGATCCAAAAGTCAAAGTTTAACTTTTTAGTGTGAAAATGAACATTTTGCCCTTGTGAGTGATTTTCTTTGAAAATTGATAATTCAGGGCTTGGAAATAGATGGAAGAAAACTTGGGGTTCAAGGTGATTCCTTTAGAAATGAGAGGGCAAATTTTGGGGTACAACAACTGCCCCTGTTCAATCTTCTTACACCTAAAGAGTTAGATTGGTAAATCTGCCATTCATGACTTGAAGGTGGAAGATGATTGAACATTAGAGTGCCCATAAAATTTGCACTCGAAGATGTGTTAGTTGATTATGTAGGGAATGAGCTTAAAGATGCCATTTGGATAGGTAATGGATAGTTGTTGGAGATGGGCTTAAATATGCCACCCAGAAATGATTGATGGACTGTATCAACAGTTGAATCTGAATGATTGTCAGAATGGCGTCCGTGTCTGGAGCGTATCTAAACTGTATCAGAAGGTTGGGTTGTTTGATGATTTGTCTGTGTAAAGCTGCATCTTGGAAATAGGAGGAACCTGTGTAGGGTTTCTTGATGATGAGTTTGTGTAAAACTTTATCTTGGAAAGAGAAGGAACCGGTGTAGGGTTGCCTGATGATGAGTCCGTGTAAAACTGAATCTTAGAAGTGAGAAGGAACCAGTGTAGGGTTGCCTGATGATGAGTCCGTGTAAAACTGCATCTTGGAAAAAGAAGAAACCGGTGCAGGGTTGCCTGATGATGAGTTCGTGTAAAACTGCATCTGAAATTTCCTGAGAAGGAATCTGTGTAGGGTTGCTTCATGATGAGTCCGTGTAAAACTGCATCTGAAATTTCCTAAGAGGGAACCTGTGTAGGGTTGCTTCATGATGAGTCCGTGTAAAACTTCATCTTGGAAAGAGAAGGAACCTGTGTAGGGTTGCTTTAGCTGGTCAAGAAGATAGTTGTTCTGTCTGGTTTCAGGTATTAATCTCTGACCTGAGAAAGAAAGATAGTTTTCCTGGCTTGTTACAAGTGTAAATCTTCAATCTCTTCATGTAGATAGTTTTCCTCGCTTGTTACAGGTATTAATCTACAATCAGTCGTCCACAGATAGTTTTCCTGGCTTGTTACAGGTATTAATCTGGAACTTGAAAAGGTTTGTCGATAAGATAGTTGTCCTGTCTGGTTTCAAGTATTAATCTCTGACTTGAGAAAGAAAGATAGTTTTCCTGGCTTGTTACAGGCGTTAATCTTCAATCTCTTCATGTAGATAGTTTTCCTGGCTTGTTACAGGTATTAATCTATAATCAGTCGTCCACAGATAGTTTTCATGGCTTGTTACAGGTATTAATCTGGAACTTATTTGAAAATGGTTGATGGTAGCCATCTGTTGATTGATCTTTCCTGAAAAAGGTAGAACGTTAGTTGTATGCAATGTCGTGATGCATGAAATGCATGATGTCATGATGTTCTTAAAATAAATGAGATTGTGTCGTATGCACTTATCATGTATGTAGATATGATGTATGAAATGTGACATGTTTATTGAAGTGTATCTTTGTCTGGGAAAATAAATCCTCGACAAATGTTGGGGAGTCGTAAATCCTGGACTGCTGTTAAAGAGTTGGTGTATCTTCAAACTTTGCTTAGAATGTTTCCACTGGGGATTCCTGTTTTATTGTTGGAGGAGAACTCCGCTGGGGAATATTGAAAACTCTGTGGGGAGTGTTGATTCTTTCTTGGAAAAAGAGTTCAGGAGTCTCGGTTGTCCGTTGCTCTACTGGGGAATTAACTTCGTTGGGGAAAGTCCTCGAGGATTCTTGAGATTGTCTCGGCTGGGGAAAGGTTTTCAGAAATTAAACTCTTGCTGGGGAATGATCCTATGAGAAGGACTTTTGGGGAGACTTGTCATTGCCCCTAGCAACAAATGTTTGTGGCATTGCCAGAAAATGTTTGATTATGCGTAACCCTTTGCTGAGGTTGATGTTTAATGCCCCAAGTGACAGAGATGGAGACCTGCCCCTGGTTACCCTGCACTTCTTGAGAGATTTCTTGGAATCTTGACTGGACTTCCCCAGGTGTGCGGGATAGTGACATGTCATGTCCCCTTGTTGATAGGGGATTTGTCAATGGGAGTTTCATCTTACTTGAATTGACTTTGTTCACTGAGAGAGCTTTCGTTCACTGGATACTCATTGTATGAGTTTCTCCATTGTCAAACAAATAGCCACATGCAAACAGTGATATTCAAGTAATGCAAAATTTATGTTTGTCTTAAAGTTTTGAAAAATGTGTTTTTATCAAGTAAAGAAGTTTGTAATTCAACTCTAGATTTTGAGTAAAGCCTTACAGGAGTCAGAATACCTTTTGTAACAGTATGCTTTCGAACTAACCCATGCTTCAATTAGGACTTTTGAAGGGTTGTAACGTGGCTTGGTTCACGGTTTTAAGAAACAAAGGATAAAGGCTCAAAATGTATTTGTACCCTCCCGCTTTTCGTGATGTTCTTTAGTCCTAAACTCAGTTAATAGTACGTTTGAAACTCCAATTCAGTTTGGGATGACGTTTTGGTGATGGTTCAGACAAGTTGAGTTTATCAGAAAGCAATCATTTCTTGCAACATTTTTCATGTTGTTGAGGATTTGTAGTGACCTCTTTTTTTATTATTATTTGTTATCCCTAATTTTTTCCTGACTGTTCTTGTTTTGAGATTACAGTCAGCGGGATGCCCCAGTTTTCTTTAAGTCTCCTTCGTAGGTTTTGACTTGGTGGGATTTTCTTTTTGAGAGATAATGGCTGCCTATTTGGGTAGGGAACCGTCACTGTATTTTGATTCCAGAGGAACGCTTTTTGACGTCATTCGTTGTATTACGAGATGAGAGTTTGCGTCTTAACGCGCGTTTGAATTAACTGAGAGACTACCATGCCCCAGGTTTTGATTAAAGTTTTAATTTTGTGAAAGAAAGAAAACTTCAACTTCTTTGGCTCGAAGGGGTTGACTAGGGATTATCTTCCTAACTCCAGTGTTTAGGATTTGAAAGAATGTCTGTACATCGTCAGCAAGGTTTGTTCAAAAGCATACTGTATGCGATTATGGCATTGTTTTCGTCATCCTCCCTCTAAAGGCTTGTAACTTTTAGAAAGAGTTGAATGTCATAAAGAGAGTAAAAAGCATAATTTAAATGTAATGAAAATGAGTGGATCAAATCAAGACAAACATATGCAATGCATTAATGAAACAAAGTTTGACATTAATAGATAATTGTTTGAATAACGAAAGGAATTACAACTTGAAAATTCAAATGAAACAAAAGCCTCTTTGTTTTAATTTTTCACTTTAGCTGGCGAGCCTTTGAGGGACGGAAGAAGAACTCAGTCTGGCCGTCTTGTGTGAACTCCAGCATTCCTGTCAATCAAATCTTGGATCATATTTTTCAAAGCCCAACAGTCGTTCGTATCATGCCCAGGATTATTGGAGTGGTATGCCCATAATGCATTGGGATGATAGTTAGGAGAAGAGGTATTGGGATTCTGAGGAGGATCCCTTAATGTGACCAAATTCAAGTTCAGCAGGTGCTGTAAGACCTGCGATATAGGCATGTCTAGTTTGGTGAACTTCCTACCAATTGGGACCTATTTACTTCGGTTACCCTGTCCTTGTTAATGAGGTGGTTGCTGAGTTTGTGACGCGGAAGCAAATTGGGGAGGTATTCTCTCAGCTTCTTGTCTCGTGAAAGGCTGGACGATGACTTGATCCCCAATCCTAGATGTTTGCCCCAATTGGTTACATCCATCCCGACGAAGCTTGTTGATGAGGACTCTCAGCTCTTCTTATCCTTGGGCCAGATTTTGGATAAGAGCCATCTGGCCCACCAGTTGTCCCATCATCTGGACTTTCATTATGGCTATCTCGGTTTGTAGCAGCTCCAATTGGTCATCTCTGTCGTCCCTAGGATTTCCCATGATTATGCCCCTGGAGAGGAGCGCCTTGACCTCTTATTGTCCCTTGGATAGGTCCAAAAACATCTCTTGAAGTTGAGCGTTTTGAGCCTGGATGCCTTTCACCGTTTGTTCCATATCCATCTTACTGAAATAAACAGTAGGAAGATAAGGATACCTGTATGGGAGAAACCTGTCATGATATGATTCATGATATGTGGATGCATGTTTTCAAGGATCTCGCGGGGTTAGTAGTCACTTACAGTTTTGGATTGGAGAACTTTGTATCAGTGGATGTCCTTCCACGAGAATTAAACTCACCATGTCAAGTGGATTGTAGCCTTTGACTCCGGTTTGTTGTACTTTGATTTTTGACGATGTTTGGTTAGAGGAAAATAAATCATCTTGCCCTTTGGTAGGCGTCTGGTTCAACGTGACCCTGTATCATAGGCCCTTGAGATCCTTGAAATGGTTATTGAAAATGCTATGGTATGATGTTATGATGTTATGTACAAATATGTGAGGTGAGCAAGTTTATATACAAATAATCATATTTATACAAAGCAAACAAATCCTCAGTTTTAGCCTCGCATGGAGTTTGTAGGTGAGTACCCTCTTGAAGTTTAGTTGGCTCAACCTGTCCTAGTTAATAGTAACAGGGATCTAAGGGATCTCAATATCACTTACCTTTCCCACAAGCTTCGTTCGGTAGGCAATTGACTCGCAACCAAACAAATCTCAGGAGTCAAGTCTTAATGAGTGTAGCATCGAGTATCAACCAATTTTCAGCTTTACACCGAAACCGGCTATCTCACTACTTCCTAATGGCCAAGTTGGTAAAGTAAGGTTCTAAGGTCAGTTGATGCTTCACGACACCACGCGGCTGCCGCGTACTCTCCTTGATTCGACTCAAGGGTTACCCGTACCAACCAAAGTGCCACATCAATGTAGCTACTACTTCAACCGTGTCGGTATACCCCACACAGTTCCCTCACAGTCTATTGCTACTTACCTAAAAGGTGCCCCCAAATCTGGGTGTAGGATTTAAAACAAACCTAAACAAGGAACCAAAATGTAAAGCAAACAAATCAAACAATGTAAGAAGGTAAATATGATCTAACCCTAAGGTAACCCCACTTTTTAGTAAAGTTGTCCCCGGCAAAGTCGCCAGTTCTATGATGCGGTGGGAGAACTGACTTGAGGGTTTGCGTTTGTGTTTGCAAATGTTATGGTTAGCAAGAGTCGCCACCGACTTTTCTTTTATCCAAAAAGGAAAGGTGAAAAAGCAGAGGAAAGACCTTTAGAGATGTTTTCTTGAGTTCGGGGGGTAGATTATGAAAAGGGAATGTATTAGCACCCTTTCCATCCATGGTTTTCCATGGGCTCTTAGTTACTTGCTAGATCACTTGCTTTTTGTTTGAATGTGCTTGTGGTGTGGGTTTTGAAAGTATTTTGAAAACGTCTTTGTAACGGTTCTCGTCTCTATAAGAACGCGTACAAAGTGTTTGTTTGGAAAATAGTTCAAAGGTGTGTTTGTGAAATGTGTTTTTGAAAGTGATTTTTGAAAAGATGTCTTTGTAATGGTTCTCGTCTCTATAAGAACGCGTACAAAGTGTTGTTTTAAAAAATGTTTCAAAATGAGGATGTTGGTGTATAAAATGTTTTTGTTGTGAGCAAGCGGGTAACTAAGAGCAAACCTACCTACTCAAAAGGTCTTAGATGTTCTTTTCCTCCTCCTTTAGATGTTGCTATCTTAACATTGATTTGATAAGAAGCCCCATCGTTGGATGTGAAGAGACGGGCGCAGGTCATCGTATAACCATGATAGCAATATCGTGAGATGACTTAGCATTTTTCTTTTAGGGACTAAGATCATTTCGAAAGGCAACTTTGATAGCGTCGTCGAGGGACTATGATCTTGCATTTTTTATTTGTTTGTGCTAAGACATCCCACATGCATAACATGGCCATTTTATCAAGGCAACAAGTGGAGTTAAACCTAGAGGTGTAAGTGTGTAAGTGTTTTGATTTCATGCTTGATTTATCTTGGATTAGGATTTTCTAGTATTGATTATATCTTTCTATACAAACCTTAATTTACTAGCATTTATATTTGAAAGCGGTAAATTGTGGAAAGTAAATATCCTACGCTATTACATCATTAGGGGATGGGTGTGAGACAAATTTATGAATGGGGGTTGCAAGTAAAATTAAGTCCTAAGTTACTATTACAGCCATATTGAAATGTACAATATAAGAAAGAAAATGGACTTGTTTAGAGAATGTTTTTATCTTAATGAAAAAGAAATAAATTAATTAATAAAAGAAAATATTTTTATGTCCTTTTATGTTAATATTAAAAATGATGAAAAGGGAAATAAATGAAAGACAGAAACAACATGCTACTGCAAGCAAAAAAAACAGGGATCAGAAGTTCTGAAGCCAGGCGCATGATGACTCAGAAAGAAACATCAGTAGGAATTAGAGGTTCTGATTGGTACACTCTGAGGTCCTGCAAGAAATGCTAGAGGACAGATACAGAAATTCTGGGTTGCATTCAGACAGTGGGCCACAAGTCAGAAGTTCTGTATTACACTAAAACAGTGAGTAAACTTCAGAAGTTTAGTATATTGTCAGCATGTGAAAATCAGAAACTCTGAGTGTTTGAAAATAACAAATAGAAACATCAGAAGTTCAGTGTATTTGACATGTAAGGAGAACTCAGAAGTTCTGTGTTATGTTAGAACAGTGAGTGAATCATCAGAAGTCATGTATTGTGCTGAGCCAGTGAGTGAACATTAGCAGTTCAGTGTGTTATCAACATGTAAGAATCATAAGTTCAGTGTGTGTTAACAGTGAGAAAAATCATAGAAGTTCTGTATGTTAAAAAAGTGAGGAGAACTCAGAAGTTTTATGCCATATTTCAAACTCTTAATCAGCACATCAGCAATTTATTCAGTTCTTTTTAAACAGCAAATCAGAAGGATAACAGCACAACGGTTTATAGAAGTTCTAATCCTAAATCCTAGTCTATCCCTAATCAAGAAGTTCTGATCCACAGTTTTTCTACTTATGCAATGATATGGACAACATTAAAACTATGATATTTACAGGTTTAATGATGTTCTGAATGAAAAAGAATGCAAAGTCAGAAAGACTTACCTTGAACCTGGATTGTGGGCTTGGAGCTTTGAGCTGCTGCCTTTGGATGTTCTAGAATCAACAAGTGTAACAGAACAATGGTTATGTTCTTTGATCCAAAAGGAAGAATGAAGGTTTGGTTTTCTGTTTGGGAAATCTGGATTTTTACGAAGGTTTCACAATTTCCTTTTCTCTCTTTTTTGCCAATCTCTCTCCAAAAGCCATCCCCTTGAACGTGTGATGGAGGAACTTATTTATAGGTGAATTTCTTGTGATTTTGGGGGGAAAAACAAATGGGATTTTAGCTTTTTTGGCATCCTGTTCCCTTTCTTTTTCATCACTGTTTTCGGATGCTAGTTTGGTGCAATTATGGGATGTAGGCGTAGGCTGAATTAGCTGTTGGTTATAGGTCTGCAGCGGGTTGTATAAACAAGGTTTTGGGATTTGGTTAAGTTTTGACCAAAGCGTTGAATATACCCTTCACATGCTAAAGCGCTGCCTTGTTCTTGAAACAAGCATGGTGATTGTCAGCAGGAATTAAGGAAAAGCGAAAAGCAAAGCTTGGGCCTAGTACCAAAGTTTTCTATCCCAAAATAGTAGACGTACACGTGGTGGAAATCCTTTGGATAAAGATTCAAAAGTGGTTGTGAGCATTAAATGATGATGAGACTTATCAACCCAGAAATCCTGCCATGTGAGATTCTGCATCATTGCTTAATTCTGGATCAGAAGTTCAGCTTCAGCGTAACATCCAACCTCTGATCTTTGTATCTTCTGGCTCTAGCATGTTTTGAAGGAGTTTCCAGACTTTCTAGGAAGTTTGTTCCATGCTTTGTTAACATTCTTTGAACTGCTCTTGCAAGCTCTGATTGAACCTTTGTGAAAACTGGCCCAGAAGTTCTGACCAAACTTTGTTTTGAGAGTGTCCAGAATTTGCTGAGTGTTTCAGTTTCATGGACGTGTCTTTGAGAAGTTAACTTGAAATCCCATCATTTCTAGGAGAAGTTCTGTTCTGAAATGTTTCAGATCTTGTTGAGATCTAAAACTCTTGTGTCAGAAGTTAATCCAGAATCAGCTTGCATCATGGTGATAATCTGATCAGAAGTTCTGAGCTTGCGATATTTCTTAAACACTTAGAAAAAAATCCAAGCATTTAGAAATTTGACTTTTCCAAAGTAAATTTGACTTTTGAATTTTTAGATGAAACAATATTTCAACATGTCTTTATGAAATATGATTCTTGAAACTTGGTTTTGATCCAAAAGTCAAAGTTTGACTTTTCAGTGTCCAAATGACCATTTTGCCCCTGTGAGTGATTTTCTTTGAAAATTGATAATTCAGGGCTTGGAAATAGATGGAAGCAAACTTGGGGTCCAGGGTGATTCCTTGAGAAATGTGAGGGCAAAGTTTGGGGTACAATAGACGCCAAAGTGGTTATTGAAGAAGGTAGGTGTACCATCTGGGCCAACTCCATGATATTACGTACAAATCTGATAAGTTTGGTTTGGGTTTCTCTTCAGGGGCTCAAAGAGTTGTTCTCTATGCTCGTGCTGGAAGAACTCCCCTATGCATTAGCAATCATGGGGTCAACGCTCTAGAAGATAGTGGTGATGACTATTACATGGATAGTTGGATCTTTCCTACTACCAACGGTGGACTGAGTAACTGGACGACAAAAGACTTTGTACCAATTACTTTTATTCAGAAGTAATTATCTTTCTTGTTTTTGGATATGTAATAAACAATATAAACTCTATGGCCATGTGTCTTACCCGGGGCACAATGGTTTATTTGTGAGGGTTATCATGTTTTCAATTTCATATGGCATTAATAAAGCATTGAACGTTTTGCATACAAATTTTGCGCTCTCTGTTTTTCTTTTCTTCTTTTTACTTTGTCTATACAGCTATGCTCTTACACATACTCACGTATGAAACTGCAGATCCATATCCACTCTAGATCCCATTGATAACAATTATGCTATTGCCGGTTATGACTTTGAAAATCCGATCAACCAAGCTGAGGACGAAGGTGAGGAAGATTGTGAGGTACCCGGAGAACTTGCTAGGCTGTTACAGCAGGAAGAAAGGGCTATACAGCCTCATGATAAGCCAGTTGAGACAATAAACTTGGGCACAGAAAAGGACAGAAAAGAAGTCCAGATAGGTGCAAATTTGGAGCTTAGTGTCAAACAACGGTTGATACAGATGTTGCATGATTATGTCGAGATCTTTGCCTGGTCATATAAAGATATGCCAGGGCTAGACACGGATATTATGGTTCATCGCCTGCCAACGAAATAAGATTGCCCTCCGGTAAAGCAGAAGGTTTGTCGTATGCGCCCTGAAATGTCAGAGAAGATCAAAGCAAAAGTTATGAAGCAGTTCAACGCTGGGTTCTTAGCTGTCACTTCTTATCCATAACGGGTTGCCAATGTTGTTCCAGTACCTAAGAAGGAAGGTAAGGTGCGGATGTGTGTGGACTACAGAGATTTGAATAGGGTCATCCCCAAGGATGATTTCCCACTTCCCCACATTAACATTCTAGTTGACAACACTGCGCAACATAAGATCTTTTCCTTCATGGACAGTTTCTCTGGATACAATCAATCAAGATGGCACCTAAAGACATGGAGAAGACAACTGTTGTACCCCAAAATTTGTCCTCTCATTTTATCAAGATTTCTCATCACAAGACTCTTTGAACTCAAGACCAAGCTAGGGTTTGCTTTGCTCAAGATATCTCCTTGCACTGATGACTTGAAATTAGGGTTTGAGTTTGCATAGGGATTTTTGGACTTCCAATGCTCAAAGTGACTTCATACTTCATGTTGGACTTATAATATTGTCCATGCCAAGTTTCAAGCCTTGAATCAAATTTTTACCTAGTCAATTGGACAGTTGACCTAGAAATCAATTGTATTGGGGAAAAAGTCAATTGTGGCCAATTTACAGTCAAACCTCATAATTTTTGAACCAAATCAACATTATAAGCTCACATGAACCATTTTATCAAGTTTTGGCCACAACTCCTTAAGAAATTTGATCAGATCACCAAAAGGGCAAAATGGTCATTTTTGGGGTTTTGACTGTATAAGGGGAATTTCTGATTTTTCATCTAGCCAATGGAAAATTGGGTTCAATCATGGATTCAAAGACTCAATGGCATCATCTTGACCTATTCACAAGGTTCAAAAGATCTCAATTGCATTGGATCGACAGATGAATTTTTCAGTCAACTGATCAAAATTTGAATGTACACTGAAAAGTCAAACTTTGACTTTTTGGTCAAAATCAAGTGCCAAGGGTCAGTTTTCATCAAGATGTGTCAAAACATGAAACTTGTTCATCAAGAAACCTAATTTTTCAAATTAGGGTTTAAAATTAAAAAATTTCATAACTTAGAATTTTTCTAAGTGATGAAATTTTCTTATTTTTTCCCAACTTTGCCCAACATTTTCACCTTGATGCATTTGGATTCAAATAAAACTTCCAACATGAAAGTTGTATTCCTCCATAAAATATATAACTATGATTCACAAAGTTTTCTCAAAAGAAGCTTGGATCTCAAGTTATGATTTTTGGAACAAGGGTCCATGAAACTTTTAACTTAGTGAAATTTTGCCCTAGTTTAGGCAGGATTTTGACCTATCTTCTTGGCAATTTTTCACCTAGTTCCACTTGGAATATAAAAATGAATTTCAAATATGGATTGTATATCATGTTGCAAGATTTCTAAAATGTCCAAGAACTCTCCAAAATCATTTGTCGTTAGGGAGAATCGAAGGCTTGAAGTTGGCAAAAACTCATTTTTTATCCATGGCATGTTCATATTGATACAAGTTGCACACTCTAATCAGCCTTGCTTGCACTAGATTACAGGTCCCAAAACCCTTCCATACTCAATAATTAAATGCAAATCCATTGGTCTAAGGCTTTTTTTTGTCATTATAAGATTATACAATAGATTAATCCAAAAATGGTAAAAGGTGCATTACCATTTGTCAAAATCTTGCTATATGTCAAATTGCATCCTTGAGCATTGAACCATATCTTGTACAGCAAATCAAATCCACAAACTTGAGGGGCCAAGAGCATAGTGTACAAGCTGATAGATAGCCTGAACAGGCCTGTCTTGCATCACTTGTCCACTTTTGCTTCATATACAAGAAATTTATAAAACACAACACAACTTGAATATCAGAGAAATCCAACTTTGGAAAGCACTTGAGACAAGTTTCACACATCCCTTTGAACCAGAAACACGAGCCTTTGAGCCCTCAAACCTCCCATAGCACAAAATCACCTTCCAATTGCAAAACAGGACAGCTTCTGCATCTTGAGTTCTATCTCACAAGTTGCTCGTGTGTTTTGCCCCAAACATGTTCAAATACCTTCCATACAACCTATCCAAGCTATCCCAACCCTTAAAAACTGACTATAACTCCCTTTACAAGGTTTTCCATTTTTGATTTCAGCTTGTGCAGGTTGAGTTCTGTAGGTTTATTCAAGCACATTCAAGGTAAGCTAGGCATTGGGGAAGGTCAGAGGAAGTTCAAGCAAGCTCCCAAACACCTCAGGCCTCATTGAAAAGCTCTACATTGTCAGATACGATCTCAACTGAAACAGGTTTTTATCAACTTCCTATCTCTCTATTTAGGAATCATTAGGCTTAGGTTTGTGAATAAAAAGTGTAGTATTCATAGCCATGAAGTTGTACATATGCTTAGTTTTTATTTAAATTAAGCGTGTTAAGAGAAATTGATCCATGAACTTCTTGAAAAAATTAGGTTAGGATTTAGGGCTAGAGAAATTCTCTCTGGTCTTTGAGAGTTAGAATGAGTTCTTTACATGGTTGGATTCGTCTTGAAAAATGCTACAACTTTGATGTTTTGAGTTTTTGCATTAGAGCACGTATGCAGGATCTAGCATTTTGTACAGGGCGCGCGTAATTTTGAGACAAAGGTTGAAGATGAAGTCAGGTGGGCTGGGCTTGGTCCTGGCTTTGTTTTTAGCACCCCCCCCCCCCCCCCCCTCATTACTGACTGCACCCCCTTGCCCATTTCTTCATATTTTTGTATTTTTCCATTTTATTTTCATTTCTGATTTTATTTTACTATTTTCCAAACATAAAAAATACCAAAAATACTTTTATAAATTTTCACATTTATTTTTGTATTTTATTTTCTTTTTTCTAACATAAAAATAATATAATTAATATATACTTTTATTTTGTTAATGAAAACTTAAAAATAATATATAATAATATTATACTTTTTTTATTCTTTATTTATTTATACTCCAATAATATTTTTCTAAATATATTTTATTTTTGTATATACATTATTTTATTTTTATTGTACATAAAAAAATATATAATATATATTTAATTTCTTAAATGAAAATTAGGGTTTTTGCCCCTTAATAAAAAATAATCTTTTTATTTCTTTTTTTTTTACATTAAATATTTTTACATACATAAAAATAAACAAAACATTTTTTACATATTCATAATATTTTGCATATTTGTTTAATTTATTCATTTAAATATTGTTCATTTATTATTTGTACCAATTATTCAATTTGGATGTAATAGTAATATTAGGGTTTTAATTTCTTGCAAATATTCCCCATTCAAAAATTGTATTCCTCTTCCCCCATCAAATGTTGTAATAGTGTATATTTATTTTACGCATTTTATGTTTTCAATTATGCCATGTTAGAGATTAGGGTTTGTATACGAAAAATCCAAAATCAAACAAATAGCTTGACTAATACAAAGACAAAAAGCATGTAAATTGACAACACAATGCACACTTGCACCCCTAGGGTTTCACCCACTTTTTGCCTTTAAAATGGCCATGTTATGCATGTTGAGTATCTTTGGCAAAACAAAAACAAAACAAAAGATCATAGTCCCTCGATGACGCTATCTTGGTTGCCTATACAAAAATGATCTAATCCCTCAAAAATTTGCTAAAGATACTTGGCAATATTGCTATAATGGTCAATACGATGACCCGCGCCTGTCTCGTTTAACATCCAAACACAAGGTTGTTTACCAAATGCAATGGTAAAACAACACTGTCAAAAGGGTTAAAAACATATAGGAAATATCTTTGAGTAAAATAGGGTAGACAACTCTTAGTTACTTGATCAAAACTTGCAAAAACATCCTTGCTATTTTCAAACACACCTCACAACACAATTTCAAAACATTTCCCAAATCAAACTTTCAAACATTGAAATATCTTTTCAAAAGACAAACACCTTTGTATATATTCAAACAAGAATCATTACAAAGGTTGCCACAACGATGGCCTCTTTTCAAAGCATTTTCAAAAAACCACACACAAAGCACCATTTCAAACAATTGAAAAGCAAAAGCAAGTGATCTAAACAAGTAACTAAGAGCCCATGGATAATCATGGATGAAAAGGGTGCTTGCACCTTCCCTTTTCATAATCTACCCCCCGAACCCAAGAAAACATCTCAAAGGTCTTTCCTGTGCTTTTTGACCTTTCCTTTGGATAAAATAAAAAGTTGGTGGCGACTCTTGCTAAACCGAAACATTTGCAAACACAAACGCAAAAACCTCAAGTCAGTTCTCTCACCGTATCACAGAACTGGCGACTCTGCTGGGGAAATTTGAAAAGTGGGGTTACCTTAGGGTTTAGATCACCTTTACATGCTTACTTTGTTTGCTTTGATTGCTTTACATTTGGTTCTCTTGTTTGGGTTTTAATCCTCCACCCGGATTTTTAGGAAACATTCATAGGTAAATAGAAATACGTTGTGGAAACTGTGCGGCGTATACCGACATGGTTGAAGCAATAGCTATATTAGTGCGACATATTTGTGGGTACCGGTAGCCTTTGAGTCAATCAAAGAGAATACAGGGCCGCTGAGTGATGTCATGAAGCACTAATAAACTCTTAGAACCTTTACTTGACCATCTTAGCCTTATTAGGGGTAGTGAGATGACCGACTTTGGTGCAGTATGAAGTTGGTAGATACTCGATACTACACTTATTGAGGGTTGTTTTCTTGGAATATTTTGATCGCCAGTAAAGTGGCTAAACTGAAACAATGAACACAGAAAATAATCCGGTGATATTGTGATCCTTAGAACCCGGTTACTATTTATAGGACAGGTTGAGCCAACTAAACTTCAAGAGGGTACTTACCTATGAAACCCCATGCAAGCCTGAAACTAGGATCTTGTGTGATTTACTTGTACATATACTTGTGCATACATCATGAACATCATGAAGCATCATTTTCATCCACTAACCATTTCAAGGGTTTGGATCTTCATCTTTGTTCCGGTTTTATAGGTCATGGAATCACTCCGCAGAAAAACTATTCAGGTCAACCTTGTGAGAATCCCTCCTCTACTTAAGGAGCTTACTTCCAAGATTCCAGAGAATTCTCCCTTTAGTGAAACACATGGTAGACTTCTCAACTTGGTCAACTCCAACATTAAAGAAGACATGGTGAAAGTTCTCTTCCAGTTCTTTGACCCCCTACACCATTGCTTTACATTTCCTGATTACCAACTAGTACCTACTTTGGAGGAATTTTCTCAACTTCTGAGGATTCCTATTCTCCATAAACTACCCTACAACGGTACGGAAAGAGAGACAAAGCCTGAAGATGTTGCTCAAGCCCTACACTTGCAACCATCTGATATCAAAGGTCATTGGGAAACCAGAAGTGGTGTCAAGGGTTTCTTGGCAAAGTTTCTGTTTGAGAAGGCACAAGACTGCTGGAATTCTCTAGATCTGCAAGCTTTTTAGGAGATTGTAGCACTTCTCATCTATGGGTTGGTCTTGTTCCCAAACCCTGATCAGCTTATAGATGTGAATGCTGTCAAGATTTTCATATATCGGAATCTTGTGCCTACATTGCTTGGGGATATCCTCCACTCATTTCACACACGAACAATGAGGAAAAGAGGTGTTCTCATGTGATGTACTCCTCTTCTAGCAAGGTGGTTTATTTCTCACCTTCCCCAGTCAGTCTTGAAGAATGAACAAGGCTTGAGATGGTCACAACGATTGATGACTCTTACACATTCTGATGTTCATTGGTGTTCTCGGTCCAGAGAAAATGTCATCATCATTGATCATTGTGGGGAATTCCCTAATGTCCCATTACTTGGAATTAAGGGAGGCATTACCTACAACCCCTGTTTGGCTCTAAGAAAGTTTGGGTATGCCCGAAGGGATTGCCCTCATGACATGCTGATTCCATACTTGGTTTTTGACTTAGACAACGACGCTCAAGGACTTCGACAAAGGTTTATCCAAGCTTGGAGGATGCCTAACAAAGTGGACAGTAAGACACTGGGACACAAGAATTCCATCCCCCTTGAGCCTTACCTCAAGTGGGTACGAACCCGCGCCCAGAGTCTTATGATGCCTTACCCCTGCATTCTCCCCGTGATCAAATAGCCTGTTATGGAAGGAGAGGTTCCATACACCCTCCTACATCCTGACATGCCAACATCATTGGAAGAATTGCAAAAGAGTTGGATAAAGCTCAAGGAAGAATGAAATACCTTTGAAGCCAGTTTCTATGCCAGTGAGAAGAAGGTTTTGGAACTTACCAGTCGACTTCACAAAGAGAAGAATCTCAACACTTACATCACACCAAAGAGATGCGCAACGTCCTTTTACATTAAGAATTTTGTAATATTTTGCCCATGGGGCATTTATGTACTAACAAATTTCTTCTTATTAATATGACGTGTGTTCTTTTTGTTTGCAACAACTTTGAATTTCTGAATCCTCGAATGCATTACATGAATACATATCATTCATCATATGCATAAGCAGGTCTTCACACCAGGTTTCCTTATCTTTCTGTTGTTTATTTCAGCAAGATGGACATAGAGCAGACGGTCAAAGATCTACAGACACAAAATTCGTAGTTCCAACAACTCCTCATGACCATGGCAAAGGGTCAAGAGGACCTTAAAGCACTGTTAGAAAAGGAAAAGGAAAAAGAAAAGAATTGGAGTGGCCACTATGGGAAGAAGATTTGAGAACCAGGCTAGAAGGGTCTTAGATTTCCCCTCGACGTCTGATGAAGGGGATGGAAAAGGAAAAGGAGCTGCAGTACCTTCCGAGTTCGAGGCTGAAGAAGAAGAAGAGGAAGAGGATGAGGATTACTCTGAGCAGCAGTACCCTCCTGCGGACGATAAGTGTAAGAATCTGGAAGATCGGCTGGCAGCCATGGAGGTACAAAGAGTACCTGGGCTGGATTTCGAAGAACTAGGGTTGGTTGATGGGATCGTCATTCCCCCTAAATTCAAAGTACCTACATTCGGTAAATACGATGGTTTGTCTTGCCCGAAGATGCATCTGCGATCTTACGTCAGAAAGATCCAACCTCACTCTTCTGATAAGGATCTATGGGTCCACCTTTTTCAAGATAGTTTGTCGGGTACACAATTGGACTGGTTCTACCAACTTAAGAGATCTGATGTACATAACTGGGAGGATTTGGTACGACAATATCAGTATAACACAGACTTAGCACCTACTCGTACTCAATTACAGAGTATGGGTATGGTTGCTAACGAGGGCTTTAAGGAGTATGCCCAGAAGTGGAGGGACCTGGCTGGAAGGGTGCAGCCACCATTGTCTGAAAGAGAGCTGGTTGATATGTTTTTGGGGTTGCTGTCTGGTCCATTCTTTAATTACCTGATAGGGAGTTCATCGGCAGGTTTCACTGAATTAATTCTGACTGGTGAACAAGTTGAAGCTGGCATCAAGAGTGGTAAGATTCAAAAAGATACATCTTCTTCTGCCGCTGTCAAAAAACCTTTTCCAGCCAAGAAAGAGGTGTCAGCTGTTTACACCCAAAAAGGTCGAGGAAGAGAAGAGCGACGATCAATGGTGTGGGCTGTAATGATCCAAAAGACTGCAAATGATCAGCCTAGGATTGATCAACCAAGAACCAACCAACAAAGAGGAGGAAGGCCTGCTAGGCAGTTCACCAAAATAAACATGACGCCTGCCCAGGTTCTCCCCCATATCTTGAAGCTGAACCTTACAACCTTGAGAGATACACCACAAAATCTGAATACAACTTCTCCTTTTTATCATGCCAATGCTAAATGTGCTTACCA
This sequence comes from Vicia faba, assembly GCA_948472305.1. Classification (NCBI taxonomy): domain Eukaryota; kingdom Viridiplantae; phylum Streptophyta; class Magnoliopsida; order Fabales; family Fabaceae; genus Vicia; species Vicia faba. The sequence continues at coordinate 107,438 of CATIWC010001323.1, read as the reverse complement.
TTCTGACGGCATAGGGCACGACACCAACAACTGTTGGGCCCTAAAAAACAAGATCCAAGATTTAATAGATGCGAAGGAGATAGAATTCGATGCGCCCGAAAAGCCGAACATGATTTCTGCCCCAATGCCGAAGCATGGTCACAGTACCCATGCTATTGAAGAGGATCTATATGTTGCTGCTATTGATGACTTAATGACTCCTTTTCCAATGATCAAGATGAATCTATTGAAAGCCGGGATTTTCCCGGGCTGTGAAAAAGATTGTTACCTTTGTTCAACCTTGCAATCCGACTGTCCGCTATTGAAGTCAGGCATCCAACGCCTGATGGATACTCAGGAAATCCTCTTCAAGAAAACTCCTGTTACTCCTGTTACTCTAATCAACGATGTTGCCATAATCACCATTTCTGACAATCTTTCCAAGGCCTGCAAAAGTACTGTTAAGATTACACCCGATCCAAAGTTTGTACCGCTGAAGATTACCATGCTGGGGCCTATCCCATATAAGTCCAATAAGACAATACCGTGGAATTATGGATGAGAGATCTTCTACCACAGTGTTAAGCAGATTGAATCAGTCGAAGAGAATTCCGATGAAGAAACTCTTGATGTAGGAAATATTGCGGGGACAAGTAAGATAACTCGTAGCAGAAGAATCTTCTCTCCGGGGATTGCTCCTCCAAGGGCAATCTTCGGACCCTCAAGTGCTCCTGTGCTAGTCAAGATATCTGTGCGAAGTCCAGTGATTGAAGAAATTGTTACTCCTGAAGTTGCACCTTCTGTTGTTACTGTTGACAAAGGTAAGGGGATCCAAGAAGCGCCCGTCAGGACGAGGGCTCAGCCTTTGGTTATCCCCGAGACGACCCAAAAGGAAATGGAGGAGATTTTAAAGATAATTAAGAAGAGCGACTATGATGTCGTAGAACAATTGGGGAAAACCCCTTCAAAAATCTCTATGCTAGCTCTGTTGCTCTGCTCCGTGGCTCATGCCAAAGCCTTGATCAAATTCCTGAAGACGGCGCACGTGCCTCAAGAAACTTCTACAGATCAGTTTCAAGAGTGTGTAGCTAGCCTTACAGCTGACAATGGTCTTGGCTTCTCTGATGCCGATCTGACGTCTAAGGGAAGAAAGCATAATGATGCGCTGCATGTTTTGGTAGAGTGCAGAGGGACCACACTTCCTCACGTTCTGGTTGATACCGGGTCATCTTTAAACGTTCTACCAAGGAAAGCATTGTATAGACTAGACTACGAAGGTTTGACCTTAAAGCCCAGTAATATCATTGTTAGAGCTTTCGACGGTTCTAAGCGGATGGTTCACGAAGAGGTGGACATCCCAATTAAGGTGGGAACGGAAATTTTCAACTCTACATTTTATGTGATGGACATCCGTCCTTCATATTCATGCTTGTTGGGAAGGTCATGGATCCACAATGCTGGGGCAGTCACTTCTTCTCTAGACCAGATGCTCAAGTACCCAGTCCAGGGTAAAATCATAATAGTTCATGGTGAGGAGGAGTATATGATAAGCCACCTTAACTCTTTTCGCTACGTGGAGTTAGATGGTGAATTCATAGAAACACCTTTCCAACACTTTGAAGAGGTTTCTCCTGAAGTTGCGGTAGCCAAGAAAATGACTGATGTGCCCATCATTACCAAACATGTGTCTCGGATGTCATCCCTTAAAGATGCAGAGGTCGTGATCAAGGAAGGAGGAAGCACAGTATGGGGTCAACTGCCAGATTTTCCTTACAAGACATATAAGTTCGGTTTCGGTTTCACTGCTGCTAGTCAGAAGGCTGTGCGTCGCTCCCGGGCTGGAGGACTACCATTAAAGATCACTCATCATGGAGTTCATGCTTTGGAAGATGTTGAAGATGAGAACAACTTTGAAGATTGGATCTTTCCGACCATTGAAGGAGGACTGAACAATTGGGAGGCGAAAGACTTTGTTCCCATTACTTTCATCAATCAGTAATTTATCTTTTGAACATTTTCCGTTGGTCTGTAATAATTTTTAAACAATTCGTACACTCTTTTGCCTTGTGCCTTACCCGGGGCATATAGGTCCATTTGTAAGGGTTATGATTCTTCATTTTCATATGCCATTTTTAATGAATCATGGACGTTTTCATTTATAAACCTTTGTGTTCATTTTCTCTCTTTTTACATTTTATTTTGTTTAAAGGTGGCTATCCCTTACACACAACCACACTCACAAAATGCAGGTACCCATCCACTCCGGATTCCATGGGTAACAATTCTGCTATGGCCTTCAGTGACTCTGAAGATCTGGTCAATCATGCCGAATATGAAGGTGATGAAGACTGTGAAGTGCCTAGAGAGTTGGCTAGACTTCTACAACAGGAAGAAAGGGCTATTCTACCCCATGAAGAGCTATTAGAGACTATCAACTTTGGTACTGCCGAAGACAGAAAAGGGGTTAAGTGGGTGCCAACCTAGAGCCAAGTGTCAAAGAGCACTCAGTTCAGCTGTTGAATGAATATGTTGAGATCTTCGCCTGGTCCTATGAAGACATGCCAGGACTGGATACAGATATTGTGGTTCACCATCTCCCTACAAGAGAAGACTGTCCACCAATTAAACAGAAAGTCCGCAGAATGAGGCCCGATATATCTGAAAAGATCAAAGCTAAAGTGATGAAGCAGTTCAATGCTGGATTTCTTACTGTTACTTCCTATCCGCAATGGGTTGCTAACATTGTGCCCGTGCCTAAGAAGGACGGCAAAGTCAGAATGTGTGTGGACTACAGAGACTTAAACCGGGCTAGCCCTAAAGATGACTTTCCATTACTGCACATTGACATCTTGGTTGACAACACAGCTCAACATAAGGTATTTTCTTTCATGGATGGATTTTCAGGGTACAACCAGATCAAAATGGCATCTGAAGACATGGAGAAGACTACTTTTGTTACGCAATGGGGTACCTTCTGCTATAAAGTGATGCCAATCAGACTGAAGAATGCCGGGGCAACCTATCAGCGAGCCATGGTAGCTTTGTTTCATAACATGATACATCATGAGATTGAAGTCTACGTAGACGACATGATAGCCCGTTCACAAACAAAAGAAGAACACCTCGACCATCTGCAGAAGCTGTTTGTCAGATTGAAGGAGTATAAGCTCATACTGAACCCTAGCAAGTGCACCTTCGTAGTTAGGTCCGGTAAACTCTTGGGGTTCATCGTCAGCAACAAAGGCATTGAGGTTGATCCTGCCAAAGTCAAAGCCATACAAGAAATGCCTGCCCCTCGCACTGAAAATGAGGTCAGAGGTTTCTTAGGACGCTTAAACTACATTGCAAGGTTCATTTCTCACCTGACATCTACCTGTTAGCCAATCTTCAAACTGTTGAAGAAGGATCAGGTGGTTGAATGGAATGATGACTGTCAAGTTGCTTTCGATAAAATCAAGGAGTATTTGCTAGAACCTCCTATATTGATACCATCCATCGAAGGAAGGCCGCTAATCATGTATCTGACTGTTTTGGATAACTCAATGGGGTGCATACTGGGCCAACATGACGAGTCTGGTCGAAAAGAGCATGCCATTTATTACCTTAGCAAAAAGTTTACCGACTGTGAGACTCGCTATTCATTGCTCGAGAAATCTTGCTGCGCTTTGGTATGGGCTGCTCGCCGGCTAAGGCAGTATATGTTGACACATGCCACTCTGCTGATTTCTAAAATGGATCCGATCAAGTACATCTTCGAAAAGCCCGCTTTATCTGGAAGAATTGATAGATGGAAAATGATCCTGACTGAGTATGATATCCAGTACACAACCCAAAAAGCTATAAAGGGGAGTGTACTAGCTGACCATCTAGCTCATCAAGCTGTCGAAGATTACCAATCCATGAAGTTCGACTTCCCCGACAAAGGCATTATGACATTGGACAACATTGAAGGAAACAGACCGTATGACAGACCTAAAACAAGGATCCCGATGGACCCTGTACTTTGATGGTGCTTCAAATGCACTTGGCAACGGTATCGGCGCAGTACTTATCACTCCAGAAGGCTGTCATACACCTTTCACCACTAGACTCTGCTTTAGCTGCACCAAAAACATAGCCGAGTATGAAGCTTGTATCTTTGGTCTCAAGGCTGCTATTAACTTGGGAATCAAATCTTTGGTTGTATTTGGGGACTCAGCTTTGGTTATCAGTCAAATCAAAGGAGAGTGAGACACCAAACATCCTAATCTCATCCCATACAAAGAACATGTCCTGAGATTGTTACCTCATTTCTAGCAGATTACCTTTGAGCACTTATCGCGAGAAGAAAATCAGTTAGCAGATGCTCTAGCTACAATGTCTTCCATGTTTAAACTTAACTTAGATAATGAGGCTCCCAAAATCACCGTCGAGCGAATGGATGAACCTTCACATTGTCACGAGATTAATACCAAAGAAGTAGTGGAACAACCCTGGTTTCATGAAATCAAAAGGTATCTCAAGACTCGAGAATACCATGAAGGAGCTTCAGTCAACGACAAAAAGTTCTTAAGGAGATTTGCTGCCAAGTTCTTCCTGAGCAATGGTATCCTATACAAGCGCAACCATGATTGTGTTCTGCTTCCTTGTGTGGACAAGGTGGAAGCTGAGCTGATCATGACTGAACTGCATAGTGGCACATTTGGCACCCATTTGAGCGGACATATTATGGCTAAGAACATTCTAAGGGCAGGCTACTACTTGTCTACCATGGAAGCTGACTGTCATCAATATTCCCATACTTGTCACAAATGCCAAATCTATGCTAACAAAGTAATATTCCTCCAGTTCATCTTAATGTTCTAACACCTCCTTGGCCATTCACAATGTGAGGAATTGACATGATTGGAGAGATCAAGCCTACGACATCCAATGGACATCGCTTCATCCTGGTGGCTATAGATTACTTTACCAAATGGGTCGAAGCAGCTTCCTTCGCCTCCGTTACAAAGAATGTGGTTGCCCGCTTCATCAAGCAGGACCACATTTGCCGGTACGGTATCCCTGACCGTATCATCACGGACAATGGTACAAACCTGAACAACACCATGATCACCGCTCTGTGCGAGCAGTTCAAGATTTAACATCATAATTCATCTCCCTATCGGCCAAAGATGAACGGTGATGTTGAAGTTGCAAACAAAAATATCAAGAAGATCATTCAAAAAATGGCAGTCACCTACAAGGACTGGCATGAGATGTTACCGTTTGCTCTGCACGGATATCGTACCACGGCGCGTACTTCATCCGGGGCAACCCCCTTTTCCTTGGTATATGGCATGGAAGTTGTTTTACCTATGGAGGTTCAGATTCCTTCCTTGAGAATTATGAAGGATGTTGGTTAAAGTGAAGACGATTGGATTTATACCCGGCTTGATCAACTTAATTTGATCGACGAGAAGCGACTTACTGCTGTTTGTCATGGTCAGACATATCAAAAACGGATGATCAAGGCTTTCAACAAGAAAGTCAGGCGTCAGGTATATCAAGTCGGAGATCTTGTAATCAAGCGGATCATCTTGCCGCAAAGTGATCCCAGGGGCAAGTGGACTCCTACTTACGAAGGACCATTTGTGATCAAAAACATCTTTTCTTGTGGGGCTATGATTCTAACCACCATGGACGGCGACGATCTGCCTCACCCTGCGAATGCAGACATAATCAAAAGATACTATGCATAAACGACCCGACAAGTCGAAAACCCGAAAGGGCGACTTGGGAAAAAATGGGCATCCCGATGAATCGAAAACCCGAAAGGGCGGTTCAGGCAAAAATTAAAGATAAACAAGAAAAAATATGTACACCCGACAAGTTGAAAACTCGAAAGGGCGACTTGGGAAAAAAGGGTTTTCCCGGTGGATCGAAAACCCAAAAGGGCGGTCCAGGCAAAAGTTAGGGAATTAAAGCGTATGACTATGTCTAGTCGGATCACTTTAAGAACAATCTCTTCACGGACAAGCTCCAAGCTTCTGATCAATCCAATCATCTGCGGACGAAGCGACAAATGGACAAGATACTCAGAGTTGCGAAGGCTATAGCAGAATGGGAACCCCATGGAATTGTTGCACATAGCCATCTTTCTTTGTATAAAATCTTTTCTCAATTTTATAATAGTTCATGGTGAGGTGGAGTATATGATAAGCCACCTTAACTCTTTCCGCTACGTGGAGTTAGATGGTGAATTCATAGAAACACCTTTCCAACACTTTGAAGAGGTTTGTCCTGAAGTTGCGGTAGCCAAGACAATGACTGATGTGCCCATCATTACCAAACCTGTGTCCCGGATGTCATCCCTTAAAGATGCAGAGGTTGTGATCAAGGAAGGAGGAAGCACAGTATGGGGTCAACTGCTAGATTTTCCTTACAAGACAGATAAGTTCGGTTTGGGTTTCACGGCTGCTAGTCAGAAGGCTGTGTGTTGCTCTCGGGCTGGAGGACCACCATTAAAGATCACTCATCACGGAGTTCATGCTTTGGAAGATGTTGAAGATGAGAACAACTTTGAAGATTGGATCTTTCCGACCATTGAAGGAGGACTGAACAACTGGGAGGCGAAAGACTTTGTTCCCATTACTTTCATCAATCAGTAATTTATCTTTTGAACATTTTCTATTGGTTTATAATAATTTTTAGACAATTCGTACACTCTTTTTCCTTGTGCCATACCCGGGGCATATAGGTCCATTTGTAAGGGTTTTGATTCTTCATTTTCATATGCCATTTTTAATGAATAATGGACGTTTTCATTTATAAACCTTTGTGTTCATTTTCTTTCTTTTTACATTTTATTTTGTTTAAAGGTGGCTATCCCTTACACACACCCACACTCACAAAATGTAGGTACCCATCCACTTCGGATTCCATGGGTAACAATTCTGCTATGGCCTTCAGTGACTCTGAAGATCTTGTCAATCATGCCGAATACGAAGGTGATGAAGACTGTGAAGTTCCTGGAGAGTTGGCTAGACTTCTACAACAGGAAGAAAGGGCTATTCTGCCCCACGAAGAGCTATTAAAGACTATCAACTTGGGTACTGCCGAAGACAGAAAAGGGGTTAAAGTGGGTGCCAACCTAGAGCCAAGTGTCAAAGAGCGCTTAGTTCAACTGTTGAATGAATATGTTGAGATCTTCGCCTGGTCCTATAAAGACATGCCAGGACTGGATACAAATATTATGGTTCACAGTCTCCCTACAAGAGAAGACTGTCCACCAATTAAACAGAAAGTCCGCCGAATGAGGCCCGATATGTCTGAAAAGATCAAAGATGAAGTGATGAGCAGTTCAATGTTGGCTTTCTTGTTGTTACTTCCTATCCGCAATGGGTTGCTAACATTGTGCCCGTGCCTAAGAAGGACGGCAAAGTCAGAATGTGTGTGGACTACAGAGACTTAAACAGGGCTAGCCCTAAAGATGACTTTCCATTACTGCATATTGACATCTTGGTTGACAACACAGCTCAACATAAGGTATTTTCTTTCATGGATGGATTTTCAGGGTACAACCAGATCAAAATGGCCCCCGAAGACATGGATCAGACTACTTTTGTTACGCAATGGGGTACCTTCTGCTATAAAGTGATGCCAATCAGACTGAAGAATGTCGGGGCAACCTATCAGCGAGCCATGGTAGCTTTGTTTCATGACATGATACATCATGAGATTGAAGTCTACGTAGACGACATGATAGCCCATTCACAAACAGAAGAAGAACACCTCGACCATCTGCAGAAGCTGTTTGTCAGATTAAAGGAGTATAAGCTCAGACTGAACCCTAGCAAGTGCACCTTCGTAGTTAGGTCCGGTAAACTCTTGGGATTCATCGTCAGCAACAAAGGCATTGAGGTTGATCCTGCCAAAGTCAAAGCCATACAAGAAATGCCTGCCCCTCGTACTGAAAATGAGGTCAGAGGTTTCTTAGGACGCTTAAACTACATTGCAAGGTTCATTTCTCACCTGACATCTACCTGTTAGCCAATCTTCAAACTGTTGAAGAAGGATCAGGTGGTTGAATGGAATGATGACTGTCAAGTTGCTTTCGATAAAATCAAGGAGTATTTGCTAGAACCTCATATATTGATACCACCCATCGAAGGAAGGCCGCTAATCATGTATCTGACTGTTTTGGATAACTCAATGGGGTGCGTACTGGGCCAACATGACGAGTCTGGTCGAAAAGAGCATGCCATTTATTACCTTAGCAAATAGTTTACCGACTGTGATAATCGCTACTCACTGCTCGAGAAAACTTGTTGTGCTTTGGTATGGGCTGCTCTCCGGCTAAGGCAGTATATGTTGACACATGCCACTCTGCTGATTTCTAAAATGGATCTGATCAAGTACATCTTCAAAAAGACCGCTTTATCTGGAAGAATCGCTAGGTGGCAAATGATCCTGACTAAGTATGATATCCAGTACACAAACCAAAAAGCTATAAAGGGGAGTGTACTAGCTGACCATCTAGCTCATCAAGCTGTCGAAGATTACCAATCCATGAAGTTCGACTTCCCCGACGAAGACATTATGACATTGGACAACATTGAAGGAAACAGACCGTATGACGAACCCAAAACAAGGATCCCGATGGACCCTGTACTTTGATGGTGCTTCAAATGCACTTGGCAATGGTATCGGCGCGGTACTTATCACTCCAGAAGGCTGTCATACACCTTTCACCGCTAGACTTTGCTTCAGCTGCACCAAAAACATAGCCGAGTATGAAGCTTGTATCTTTGGTCTCAAGGCTGCTATTAACTTGGGAATCAAATCTTTGGTTGTATTTGGGGACTCAGCTTTGGTTATCAGTCAAATCAAAGGAGAGTGAGACACCAAACATTCTAATCTCATCCCATACAAAGAAAATGTCCTGAGATTGTTACCTCATTTCGAGCAGATTACCTTTGAGCACTTATCGCGAGAAGAAAATTAGTTAGCAGATGCTCTAGCTACAATGTCTTCCATGTTTAAACTTAACTTAGATAATGAGGCTCCCCAAATCACCGTCGAGCGAATGGATGAACCTTCACATTATCACGAGATTAATACCGAAGAAGTAGTGGAACAACCATGGTTTCATGAAATCAAAAGGTATCTCAAGACTCGAGAATACCCTGAAGGAGCTTCAGTCAACGACAAAAAGTTCTTAAGGAGATTTGCTGCCAAGTTCATCCTGAGCAATGGTATCCTATACAAGCGCAACCATGATTGTGTTCTGCTTCCTTGTGTGGACAAGGTGGAAGCTGAGCAGATCATGACTGAACTGCATAGTGGCACATTTGGCACCCATTTGAGCGGACATATTATGGCTAAGAAGATTCTAAGGGCAGGCTACTACTGGTCTACCATGGAAGCTGATTGTCATCAATATTCCCATACTTGTCACAAATGCCAAATCTATGCTAACAAAGTACATATTCCTCCAGTTCCTCTTAATGTTCTAACAGCTCCTTGGCCATTCACAATGTGGGGAATCGACATGATTGGAGAGATCAAGCCTACGGCATCCAATGGACATCGCTTCATCCTGGTGGCTATAGATTACTTTACCAAATGGGTCGAAGCAGCTTCCTTCGCCTCCGTTACAAAGAATGTGGTTTCCCGCTTCATCAAGCAGGACCTCATTTGCCGGTACAGTATCCCTGACCGTATCATCACGGACAATGGTACAAACCTGAACAACACCATGATCATCGCTCTGTGCGAGCAGTTCAAGATTCAACATCATAATTCATCTCCCTATCGGCCAAAGATGAACGGTGTTGTTGAAGCTGCAAACAAAAATATCAAGAAGATCATTCAAAAAATGGCAGTCACCTACAAGGACTGGCATGAGATGTTACCGTTTGCTCTGCACGGATATTGTACCACGGTGCATACTTTATCTTGGGCAACCCCCTTTTCCTTGGTATATGGCATGGAAGCTGTTTTACTTATGGAGGTTCAGATTCCTTCCTTGAGAATTATGAAGGATGTTGGTTTAAGTGAAGACGATTGGATTCAGACCCGGCTTGATCAACTTAATTTGATCGACGAGAAGCGACTTACTGCTGTTTGTCATGGTCAGACATATCAAAAACGGATGATTAAGGCTTTCAACAAGAAAGTCAGGTGTCAGGTATATCAAGTCGGAGATCTTGTAATCAAGCGGATCATCTTGCCGCAAAGTGATCCCAGGGGCAAGTGGACTCCTACTTACGAAGGACCATTTGTGATCAAAAACATCTTTTCTGGTGGGGCTATGATTCTAACCACCATGGACAGCGACGACCTTCCGCACCCTGCAAATGCATACATAATCAAAAGATACTACGCATAAACAACCCGATAAGTCGAAAATCCGAAAGGGCGACTTGGGCAAAAATGGGCATCCCGGTGAATCGAAAACCAGAAAGGGCGGTTCAGGAAAAAATTAGGGATAAACAAGAAAAAATATGTACACCCGGCAAGTTGAAATCCAGAAAGGGCGACTTGGGCAAAAAAGGGTTTTCCCGGTGGATCGAAAACCCAAAAGGGAGGTCCAGGCAAAAGTTAGGGAATTAAAGCGTATGACTATGACTCGTCAGATCACTTTAAGGACAATCTCTTCACGGACAAGCTCCAAGCTTCTGATCAATCCAATCATCTGCGGACGAAGCGACGAATGGACAAGATACTCAGAGTTGCGAAGGCTATAGCAGAATGGGAACCCCATGGAATTGTTGCACATAGCCATCTTTCTTTGTATAAAATATTTTCTCAATTTTATGACAACATTCTTTTACTAGGATGTCTGTTTCCTTTGTACAAAATACTTACACAAAGTTAATAAAAAGATACTTCAAAGTGCAGAAATTTGTTTGCCTTTTCTTTCTTTTTACACTTGTGTTTTATTCGAAAACGTCCAATGATTTATTAAATGAGCATATGCATTTGAATATAATCACTGCTTACAAATAAAATGAAATGAGAAAGGATAATTACTAATAAGATGAAAGTATAGGAAGATGTCTTTAGGCTATTCCATGAGAAATCCCCTGCAATACATCATCCAGATCCTCGGCGGAACTAAAGCCTTGAAACGCATGTCCCCAACGGAGTTAAGTTTCAAGAATACCCATCAGAGTTGAGTTTTCAAATCCCCAATCCCCAGCGGAGAAAAACTTTTAACTGCAAACCCTCAGTAAGGATGAAACTTTCTTCCCCAAGCGGAGCCAAAACTTCAGCCTTTGAACACCAGTGAGGACCATCCAGTTTCCTCCATTATCCTTGAAGAGTCACTTTAAAACCAGATAATTCCCCAGAGATTTATTCTTTCCCAACAAAGTCTCCGCGGTCAAATCAACACGTCATGAAGATCCCCAGTGGAAATTATTCAGTTTTCCTGATATCTTCAACAGAACGGAGATCCTCACTCTTGAAGTCCCTAGTAGATTGGCATACAACCCAAACTCTTGATCTCCCCAGCAATATAGCTTCTTCCCACAGAGGTTGTCAAAGATCTTGAATCTCCAACAGTGGTCTTGGATTTATTTTCCCCGACAGCGGTCAAAGATTTTATTATCTCCAACTATCCAGGATTTATTTTCCTCAGCAAGACGTCTAATCAGCTTACATGCGCATACATTACCTTCATAAATCATGAGCATTGACAAAACAGATGTATTGCATCATACATTTCATGCAACATAAAATTTATGTTTCAGCTAACATTCTGCCCTTTTCAGGATGAAATTGATAGCTACCTAAGACAGGTATTCAAAACTCAGAAAACGGCTTAGAGATGCTCCAGACACGGATGCTCTCCTATTTGCTTATTCAAATCAAGGGGCAGATTCCTGTTCCAATTATAAAGCCTGGGTTCGACCAGATAATACCTTGATTATACTGAAGCCCGGAGATCGACCAGAAAATAGTTGAATCCCCTGAAAATTCTTCTGAAACCTGGACGTTGACCAGATAGAAAGTAAAGTATTGTGAAGCCTGGATGTCGACCAGATAGCAATACAAGACTGTGAAGCCTGGACATTGACCAGATAACAGTAAGGTATACTGTGAAACTTGGATGTTGGCCAAATAACAGTTTACTCGGCCAATTACTTTGAAGCCCGAATCCAACAAGATATTAGTAGGCCTCAAAATCAAAAGGGAAACCCGGATGTTAACCGGATAACCATTTGATATTCTTCTGAAACTTGGACGTTGACAAGATAGGAAGTAAAGTATTGCAAAGCCTGGATGTTGACCAGATAGTAATACAATACTATGAAGCATGGACGTTGACCAGATAACAGTAAGGTATACTATGAAACTTGGATGTTGACCAAATAACAGTTTATTTGGCCAATTACTTTGACGCCCGGATCCAACCGGATATTAGTAGGCCCCAAAATCAAAAGGGAAACCCGGATGTTGACCGGATAACCATTTTATATTCTTCTGAAACCTGGACGTTGACCAGATAGGGAGCGAAGTTTCGTGAAGCCTGGATGTTGACCAGATAGCAATACAAGACTGTAAAGCCTGGATGTTGACCAAATAGCAGTTCACTTTCACTCTTCAACCGAAAGATGACTCCCCAGTAGAATAACAGACGACTAAAGTTCTATTTCTACCACAACAGAGATCAACATTCCCCGACATAGTACTCCTCAACATCACGTGTACGGGCCCTCGCAAAGGAATCTCTTATGCGATCAATTTTTCTTGGATGGCATATTTAAGCCCATCTCTGACAAGATTCTACCATCTCCAAATGGCATCTTTAAGCCCATTCCCGCAGCTACATTTTGACGAGTGCAAATTTACGGGCACTCTAGTGTCCAATCATCTTTTACCTTCGAGTCACGAAAGGCAAACTCGCCAATCTAACTCTTCAGGTTCAAGAAGATTGAACAGGGGCAGATGTTGTACCCTAAAATTTTCCCTCTCATTTTATCAATATTTTTCATCACAAGACTCTTTGAACTCAAGACCAAGCTAGGGTTTGCTCTGCTCAAGATATCTCCTTGCACTGATGACCTGAAATTAGGGTTTGAGTTTGCACAAATATTTTTGGACTTCTAATGCTCAAAGTGACTTTCATACTTCATGTTGGACTTATAAGATTGTCCATGCCAAGTTTCAAGCCTTGAATCAAATTTTTACCCAGTCAATTGGACAATTGACCTAGAAATCAGTTGTATTGGGGAAAAAGTCAACTGTGGACAATTTATAGTCAAACCTCATAATTTTTGACCCACATCAACATTATTAGCTCACATGAACCATTTGATCAAGTTTGGGCCACAACTCCTCAAGAAATTTGATCAGATCACCAAAAGGGCAAAATGGTCATTTTTAGGGTTTTGACTGTATAAGGGTAATTTCCGATTTTTCACCTAGCCAATGGCAAATTGGGTTCAAGCATGGATTTAAAGACTCAATGGAATTATCTTGACCTATTCACAAGGTTCAAAAGATCTCAATTGCATTTGATTGACAGATGAATTTTTTAGTCAACTGATCAAAATTTGACTGTATACTGAAAAGTCAAACTTTGACTTTTTGGTCAAAATCAAGTGCCAAGGGTCATTTTTCATCAAGATGTGTCAAAAAATGAAACTTGTTCATCAAGAAACCTAATTTTGCAAATTAGGGTTTAAAATTAAAAAATTTCATAACTTAGAATTTTTCTAAGTTATAAAAATTTCTTATTTTTTCACAACTTTGCCCACCATTTTCACCTTGATGCATTTGGATTCAAACAAAACTTCCAACATGAAAGTTGTAGTCCTCCACAAAGTCTATAACGTTTATTCACAAAGTTTTCTAAAAAGAAGATTGGATCTCAAGTTATGATTTTTAGAACAAGGGTCCATGAAACTTTTAACTTATTGAAATTTTGTCCTAGTTTAGGCAGGATTTTGACCTATCTTCTTGGTAATTTTACACCTAGTTCCACTTGGAATCTCAAAATTCATTTCAAAGATGGATTGTAGAGAATTTTTCAAGCTTTCCAAAATGTCCTAGAACTATCCAAAATCATTTGTGGTTATGGAGAATCGAAGGCTTGAAGTTGGCAAAAACTCACTTTTTATCCATGGCATGTTCATATTGATACAAGTTGCAAACTCTAACCAGCCTTGCTTACACTAGATTACAGGTCCCAAAACCCTTCCATACTCAATAATTAAATTCAAATCCATTTGTCTAAGGCTTTGTTTTGGTCATTAGAAGATTATACAATAGATTAATCCAAAAATGGTAAAAGGTGCATTACCATTTTTGTCAAAATCTTGCTTTATGTCAAATTGCATCCTTGAGCATTGAACCATATCTTGTACAGCAAATCAAATCCACAAACTTGAGGGGTCAAAAGCATATTGTGCAAGCTGATAGATAGCCTGAACAGGCCTGTCTTGCATCACTTGTCCACTTTTGCTTCATATACAAGAAATTTGTAAAACACAACACAACTTGAATATCAGAGAAAACCAACTTTGGCAAGCAGTTGAGACAAGTTTCACACATCCCTTTGAACCAGAAACACAATCCTTTGAGCCCTCAAACCTCCCATAGCACAAAATCACATTCCATTGGCAAAACAGGGCAGCTTCTGCATCTTGAGTTCTATCTCACAAGTTGCTCGTGCGTTTTGCCCCAAACCTGTTCAAATACCTTCCATACAACCTATCCAAGCTATCCCAACCCTTAAACACTGACTGTAACTCCCTTTAAAAGGTTTGCCATTTTTGATTTCATCTTGTGCAGGTTGAGTTCTGTAGGTTTGTTCAAGCACATTCAAGGCAAGCTAGGCATTGGGGAAGGTCAGAGGAAGTTCAAGCAAGCTCCCAAACACCTCAGGCCTCATTGAAAAGCTCTACATTGTCAGACACGATCTCAACTGAAACAGGTTTTTATCGACTTCCTATCTCTCTATTTAGGAATCATTAGGCTTAGGTTTGTGAATAAAAAATGTAGTATTCATAGCTATGAAGCTGTACATATGCTCAGTTTTTATTTAAATTAAGCGTGTTAAGAGAATTTGATCCATGAACTTCTTGAAAAAATTAGGTTAGGATTTAGGGCCATAGAAATTCTCTTTGGTCTTTGAGAGTTAGATCGAGTTCTTTACATGGTTGGATTCGTCTTGAAAAATTCTACAACTTTGATGTTTTGAGTTTTTGCATTAGAGCAAGAATGCAGGATCTAGCATTTTGTACAGGGCGCGCGTAATTTTGAGACAAAGGTTGAAGATAAAGTCTGGTGGGCTGGGCTTGGTCCTAGCTTTATTTTTGGCACCCCCCTCATTACTGATTGCACCCCCTGGCCCATTTCTTCATATTTTTGTATTTTTCCATTTTATTTTCATTTCTGATTTTATTTTACTATTTTCCAAACATAAAAAATACGAAAAATACTTTTATAAATTTTCACATTTATTTTTATTTTTGTATTTTATTTTATTTTTTCTAACATAAAAATAATTTAATTAATATATACTTTTATTTTGTTAATGAAACCTTAAAAATAATATATAATAATATTATACTTTTTTTATTCTTTATTTATTTATACTCCAATAATATTTTTCTAAATATATTTTATTTTTGTATATACATTATTTTATTTTTATTGTACATAAAAATATATATAATATATATTTACTTTCTTAAAAGAAAATTAGGGTTTTTGCCCCTTAATAAAAAATAATCTTTTTATTTCTTTTTTTTTTACATTAAATATTTTTACATACATAAAAATAAACAAAACATTTTTTACATATTCATAATATTTTGCATTTTTGTTTAATTTATTCATTTAAATATTGTTTATTTATTATTTGTACCAATTATTCAATTTGGATGTAATAGTAATATTAGGGTTTTAATTTCTTGCAAATATTCCCCATTGAAAAATTGTATTCCCCTTCCCCCATCAAATGTTGTAATAGTGTAGATTTATTTTACGCATTTTATGTTTTCAATTATGCCATGTTAGAGATTAGGGTTTGTATGCGAAAAATCCAAAATCAAACAAATAGCTTGACTAATACAAAGGCAAAAAGCATGTAAATTGACAACACAATGCAAACTTGCACCCCTAGGGTTTCACCCACTTGTTGCCTTTAAAATGGCCATGTTATGCATGTTAAGTATCTTTGGCAAAACAAAAACAAAACAAAAGATCATAGTCACTCGATGACGCTATCTTGGTTGCCTATACAAAAATGATCTAGTCCCTCAAAAATTTGCTAAAGATACTTGGCAATATTGTTATCATGGTCAATACGATGACCCACGCCTGTCCCGTTTAACATCCAAACACAAGGTTGTTTACCAAATGCAATGGTAAAATAACACTGTCAAAAGGGTTAAAAACATATAGGAAAGATCTTTGAGTAAAATAGGGTAGACAACTCTTAGTTACTTGATCAAAACTTGCAAAACATCCTTGCTATTTTCAAACACACCTCACAACATAATTTCAAAACATTTCCCAAATCAAACTTTCAAACATTGAAATATCTTTTCAAAAGACAAACACCTTTGTATATATTCAAACGAGAATCATTACAAAGGTTGCCACAACGATGGCCTCTTTTCAAAGCATTTTCAAAAAACCACACACAAAGAACCATTTCAAACAATTGAAAAGCAAAAACAAGTGATCTAAACAAGTAACTAAGAGCCCATGGATAACCATGGATGAAAAGGGTGCTTGCACCTTCCCTTTTCATAATCTACCCCCCGAACCCAAGAAAACATCTCAAAGCTCTTTCCTGTGCTTTTTGACCTTTCCTTTGGATAAAATAAAAAGTCGGTGGTGACTCTTGCTAAACCGAAACATTTGTGAACACAAATGCAAAAACCTCAAGTCAGTTCTCCCACCGTATCACAACAACCTTCATCATGCAATAAGGCACTTTCTGCTACAAAGTGATGCCATTTGGGTTAAAGAACGCTTGGGCAACCTATTAGCGAGCTATGGTAGCTTTGTTTCATGACATGATTCACCATGAGATAGAGGTCTATGTTGGTGACATGATAGCCAGGTCTCAAACTGAGGAAGAACAACTTGATCATCTACAAAAGTTGTTTGATAGGTTGAAGACGTACAAGCTGAGGTTAAATCCGAACAAGTGCACCTTCGGGGTAAGGTCTGGTAAACTTCTAGGTTTCATTATTAGTGACAAGGGCATTTAGGTACACCCTACAAAGGTGAAGGCTATATAAGAGATGACGGCTCCTCGCACTGATAAGGAAGTAAGAAGCTTCTTGGGACGCCTAAATTACATTGCCAGATTCATTTCCCATTTAACTGCTACTTGTGAGCCAATCTTCAAACTCTCGAAGAAAGATTAAGTGGTAAAATGAAATGACGAATGCCAGAATGCCTTCGAGAGAATCAAAGAATACCTTCAAGAACCTCTAATTCTGATGCCTCTTATTGAAGGAAGACCTTTGATAATGTACTTAACAATGTTAGATAATTCAATGGGGTGTGTGCTGGGGCAGCATGACGAGTCCGGTCGAAAAGAGCATGCAATATACTACCTTAGCAAAAAGTTTACCGACTGTGAAACAAGATACTCACTGTTGTGCCCCAATATTTTCCCTCCCATATTTCTCAAAATATGTCAAGAAAGATCCTCAAGTTGCTCAAGTTAGCCCAAGGGTTGGTCAGACAAGCTCTCTCCTAAGGTAGTCTACTTCAAATTAGGGTTTCATGTTGCATCAAGATACTTGAATCCAAGTGATCCCAAATGCTCACCATTGTCCTAATATGTTCTCAAGATCATCCATGTCAAGTTTCAAGCCTTGCAGAAGAAGTTTGCTCAGTCAATTGCTCAAAGGTCCAAAAATCGACTGTGCTAGGGCAAAAATCAACTGTGACCCATATACAGTCAAACTTCAAGATTTTTTGTAAAAATTATCATTTTGAAAGATATTTCATCATTTTATCAAGGGTTGATCATGATTCATCAAGGATTGCTCATAATTCATCAAGACTCAAAAGTTGCTAAATTAGGGTTTTGTAGGAAAAGTCAACCCAACTTTGACCAAGCATAACTTTCTCATACTTTATGAGAAATGACCCATCCAATGCTCCTTTTGAAGAGGGTGAAATTCCCTACAATCCATCTTCATCTCCCAAGTTCAAAATATGCACACACAAGAAGTTATGAATTTGGACATTATAGGTCATTTTGAAAAGTCAGCAAAAACACCTTTTTTTGTCAAAGCTTCATACATGAGAATGGAATATCAAAATGAGATGATACCATAATGGTTGATTAGAGGACATCTCAATATTTCTAAAAAGTTCAAGAACACATCCAAAGAGTAAAAATTGAGGAAGTTATGCATTGTTGAAGTTGACCTTTTTTGCAAAATTGCCAAAAGTCAACTATCCCCAAAACTTCAAATTTTGCCAAATGGGCCCATTCTTTTTCACTTGTTTTGAGTTGGCATTATAGCCCACGTGCTCCAGCCTTGGCCATGTGTCCATATCATATTTTTATTAATTATTTTGATTTTATTTGAATTAATTTGATTTAAATCAAAATAAATCAAATAAAAATCCAAAAGTATTGATAACAAAGATTCTGTGGTGATTTCAGGTTTCATTATACAGCTTGCCATCATCAAACTCGTATCAATGCATAAGGGTACAAAAATATGGGATTTGGACCAAATTTGGAAGGTTGTTAAAGGAAGATCAAATCAAATATCAAAGCATTGATAGAAGAAGATTTGGATAGAAAAAATAATCCTAATACATTATGAAATACATAAGGGTCGTGAGCAGACCAAAATAAGGGTTGGAGATCAGATAGAGAGCAAGAACAAAATTTGCAAAAATACCAAAAAAGTGTGAGATCGAAACAGGGCTTAAAGGCAGTTTCAAGGCTTGGCAATTGTCTCAATCGCTTCCTGGAAATCTCAGGAACCTAAAGCAATCAAGACCATGCGTGTTCCAGCCTCCCAGTGCACTGTAAGTCAGTCACGAACTCACCCTTTTCTTGATTTCATATTTTTAAATTTAGGCATTGTTAACATGTATTGATAGCATATTCTTAATCTACACATCATTTGCAAGCTTTTGGTATTACTCGATTTCATTTATCTGACCTATATTGTGATTCACCATAGTTAGGGTTTCAAGCTTTGGTTTAGGGCTTTTTGTTTCAGGAAAAATTAGCCTTAGTAATGACTATGGTTGTGATCAGAAGAGGGAGACGAACTCAGCCCTGGTCTTAGAATCCATTTCCATGACTTGTACAACATTTTGAGGGTAGACAGGCTTGTAGCGACGAACCTTTGTCCGTTGGTATAGATGTTTCTTGTTTTGGCCACGGAGAGAGGAAGAAGAAGTAGTCGTGTCATCCTCCTATAGGACCATTCAAACAGCACGCGCTTTTTTTATTTTTCTGTCCATTGGCTTTTTGTTATATATATTATATTTTGTTTATATTATACTAACAAACAGAAGCGTGTGATCATGTGGCAAACGTGGCATAAAATTCTCTTCAAGACTTGGGTTCGAATCCCAGGTCCCCCCTATTTTCTCCATATTATTTGTTTTCAGGGAATCCAGTGCACATGCCAGCTTGATGACCATCATACACCTCCCTCATCAACACGCCAGATGACCAGATGGTCAGATCTGGTGGTCACCATTGCAAGCACACCATGGACCAAGTCAACGCCAATGCACTGAATCAAGAAAGTCAAATTGGATCAGGATTAATGGGCCAGAATAATTGATTTCTACACCTCCAAAAAACCAGGCCCATTCTTCCCTTTCTTTATTTTATTTATTTACATTTAATTTGTTTAATTAATTATTAACCAATAGAGCAATTTTTCTTTTTATCAAAAAAATCAACAAAAATATTTTTTACCCAATTAAAATTCAGAACTTTATTTTTCATTAATAAATATTAATTAATTAATTAGGTTGATTAATTAGATAACTTGAATTTATTTTTGTAAATATTAAAAATCAATTAGAATTAATAGGTTTTAACTTTAATTTAATTATTTTATTTTCTTTCCTAAATCAACAAAAACTCCAAAAATACGTCATTAATTATTTTTCATTTAATTAATTTATGTAATAATTAATTTAGTGTTTAATTTTAGGATTTAATTTCTTTTCTTAAAAATAAAAACAACAAAAATATTTTCTTTTAAAAAGTTCAAAACCCTAATTTCGCATTAAATTTAATTTTGCATCGCGCGCTTTATTATTTTATCCAAATTATTGTATCTGCTCCCGGTTTGTAATAATTAATTAGGATATTTATTTTTCCGCTTTTATTTTATTTTCAAAGGGTTGCTTTTGGCGATGTAAATACCCGACGCCTTGTAATAGTTTAGCTTAAAATTCCACATTTTAATTCTGCAAATTATACAACTGCTAGATGTTTGATAATAAGGTTTGCATGACAAGAATGTATGTCTAAAGTTAAAACAGTTAGATCACCCTAAATGTGCAAAGATAAAATAAACTGAAACTGAATCATTCGCACATGCACACTCTTAGGGTACACTCCCACTTGGTTGCCTTTGTTAAAATGGTCATTGAGTATAGGATGCTTTAGTGGTCGCCCTTTTGTCCAAAGATCAAAGTTGCCTCGGAAAGGTTGCCTCGGATATTGTTTCCTCGGATAAATGATCTAGGACATTAGGGTTACTACTAAGACGTCCTAACATTGCTTTAGTGACAGTACGTCCCTTTCAAATTGACCCTCAAAACTCCAACGATGATGCTACCTACTCACTAATAGTGGGATAACGTTGTCTAAAGAAAACGAACATAGAGAGATTCTTTTTTCGAGTAGGTATATTAGTTCTTAAGTACTTACTCAATCAAAACAAACTTTTTTCACACTTACACTCCTTTATAAACAAGTTTTCAAAAACACTTCATTACACTCTTGAAGACAGAAGCAAGAGTTAAATCGAAGTCAAAACAAAAACTTTTCAAAGCCCACGAACACAAAGAAAACAATTTTGAAAATGATGAGCAAGTACCTAAGAGCCCATAGATAACTACGGATAGAAAGGGTGCTAATACCTTCCCTTTCTATAATCTACCCCCCGTACTCAGAATATCTCGAAAAAGGAATTTTTCTGTGCTTTTTTCCTTTCCTTGTTGGATAAAATAAAAGTCGGTGGCGACTCTTACTTACCGCGACATTTTGTGAACACAAACGCAAAACGCAAACCAACAATTCCTTAAAAAAGGGAAACACGTCCCGGTTCTGGCCACCGTATCACAGAACTGGCGACTCTGCTTGGGATTGATATAAGTGGGGTGTACCTTAGGAATAGTCCATCATAATGTTTTCAATTGCTTGATTTGTATGCTTTATATTTGTGGGTTTGTATCGGAGTTACTATAGATCCTAACCTGGATCTGGGGAATACCTTTTAGGTAAGTAGCAATAGACTGTGAGGGAACTGTACGACGTAGACTGATACGGTTGAAGCAGTAGCTACGTTGGTGTGGCACTTTAGTTTGTACCGATATCCTTTGTGGTGGAACAAGGAGAATATGGGTCAACTAAGGGGTCATTAAGCACCAACTGACCTTAGAACCTATAATTGACCAACTTGGCCATAGAAAAGTAGCAGTATGCTACACTCATTGAGACCAAACTCTCACGATGATTCTGGCCGCAAGAAAAGGTTTCTAAACTGGAATTATGACCGATCGAGGGTGGTCAGTGATATTGAGATCCTCTAGAACCCGGTTACTATTACTAGGACAGGTTGAAACAACTAAACTG
The DNA here is from genome assembly GCA_948472305.1 of Vicia faba. Taxonomy (NCBI): domain Eukaryota; kingdom Viridiplantae; phylum Streptophyta; class Magnoliopsida; order Fabales; family Fabaceae; genus Vicia; species Vicia faba. Next base: position 85,666 of record CATIWC010001323.1, on the reverse strand, counting down.
AAAGAGGGTAATACCTAAACTCCATGCCAGCCTAAAATTTAAGGGCTACTGTGTGACTTGTTTTCCCTTACCATGTTTGCTATCTGTGAATACTTGTGGTGTGTTTCTATCATGACATCATACATCATGACATTGCATGCATATTTCATTGGACTAACCATTTCAAATACCAATGGGATTCATCTTTGTTCTGTTTTGTAGTTCATGGCCTCTATGCGTAGAAACACTATTCAGATCAGTTTTGTTCAGATTCCTGTTCAGCTTAGAGATTTGGTTGCAAAGGTCCCTGATACTTCTTCCTTTATCAGAAGACATGGTCACCTCCTTGGTTTAGTCACTTCTAAGATGGATGAACAAATAATGAGTGTCTTGTGCCAGTTCTTTGATCCATTATACCACTGCTTCACCTTCCCGGACTATTAGTTGGTCCCTACTTTAGAAGAGTTCTCTGATCTACTTGGTATTTCTATTCTAGAGCAGACGCCATTTACAGGTTGAGAGAAAGCTCTTAGGCCAGAGGATGTTGCTACAGCCCTACATCTGACAAAGGCTGAGGTAATGTCTAACTGGGAGACTCGGAGCGGGACAAAAGGCTTCTTGGCTAAGTTCTTGGTTGATCAGGCTAATCAGTTCTGGGACAGTTTAGACTTTCAAGCATTCGAAGACACCCTGCCTCTTCTCATTTATGGTTTGGTGTTGTGTCCTAATTCATATTCTTTCGTCGACGTGAACGTAGTGAAGATTTTCATGTCATGTAATCCGGTGCCCACTCTCTTAGGGGATATTCTTCATGCTCTCTATGCCAGTACTGCTCGGAAATGGGGAACCCTTATGTGTTGTGCACCATTGCTGGCGAGGTGTTTTATTTCTCACCTCCCCAAATCTGTTTTGAAGAACAAGGAAGGCATGGGTTGGGCCTACAGAATTATGTCCCTTGCTCACACAAACATCATTTGGACTACTAAAGACATGGAAGAAGTAGCTGTTATTGATCGCTGTGGGGAATACGCCAATGTTCCACTACTTGAAGTTAGAGGAGGGATCACCTATAATCCTTGTTTGGCCTTACGACAGTTTGGGCAAGCTAGGAGGGATGGACCTCATGAGTTGTTACTTCCGAGCATTGTCTTTGACTTCCAAGGGGATAGTGAGGAACATCGCTGCAAGTTCATACGAGCTTGGAATAGGGTTCACAGGTATGATCCGCACGAGCTAGGAATGAAGACCTCTCTTCCGATGGAACCGTATCTCCGGTGGGTTCGAACCCGTGCCCAAAAGCTGGGGATTCCGTACGAAGCTGTCCTACCCGTAATTGTTGAGAGTGCTGATGAAGAAGGGGTTTCACCTACCATCCTCCACCCATACATGCCTACTGACATTGGGGCATTAAAAAGGTCTTGGATGCAGTTGAGATAAGAGCGGGATACTTACAGAGAAAAGTATCAGGAGCAGAAGCGGAAGATCCTAAAGCTTACAAGGCAATTGGAGAATGAGAAGGTCCTCAACGACTATGTCAGCACCAACAGAAAGCGACCATGGGAGCGCTGATGTCTTTTATTGCTTTTAGTTTTGATTTACTTTTCAGTATTCCTTTTGTAACGCCTTAAAGGCATTTGGCATACATTGTTTCAAGTTTTAATCTAATAAAAGTGTGTTTCATTTTGGTTTACGAATTTGAATCCCTAAAGTCTTTGAAATCATATCATATGCATTCCATTCTCATGCACCTCATCACAGGTACCCTTACAGGTTTCTCATCTTCTTCGTTGTTTATTTCAGCACATCATGTCTGCTGAAACATTAACTGATCAAGCTATCAAGGCTCTACAAGCTCAAAACGCTTAGTTCCAGGAAATGTTCATGAAGTTGGCCAAGGGGCAGCAAGATCTGAAGAATCTTATCTTGAAGGATAAGAAGAAGAAGAAGAAGACGGTCCTCCTGAACATGGGTCACAGGTTTGGAAATAGGTTGCGAGATGAAGTTGATCTGTACCACTCATCTAGAGGGGGAGAAAACCAAGAAGAAAGGAGGGCTCCTAGCCATGTGGTTTCAGACAATGAGACTAACTTTGATGAAGACCAGTATCCTTCTGCTGAGGATAGGTATAAACAGCTTGAAGATCGGTTAAGTGCGATGAAGATCCAGAAGATACTTGGATTGGACTTTGGTGAGTTAGGTTTGGCATCCGGGGTGGTCATTCCCCACAAGTTTAAAGCACCAGTCTTTGCTAAATACGACGGGGTCTCCTGCCCAAAGCTACACCTCTGTTCGTATGTTAGAAAGATCCAACCATATACTGCTGATAAGAACCTCTGGATCCATTTCTTTCAAGATAGTCTCTCAGGGACTCAGCTTGAATGGTTATACCAACTAGAAGGGGCTAGCGTCCGTAATTGGGAAGACCTTGCTGCTTCTTTTTACAAGCAGTACCAATATAATGTCGACCTCGCTACCATGCGTACCCAACTTCAGGGTATGCCTATGGGTGCGAGCGAAGGTTTCAAATATTACGCTCAGAAGTGGAGGGACCTTGCTGGGAGAGTACAACCCCCTCTGGCTGATAGGGAGCTAGTGGATATGTTTTTGGGGACTTTGTCTGGTCCGTATTTTAATCATCTGATTGGGAGTTCATCATCTGGTTTCATGGAGTTAATAATGACTGGGGAAAGAGTTGAAGCCGATATTAAGAGCGATAAGATACAGAAAGGTGCTTCGTCAAGTACCGAAAAGAAGCCTTTTAAGAAGGAGTCTAGTGCAGTTTACAGTTCAAAAAGCCAGAATCGACCTGAACGCCGCCAAGTGGTTAATGCGGTAGTTATTTCAAGACCAACTGTTGCCACACAACGCAACACTCAGCCAAGGGCAGAGAGGCCGCAAAGACAGTTTACTCGGCTTAACATGACTTTAGCTCAAATTCTGCCGCAGTTGCTAAAAACCAACTTGGTGATTTCGAGGAAGGCCCCAAAGAATCCTAACACCTTGTCGACGCTGTATAATCCAAACGCCCGTTATGCTTATCACTCTGATAGCCCAGGGTATGATACCAATAATTGTTGGGCCTTGAAGAATAAGGTACAAGATCTGATTAACGATAAGGAGATTGAGTTTGAAGTGCTAGAAAAACCTAATGTTGTGACTGCTCCTATGCTAAATCATGGGGTGAATGTTATGGATGATGATGTGTTTGTATCCTCTGTAGAAGACATTGCTACTCCATTGATGACTTTGAAGAAGAACCTTCTGTTTGTCGGTTTATTTCAGGGTTGTGGCGAAGGTTGCCATCTGTGTTCCATCCTACCTACCGGTTGCCATCTTTTGAAGTCAGGTGTCCAACGCCTGATGGATAATAAAGAAATCTTGTTCGAGAAAACTGTTGTTCCTTTGGTTCCTGTTGAAGAAGTTTTTATAATCACCATTTTCACCAATTCTTCCAAGGCTTCCTCGAGAAAGCCTGTTAGAATTACATATGTTCCGAGGATTTCTCCTTTGATTATTATTGTTCCTGGACCTATCCCTTATACGTCGGATAAGGCTGTCCCGTGGCACTACGAGGCTGATGTGTATTATCATGGGGTTAAACAAGATTTGAAGGATGAAGAGGCTGATACTGATGTCAGCAACATTGTTGGATCTAGTAAAGTCACCCGAAGCGGAAGGCTTTTTTCCCCTGAGATCTCTCCACCAGTTGTTCGGAAGCCTGTTGTTATTTCACCTGCCAGTACGCCTGCTACTGTCCCTGTTCATGTTCCAATCCTTACCCCTGTTGCCGAGTCATCCGATACTCGAGGCAAAGGGATCACCGGTGAGCCTGCCCAGATGGAGGCACCGAGGAAGATTACCGTTGAAGGTTCTAGACAGGAGATATAGGAAATTCTAAAGATCATCAAGAAAAGGGACTACAATATAGTCGAACAGCTGGGGAAAACCCCGTCGAAGATCTCTATGTTGTCTTTATTGTTGTGTTCAGAGGCCCATGCTAAGGCTCTGATTGCTTTCCTGAAGACTGCGCACGTGCCGCAGGAAACATCTTATGATCAATTTAAAGATTGTGTGGCTAGTTTGACAGCAGATAATGGGTTGGGTTTCTCCGACGCGGACTTGACTTCTAAGGGGAAGAATCACAATGACGCTCTGCATGTCTCTATTGAGTGTAGGGGCACTACCTTAGCTCATGTGTTGGTGGATACTGGGTCCTCGTGGAACGTTTTACCCAAGAAAGCGTTAGACCGGTTAGACTGTGAAGGGTTGGTGCTGAAGCCGAGTAACATTGTTGTTACGGCCTTTGACGGGTCCAAGAGAATGGTACATTGAGAGGTGGATATTCTAGTTAAGGTTGGTTCTCTGATTTTCGCGTCTACATTCTATGTGATGGGCATTCGGCCATCTTATTCTTGTTTGCTGGGTCGCCCGTGGATCCACAAAGCTGGGGAAGTAACTCCTACGCTCCACCAGATGCTAAAATACCCAGTGAAGGGGAAACTTGCTACGGTACGAGGAGAAGAGGAGTACATGGTGAGCCTCTTCAACTCATTCCGGTATGTGGAGATGGACGGGGAGTTCATTGAGACCCCATTTCAACATTTTGAAGAAGTCCCCCAGATGCTGGCATCAACTGAAACTGTTGCTGAAGATCCTCCAATGAAGATGGCTTCCTTCAAGGATGCCCGGGCTATTATTGAGAAAGGTGGGTGTGCGAATTGGGGCCAACTCCCTGATTTTTCACATAAGACTAACAAGTTTGGTTTGGGTTTCACTGCAGAAGCTAAAAGGGCTGTACGACGTGCACGGATCGGAGGACCTCCCCTATTTATCAGCAATTCGGGAGTGAATGCCATTGAAGACGATGATGAAGAATCTGATTTTTACAGTTGGATCTACCCGACTACTGATGGCGGACTAAGCAATTGGACGGCAAAGGACTTCGTGCCAATTTCTTTTATTACCCAGTAATGAGACTTTTGTTTTGAATTTGTAACAGACAATTTTTAACTTTACGGCCCGGTGTCTTACCCGAGACACTATGGCTTTGTTTATGAGGGCTTTATGTGTGTCATTTCCATATATCATTAATAAAAGCATTGGACGTTTCTTGCATTTCAAATTTTGCGCTCCTTGTTTTTCTTTTTTATCTTGCAAAACAGCTATTTTATACATACTCACATATACAGGTCTACATCCACTCTGGATCCCACTGATAACGATTTTGCTACTGCCAATTATGACTTCGAAAGTCCGATCAACCAAGCTGAGGACGAAGATGAGGATGATTGCGAAGTGCCCGGTGAACTTGCTAGACTGTTACTTCAGGAAGAGAGGGTCATTCAGCCACATGAAGAGCCAGTGGAATCAGTGAATCTGGGTACAAAGGTAGACAAGAAAGAGGTCAAGATCGGTGCAAATCTGGAGCCTAGTGTTAAGCAACGGTTGATTCAGATGCTACGTGACTATGTAGAAATCTTTGCCTGGTCTTATGAAGATATGCCTGGGTTGGATACTGATATTGTGGTTCACCGTTTGCCTACCAAGGAAGACTGTCCTCCAGTGAAACAGAAAGTCCGCCGAATGCGTCCAGAGATGTCCGAGAAAATAAAGGCTGAAGTTATGAAACAGTTTGATGCCGGTTTTCTAGCAGTTACTTCTTGCCCGCAGTGGGTGGCCAACGTGGTTCTGGTGCCGAAGAAGGATGGTAAGGTTCGAATGTGTGTTGACTATAGAGATTTGAACAGGGAGATCCCCAAGGATAATTTCCCTCTGCCTCATATCGACGTTCTGGTTGACAACACCGCATAACATAAAGTCTTCTCCTTTATGGATGGTTTCTCTGGTTATAATCAGATTAAGATGGCTCCTGAAGATATGGAAAAGACAACCTTCGTTACTCAATGGGGTACCTTTTTCTACAAGGTTATGCCTTTCGGATTGAAGAATGCTGGGGAAACATATCAATGCGCGATGGTCGCCTTGTTCCACGATATGATCCATCATGAGATTGAGGTATATGTTGACTATATGATTGCAAGGTCCCAAACTGAGGAAGAACATCTTGACCATCTTCAGAAGCTATTTGACAGGTTGAAGTTGTACAGACTAAGGTTAAACCCGAACAAGTGAACCTTCGGAGTGAGATCTGGTAAGCTGTTGGGTTTCGTCGTAAGTGATAAAGGTATTCAAGTGGATCCTGCAAAGGTGAAGGCTATACATGAAATGCCAGCTCCCCGAATAGAAAAAGAAGTCAGAGGCTTTCTGTGACGTATGAACTACATTGCCCGATTCATCTCACACTTGACTGCTACTTGTGAGCCAATCTTCAAGTTGTTGAAGAAAGATCAAGTGGTAAGATGGAACGATGAATGTCAGGCCGCTTTCGAAAGGATCAAAGAGTATCTCCAAGAGCCACCTATTATGATGCCTCCAATTGAAGGGAGACCTTTGATCTTATACTTGACAGTACTCGACAATTCAATGGGGTGTGTGCTGGGGCAGCATGACGAGTCTGGCCGAAAAGAGCATGCTATTTACTACCTTGGCAAAAAGTTTACCAACTGCGAGACCCGATACTCGTTGCTTGAGAAAACTTGTTGCGCTTTGGCATGGGCTGCTCGCCGGCTGAGACAATATATGCTGACTCACACTACTCTATTGATATCAAAGATAGATCCAATCAAGTATATCTTCGAGAAGTCTGCCTTGTCTAGAAGAATAGCAAGATGGCAGATGATCTTGACTGAGTATGACATTCAATACACTACCCAAAAAGCAATCAAGGGAAGTGTATTAGCAGACCATTTGGCACATCAGGCAGTGGATGATTACCAGTCTATGAACTTTGAATTCTCGGATGAGAACATCATGTTGGTAACTGACTATGAGACACCTGGACCAGATGAAGGACCTGAGGAGCGATCCCGATGGTCTATTTACTTTGATGGGGCTTCAAACGCTTTGGGTAATGGCATTGGCGCCGTGATCATATCTCCTGAAGGCTCTCATACTCCATTCACCGCCCGATTATGTTTCAACTGCACCAATAATATGGCGAAATATGAAGCGTGCATCATGGGTCTTCGAGCAGCTATTGACCTAAGGATTAAGTTCTTAAGTGTATTCGGAGATTCCGCTCTCGTGATCAGTCAGATCAAAGGCTAAGTGTATTCGGAGATTCCGCTCTCAGTTTAAAAGTCATCATAAAGATCATGATCCCTTAACGTCCCTCGAGTTGCCTATAATAAATGATCTTGTCCCTCGATATTTCCTATATGATGATAGTCCCTTCGAAATGCTAAGGTGTTCTTACATGCTGCCTTAAATGACCATAAACGTCCCTTTCGATAGTCCCTCAACATCCGATAGGGCTACCTACTCACTAATAGTAGGATAGTGATGTCTAAAGGATAGGAGGAAAAGAACATCCTTTTTTGAGTAGGTAGATAGTTCTTAAGTACTTGCTCAAATCTGATTCCTTGTTACACTTACACACTTTCAAAACTCTTTTAAAAAAAATGCTTTATCACACTCTTGAGGACTAATACAAGAGTTACCATAAAGCAAACAAAATCTTTCAAAACGCACAAACACAAAAACAGTTTTCAAAAATGTGCAAGTACCAAAGAGCCCGTGGAAAACCACAGATGGAAAGGGTGCTAACACCTTCCCTTTCCATAATCTACCCCCCTTACTCAGAAAATCTCGAAAAAGGTCTTTTTCTGTTCTTTTCACCCTTTCCTTTGTTGGATAAAAGAAAAGTCGATGGAGACTCTTGCTTACCGTGACATTTGCGAATAAAAAACGCAAACTAGTATTAACAGTCGGTTCTACCACCGTATCACACTACCCCCCGAACTCAAGAAAATAATCTCGAGAGGTCTTTCCTGTTCTTTTCAACCTTTCCTTTTAGATAAAAGAAAAGTCGGTGGTGACTCTTGCTATCCGCAACAAATGCGATCAAAGGCAAAACACCCGAGTCATTTCTCCCACCGTATTACATCTTCGAATAAATAGTCATGCCCCTCGAACATGGAGATGCTTTAGCAAAGTCCTTCCGATAAAAAGATCGCAGCCTCTCGATGACCCTTCGATGCTGCCATCAGTACACGATCTAGTCCCTTACGATAAAATTGCTAAAGCACCCTTACAAGTTTCCTTTATGACTGTACGATAACCCACACATGTCCCTTCATATCCAATGATAAGGCTTCCTACTAACTAATGGTAGGGTAGCACTATCTAAGGAGGAGGAAAATAACACGAAAGACTTTTGAGTGGGTAGTTAGCTCGTAATCGCTTGCTCGCGAACATTTTAAAACATCTTTTCACATAAACACTTTTTATGAAATATTTTCAAAACAAACACTTTGTATGCATTCTCAACCGATACGAGAATCATTACAAAGTTTGTCGCACTTAGGCATTTTTCAAAATATTTTCAAATATACACATAAATGCATTTTTCAAATAAAGTAAGCTAGCGATTAAGAGCCCGTAGATAACTACGGATGAAAAGGGTGCTAACAAGGAACTCAAAAATCTCGAGGGTCTTTCCTTCTCTTTTCACCCTTTCCTTATTGGATAAAAGAAAAGTTGGCGGTGATTCTAGCTATCCGCACATTTGGATAAAACCAAAAAAGTTAGTTCTCCCACCGTATTACAGAACTGGAGACTCTGCTGGGGAGAACTAAAAGTGGGGTTACCTTAGAGTTAGATCACTTTTAAATGATTTTCTTGTTTGATTTGTATGATTTATTTTTAAAGGGTGTTTTGGTTTTATTTCTTGCAAAGATCCTATACCCGAATCTAGGGAACATTTTAGGAAAGTAGCAATAGATCATGGAAACTTGTATACCGCTATGGTTAAGATGATGGCTATGTTAGTGCGACACATTGGTTTGTACTGGTATCCCTCGAGTCAGTCAGGGAGCATACTAGGCTTCTAAGTGGTGTCATAAGCACTAACTAACCTTAGAACCTTAATTGACCTAACTTAGCCATTAGAAGGTAGTGAGATAGCCGACTTTGGTGTAGTCCGAAGTTGGTTGATACTCGATACTACCCTCATTGAGATTCGACTCTCGAGTTTTGTTTGGTGGCAAGTCAGTTTCCGTGCTAGATGAAACTTGTCAGAAAAATCAGTGATATTGAGATCCCTAGAACTCGGTTACTTCTTTAGGACAGGTTGAGCCAACTGAACTTCAAGAGGGTTCTTACATACAAACCCCATGCATGCTTTAAACCTAAGGCCTTTGCGTGCTTTGCTTGTGTTTGATTATCTATTTGGGAATATATCATGACATCAAAACATCATAACATCATATCATGATTGTTGTACCCCAAAATTTTCCCTCTCATGTTTTCCAAGGTCTTCCCCTACATGATTGACCACAAACCCTTACCTAAGAAAAGGAAAGAAAATTTTTAAGTGGTGTTTTAAATACCTTTCGATTGGCATTCTGAAAGACCCTTCAATTGTTATTCTGAAGGAGCCTTTCGATTGGCATGGACAATGCTCTTCGATTAGCATTGTAGCCAAGCTTTTCAATTGACATTCTAAATGCTTCGATTGGCATGGTGGCCAAGCCCTTCAATTGGCATGGACACAAGGCCTTTCAATTGGCCTCATGACAAGCCTTTCGATTGGCATTGTGTCAAGGCCTTCGATTGGAATTATGAAAGACTCTTTCAATTGGCACCCTGGGCCAAGCCTTTCGATTGGCATGGCAAGGAATCCTTTGATTTGGCATTATGTCAAGGCAGCTTTGACAAGCATGGTAACAGTGTCCTTCGATTGGCATTTCAACAAGGCCTTCGATTGGTATAGACAAAGGCCCTTCGATTGGTATTCCAAAAATTCCATTCGAAGGAGCTTCATCAGAGTCGTTCGAAGGAGCTGATTCAAGTCCATTCGAAGGAGGCCATTATTGTACCCCAAAATTTGCCCTCCTATATCCCTCAAGATTTGTCAAGAATAATCTTCAAATTACTCAAAATGGCTCAAGGGTTGTACAGTCAAACCACCTCCTAAGCCAGCTGAAATTAGGGTTTTGGTTCTTTCAAGGAATTTGGGGTTTTCAATGGATCAATCAAGTCTCATATGCCTATATACATTCTCAAGCACCTACATGCCAAGTTTCAAGACTCACAGTGCCAATTTGCACAGTCAAAAGCTCCATTTGATCTACAGTCAACTACAAGGGCAAATTGGTCATTTTACAGTCAAAAGTCAGAATTTTTTGTCAACATCTTATTTTGGGTTCACAATCATCATTTGATCAAGTCTTGATCATGATTCCACAAGAATAGCTCAAAAATCATCAAGGTGCAAAAAGTTACTATTTTTGGACAGCAGAAAAGTCAACTGTATCTTGACCAGGGCATAACTCTTTCATGGTTTGTCAGAAAAATTCCATCCAAAGCTCATTTTGAAGGGGATGCAATTTCCTACAATCCATATTCACACTCCATGTTCAAGAAATTCTCTCACAAAAAGTTACCAATTTTCACATTATAGGTCACTTTTAAAAGTCAACAAAAGTACACTTTGAGTCAAAGGCCATAACTTGAGATTGGTAAATCCAAATGACATGGGACCAAAGGCATTGGTTAGAAGACTTCAAGAGCTTTCCAAAATGTCAAAGAACATGGTCATATAATCAAAATTGAGCAAGTTGTGCATTGGAGAAGTTGGGAAATTTTTATGAATTTGCAAAAGTCAACTTTGCTCAAAACACCTTATTTTTGCTAATGGGCCTCAAATCTCTTCTTGAAACTTCACCCATGGCCTATGCACGACCCATCAAGCTTAATTGGATTTATTTTCTTATTTTTATTGATTAAATGGATTTTTAATTAATATTAATTCATTTAATTAATTTAAAATCATAAGAAAATAGAAGATTTGTTTTTTAAATCTTTTTGTGAAGCAAATATGACCTAAACATGGTGGCAAATCCGTGCACAAGTCAAAGATACAAAAAAAAATCCAAATTTGGCAACATTGTTCAATCATGAAAAATCAAAAATATTTGATTTTCAATCAAAGATTTAAACATTAATGCACATGGGTTGGATCCAATTTTTTGACCTAATTTGTTTCCCTTATATGCAAGCAAGCAAACCCTGACCTAGTGGACGATTGAAAGCTGCAGAAAAGACCCTGTCCAATTCAAGAAATTCCAAGAAAATTGAAAATCCGTTCTTGCATTCCGGGCCAATTCAAGGCGTGCTATTCATTCAAACGCATTGAACGAAGTGTCAGGAGTGATTTGCAATTAAATCCAGGCATCAAAGCTCAAGAAATCACTGATTACAGTTTCACGGTTTGCACCTTTTATTCAAAATCGTATTGCCTAATTCATGCGCATTTAACATGTTTTTGTGATTGTTTTGCATTGCTAGAGATCATATAAAGCTGATGGAATGGTTTAATTGAGCTATAATGCCCTGAATTGTGAGATGCCATGATCAAATTTCTAGGGTTCTTGAGCTTTCAATTAGGGCTTTCTAAACCAGGAAAAATTGGGACTCATGAGATACATGACTGAACTCGTGTGGCCAAGACGAATATATCTCACACCTCGCGAAATATTTATATGTACTGTGGTGTTATTCGCTATTTTTCCTTGCAGGAGTTTGTGGGGGTTAAAAACCCCCGCTATTTGATTCTGATTATGCAGGATAAACGAAGAAGATGATGATGTGTTGATGCCTCATTGGTTAATTTAAAAAAGCGCGCGTTATTTTTTGTTTTACAGCATATTGATTAGTTTCCCAATATAATGATTGCCACTTATTTCAATAACAATTAAGGCAGCGTCGTGGAGTGGTTGAGCGAACGTCCAATGAACACTGGGACCTGGGTTCGAATCCCAGGTCCCCCAAAGAATTTGTATTATTTTGTTTCAAGAAATTCTGTGCAACACTTCAAGCAGGGCCTATCATGCGCCCTCATCCAGATGATGGCCAGGTGGTCTCAAATCAGATCCAGTGGCTCAGGGTGCACGTTCACCATACTCCTTAGTCAACACGCATGTGGACAAATCAGAAAGTCAAACAGGCTAGAGAGTTAGTGGGCCTGGAAATTGCTCTTGTCACTCCAGAATTGGGCCCAACACCCCCCTTAAGGTTTATTTCTTTTCTTTTCTTTTTTTTTATTTCTTTCATTAGTTATTTATTATTATTATTATTATTTAATTAACCAAATTAATTTTTTTTTCATAAAAAATCAGAAAAAACATAAAAAAATATAATATTTTTATTTATTAAATTTAATTAGTTATTTTTATAAATAAATACTAACATAATTAATTTAGTTTTTTTAATTAGGTTAATTTTAATATTTTCACAATAATTTAAAATCAATGTAGAATTAGGTTTTTTTAATAACTTTGGACCATCTTTTATTTTTTCCTTAAAAACACAAAAAACTCAAAAAATATTTCTTTCTTTTTAATTAATTAATTAGTCTAGGTTTAATTTAATTAAATGCAAAAATAACAAAAATCTCTTTCTTTCTAAAAAAAGGGGTCAAAACCCTAAAAACTCTCCGATTCATTTTTTTTTTCTCGCGCACGTGTGATTATTCTTGATTCATATTTTTATCATATAATTGTATTTGCTCCGAGGATGTAATAGCTTTAATTAGGACTCTTTTTTATCGCTTTTATTTATTTTCCGCAATTTACTTTTCAAGGGTTTGTTTTTGGCGATGTAAATACTCGTCGCCTTGTAATAGTTTAGCTTTATTTCCTGCAACTATTCACTGCTAGATGTATGCTAACTAGGCTATGCATGACAAGATTTCTCTCAAAATAAAATCAATCGTAGCTCACCATAACATGTACAAAGATAACATAACTGAAACTTGACACACTCGCACATGCCACTCCTAGGGTACGCCTCACTTGGTTGCCTCGATGTGGTCATTGAGTATAGGGTGTTTTAGAGGTCGTCCTCCTGTCTAAAGATCCAAGTTGCCTCGAAACGGTTGCCTCGGATAAAAAACGATCTAAGACATTAGGGTTACCGCTAAGGCGTCCTACCATTGCTTTAGTGACCACATGTCCCTATAATCGAATTGACCTGAAACTCCAACGACGGCGCCACCTACTTCTCAATAGTGGGATGGCACTGTCTAAAGGACATTTACACAACTTAATTTCTTTTGAGTAGGTAGAGGTTCTCAGGTACTTGCTCTTTCAAAACGAAACAACTTTTTGCACTTACACTTTTCAAACAAAAGTTTTCAAACAACACTTCATACACTCTTGAGGACAGATACAAGAGTTAAATCGAAGTTTTCAAACAAAACTTTTTCAAAACCCACAAACACAAGAAAAGTAAACATTTTTGAAAACATAGTGAGCAAGTACCTAAGAGCCCGTGGATAACCACAGATAGAAAGGGTGTTAACACCTTCCCTTTCTATAATCTACCTCCCGAACCCGAGAAACGTCTCGAAAAGGAATTTTGCTGTGCTTTTGTCCTTTCCTTGTTGGAGAAAATAAAAGACGATGGCGACTCTTGCTTACCGCGTCATTTTGCGAAACGCAAACGCGAACCAGCATTTCAAAACAGTCAGTTCTATTTCCACCGATCACAGAACTGGCGACTCTGCTGGGGATATGATAAGTGAGGTGTACCTTAGGATAAGATCACTATGTTTTCAATTGTATGCCTTATTTGCTTTAACTTTGTGGGCTTGTATCGGAGTTTTATAGATCCTAACCCGAATCTGGGGATACCCTTTAGGTAAGTAGCAATAAACTATGAGGGATCTGTCTGGCGTATACCGACACGGGTGAAGCAGTAGCTACGTTGGTGTGACACCTTGGTCTGTACCGATATCGCTTGTGTTGGAACGAGGAGAATATGGGTCTTCTGAGGAGTCATTAAGCACCAACTGATCTTAGAACCTTAAATTGACCAACTTGGCCATAGAACAGTAGCAGTATGCTACACTCATTGAGACTAAACTCTCGCGATGGTTCCGGCTGCAAGAAAAGGTTGCCAAACTGGAATTATGACCGATTGAGGGTAGTCAGTGATATTGAGATCCTCTAGAACCCGGTTACTATTTTTAGGACAGGTCTTAACCAACTGAAACTAAAAGAGGGTAGTACCTAAACTTCATGCTGGCCTGAAATCTAAGGGCTCTTGTGTGACTTGTGTGCCTTTACCATGTTTGCCTTTTGTGAATACTTGTGGTGTGCCTTTATCATAACATCATAACATCATAACATTGCATACATCCTGCATAAGGACTAACCCATTTCAAAGACAAGAGGGTTTCATCTTTTCACTGTTTTGTAGGACATCATGATGCCCATGCGTAGGAATACTATCCGGCTCAACTTTGTTCAACCACCTACTTTGCTTAAGGAATTGGTTGACAGGATTCCAGACACTACCTCCTTCATCAGGAGGCATGGTTCTCTTCTCGGTTTAGTCACTTCAAAGTGGGACCAACAGTTGATGAGTGTCCTGGTCCAATTTTATGATCCGCTATACCATTGCTTCACCTTTCAAGACTTCCAGCTGGTCCCTACCCTGTAAGAATTCTTTGAGTTGCTTGGTATCCCTGTTTTGGAGCAGACTCCATTTACTGGTTGGGAAAAGACTCTCAAGCCTGAAGAGATTGTTGCAGCCCTTCATTTGACCAAAGAGGAAGTAATGGCTAACTGGGAGACTAGAAGTGGAGTTAAGGGCTTTTTGGCTAAGTTTCTGGTTGGCAAAGCTAATTGTTTCTGGAATGACTTAGACTTCAGGGCGTACGAAGACATTCTGGCTCTCTTAATCTATGGTCTGGTTTTGTTTCCAAATCCTGACACCTTTATTGATGTTAATGCCATAAGGATCTTTATCTCTCGGAATCCTGTGCCCACTCTCTTGGGTGATATCCTTTATCAGCTCTATACTTGTACTGCTCGAGGATGGGGAACTTTGTTGTGTTGTGCTCCTTTATTGGCGAGGTGGTTTATTTCGCACCTCCCTAAGTTCATGCTGAAGAACAAAGAAGGAAGGGGCTGGGGTCATAGGATAATGTCTCTTACTGATAATGACATTATTTGGACTCTCAGAGGCTTAGATGAGGTGGTCGTCATTGATCGTTGTGGAGAGTATCCTAATGTTCCATTGGTCGGAACTCATGGAGGAATCTCTTATAACCCATGTTTAGCTCTCCGTCAGGTTGGAAGAGCCAGAAGAGAAGGGCCTCATGAGATGTTGATACCTCACATCGTCTTTGATTTTCAGGTAGATAGCGACGACCTGCGTCGTAGATTCATCAGGGCTTGGGATAGAATTCACAAATCTGACCCACATGAGTTGGGACCAAAAACTTCTCTGCCTATGGAGTCATATTTCAGATGGGTCCGCATCCGTGCTCAGAAGTTAGGTATGCCATACGAAGCTGTCAGGCCTATTACTCTTGAAGCTGCTGATAAAGATGGGGTTCCTCCAACTATTTTCCATCCTCATACACCCACTGATGTTGGCACACTGAAGAGGTCTTGGGCGCAACTGCAGGAAGAACGAGATTCTTATCGGGAAAGGTTCAACGAACAGGAATAGAAGATTCAGAAGCTGACAAAGCAATTGGAGAACGAACGGATCCTGAATGATTATATCCACACTGAGAAGAAGAGGCCATGGGAGCATTGATGGACCTTTGATGTTTCTTTTACAGCTTTTATTTACTTTTCAGTATTTCCATTTTTGTAACGCCTAAGGGAAACTTGTTGAACAGTTTAAATTCTGAAGTTAAAACTAATAAAGTTTGTTTCCTTTCTTTTCTACAAAGTTGAATCCCGATTGTCTTTGAAAACATAAATCATACGCATTTCATCTCATCATATGCATAACAGGTACCCCTTTTTCAGGTCACTTATCTTCTTCGCTGTTTATTTCAACAATCATCATGTCTACTGAATCTTCCACTGAACAAGCCATCAAGGCCCTCCAGGCCCAGAATGCCCAGTTCCAAGAGTTGGTTATGAGCCTAGCTCAGGGTCAACGGGATTTGAAGACTCTGATTCTGAAAGAGAGGAAGAAGAAGAAGAAGAGGACCGTCTTGTTCAACACTGGACGCAGATTTGGGAATGGACTGCAGAATGAGGTTGAGCTGACTACCACATCTGTAGGGAAAGACAGACCATAAGAGAGAAGGGTTCCTAGTCCCGTGGTCTCTGACAACGAGACGGATTATGATGAAGAAAAGTATCCTCCTGCCGAGGATAGGTACAAACAGTTGGAGGACCGCTTGAGCGCCATGGAGATACAAAATGTGCCCGGGTTGGACTTTGGAGACCTAAGCTTATCCTCTGGGGTGGTAATTCCCCATAAGTTCAAGGCACTTGCCTTTGCCAAGTACGACGGAGCTTCCTGCCCAAAGCTGCACCTCCGGTCATACGTAAGGAAGATCCAACCTTACACTGCTGACAAGAATTTGTGGATCCATTTCTTTCAGGATAGTCTTTCAGGGACTCAACTCAAATGGTTCTATCAGCTGGATGGGGCCAGTATCCGCAACTGGGAAGATTTGGCTACTGCGTTCTATAAGCAGTATCAGTATAATTCCGACCTCGCTCCTACGCATACCCAACTCCAGGGTATGTCAATAGGGATGGGTGAAGGATTTAAAGAGTACGCCCAAAAATGGAGAGACCTCGCTGGAAGGGTGCAGCCACCTTTGACTGATCGTGAGTTGGTCAATATGTTTCTGGGGACCCTGTCTGGTCCGTTCTTCAACCATTTGATTGGAAATTCTTCAGCCGGGTTTACAGACCTTATCTTGACTGGTGAGAGAATTGAAGTTGGTATCAAGTCTGGGAAAATACAGAAGGGTGCCTCATTAAGCACTGAGAAGAAGTCGTTCAAGAAAGAATCCAGTGTTGTCTATGGTTCAAGGAGACCAAATAGATCTGAACACCGCCAAGCTGTCAACGCGGTGGTCATTTCAAAACCTGCCGGTGCTCCTCAGCATCACAACCAACAAAGGGGTGAGAGACCTAGAAGGCAGTTCACTCGACTCAGCATGACCTTGTCCTAGATATTGCCACAGTTATTGACAACCAATTTGGTAACTCTAAGGGAAGCCCCAAAGAATCCAAATACTACATCTCCAAAGTACAATCCTAACGCCCGCTGCGCTTATCATTCTGACAGCCCGGGGCATAATACAGATGATTGCTGGACCTTGAAGAATAAGGTTCAGGACCTGATCGATGCAAAGGAGGTTGAGTTCGAGGCGCCCGAGAGGCCTAATGTTGTAACAGCCCCCATGCCCAAGCATGGAGTAAATGCCATTGAAGGTGACGTGAAGGAATCTGAATTCGACAGCTGGATCTACCCTACGACCGACGGTGGACCAAACAACTGGACAGCGAAGGACTTCGTCCCTATTACTTTTGTTACTCAGTAATGAACTCCTTTGTTTTGAATTTGTAACAGACAATATTGTGAAACTTTATGGCCCGGTGTCTTACCCGGGGCACCGTGGCTTCATTTATGAAGGCTTTTGTGTGTCATTTTCATATATCATTAATAAAAGCATTGGATGTTTTTTGCATTTCAAATCTTGCGCTCCTTGTCTTTCTTTATTATATATTGCAAAACAGCTATTTACACACACTCACATATACAGGTCCTAATCCACTCTGGATCTCACTGGTAACGACTCTGCTACTGCCAGTTATGACTTCGAAAATCCGATCAACTTAGCCAAAGACGAAGGTGAAGATGATTGCGAAGTGCCTGGTGAGCTTGCAAGACTGCTACTCCAGGAAGAGAGGGCCATTCAGCCACATGAAGAGCTAGTGGAAACGGTAAATCTGGGTACTGAGACAGACAGGAAGGAAGTCAAGATCGATGCAAATCTGGAACTCAGTGTGAAACAACGGTTGATTCAGATGCTGCATGACTACACGGAAATCTTTGCCTGGTCTTACGAAGATATGCCTGGGTTGGATACCGACATTGTGGTTCATCACCTGCCTACTAAGGAAGAATTCCCTCTGGTAAAACAGAAGGTTCGCCGTATGCGTCCAAAGATGTCCGAGAAAATCAAGGCTGAGGTTATGAAACAATTTGACTCCGGTTTTCTAGCAGTAACCTCTTACCCTCAGTGGGTCTCCAGTGTGGTTCCAGTGTCAAAGAAAGATGGTAAAGTCTGAATGTGTGTTGACTACAGGGATTTGAACAGGGCGAGCCCCAAGGATGACTTCCCGCTGCCTCGCATTGACGTTCTGGTTGACAACACTGCTCAGCATAAGGTATTCTCCTTCATGGACGGTTTCTCCGGGTATAATCAAATCAAGATGGCACCCGAAGACATGGAGAAGACCAATTTTTGTTACTCAGTGGGGTACCTTTTGCTACAAGGTCATGCCTTTTGGGTTGAAAAATGTTGGGGCAACGTATCAGCGTGCCATGGTTGCTCTGTTTCATGATATGATCCATCATGAGATAGAAGTATACGTCGACGATATGATTGCGAGGTCCCAAACTGAGGAGGAACACCTTGACCATTTACAGAAGCTGTTTGACCGGTTGAAGTTGTACAAGCTGAGATTAAACCCGAACAAGTGCACCTTCGGGGTGAGGTCTGGTAAACTACTAGGTTTCGTCGTGAGCGATAAAGGTATTCAAGTGGACCCTGCCAAAGTGAAAGCCATACAATAGATGCCAGTTCCCAAGACAGAGAAAGAAGTCAGAGGCTTTCTAGGACGGTTGAACTACATTGCCCGATTCATCTCGCACCTGACTGCTACTTGTGAGCCAATCTTCAAGCTATTGAAGAAAGATCAAGTAGTATGTTGGAACGATGAATTTCAGGCCGCTTTCGAAAGAATCAAAGAGTACCTCCAAGAGCCACCCATTCTTATGCCACCGGTTGAAGGGAGACCTCTAATCTTATACTTGACAGTACTTGACAACTCAATAGGATGTGTGCTAGGTCAGCATGACGAGTCTGGCCGAAAAGAGCACGCTATTTATTACCTTAGCAAAAAGTTTATCGACTGTGAGACCCGATACTCACTGCTCGAGAAAACTTGATGCGCTTTGGTATGGGCTGCTCGCCGGCTAAGACAGTATATGCTGACTCACACTACTCTGTTGATTTCAAAGATGGATCCAATCAAGTATATCTTCGAAAAGCCTGCCTTGTCCGGAAGAATAGCAAGATGGCAGATGATCTTGACTGAATATGACATCTTGTATACGACTCAAAAAGCAATTAAGGGAAGTGTGTTGGCAGACCATTTGGCACACCAGGAAGTGGATGATTACCAGTCTATGAACTTTGAATTTCCAGACGAGAATATCATGGTAGTAACTGATTGCGAGATACCTGGACCGGATGAAGGGCCTGAGGAAGGATCCCGATGGTCTATGCACTTTGACGGAGCCTCAAACACTTTGGGTAACGGTATTGGCGATGTAATCATATCTCCTAAGGGCTCTCATACCACGCTCACCGCCCGACTATGTTTCAATTGCACCAACAACATGGCGGAGTATGAAGCCTGCATCATGGGTCTTCGAGCTGCCATTGACCTAAGGATCAAGTTTCTGAGTGTCTTCGGAGATTCTTCTCTCGTGATCAGTAAGATCAAAGGAGAATGGGATACGAAACACCAAAATCTTATTCCTTACAAGGAGTATGTATTGACGCTGCTTCCCCATTTCGAGGAGATAACCTTTGAACACTTCCCTAGAGAGGAGAATCAGTTGGCGGACGCGCTAGCTACGATGTCTTCTATGTTCAAAGTCAAATGGGACAACGAGGCTCCCCGGATCATTATTTGGAAATTGGATGAACCTGCACATTGCTATGATCTTGAGACTGAAGAGGTAACAGAAAAACCTTGGTATCATGAAGTGAAGAGGTACCTTAAGGCTTAAGAATACCCCGAGGGTGTATCCATTAATGACAAGAAATTTCTAAGAAGGTTCGCAGCAAAGTTCTTCCTCAGCAATGGCATTCTTTACAAACGAAACCATGATTCGACTTTACTGCGTTGTGTGGATAAAACTGAGGCAGAAAGGATCATGACAGAGCTGCATGAAGGTACCTTCAGAATGCATTCCAGTGGACATACCATGGCAAAGAAAATCCTTCGGGCAGGATATTACTGGTCAACAATGGAAGCCGACTGTTATCAGCATTCTCGGACATGTCACAAGTGCCAGATCTACGCTGATAAGGTGCATATTCCTCCAGTTCCTTTGAACGTCTTGACGGCGCCTTGGCCTTTTGCAATGTGGGCCATTGATATGATCGGCGAGATCAGACCTACAACATCCAATAGGCATCGTTTCATCCTGGTAGTAATTTATTACTTTACGAAGTGGGTTGAAGCAGCTTCCTTTGCCACCGTAACCAAGAACGTCATTGCACGGTTCATTCGGCACAACCTGATCTGTCGATACGGTGTACCAGAGAGGATCATTACCGATAATAGTACCAATCTTAACAACAAGATGATCACTGAGCTCTGCGAGAAATTCAAGATACAGCACCACAACTCTTCTCCCTACCGGCCGAAGATGAATGGGGCTGTAGAAGCAGCTAACAAGAACATTAAGAAGATTGTGCAGAAGATGATAGTGACCTACAAAAATTTGCACGAGATGTTACCATTTTCTCTTCATGGGTACCGTACCTCAGCACGGACGTCAACAGGGGCAACACCCTATTCCTTGTTATACGGCATGGAGGCAGTTCTGCCCATTGAAGTTCAGATACCCTCTCTTCGAATCATGAAGGATGGAGGTTTGAGCGAAGATGACTGGATCTAGACCCGACTTGATCAACTAAACCTAATCGACGAAAAGAGACTCACCGCTATTTGTCATGGTCAGACGTACCAAAAACGGATGATCAAGGCATTTAACAAGAAAGTCAGACGACAAGAGTATCAAGTCGGAGACCTGGTAATCAAGCGCATCATTCTACCTCAAGGTGATCCCAGGGGCAAATGGACCCCTACGTACGAAGGGCCATTTGTGGTTAAGAACATCTTCTCAAGAGGAGTGATGAATCTAACTACCATGGATGGTGACGACCTTCCTCACCCCGTCAATGAAGACATAGTAAAAAGATACTACGCATGATTAAAGACCCGCTAGGTTGACTGGCCTAGGCAAAAATAAGGGCTTCCCGGCGAACCAAAAGGGTTCGGGCAAAAATAAGGGATGAAAATAAAAAATCTGTACACCAGGCAAGTCGAAAACCTGAAAAGGAGGCTTGGGCAAAAATGGGTATCCCGGTGGACTGAAAACCCGAAAGGGCGGTCCAGGCAAAAGTTAGGGATAAGCGTAATACTATGTCTCATTGGATCACCTCGCATCTGGACTTCAGTACCAACTATCAGGCTCGGACGGCATCAATCAATCAGATTCATCTCCAACTAAGCAGCAAAGTGATGAGATGCTTGAAGACATAAAGACGATAGCAGAGTTGGAACCCAGTGGGATTTTTCACATAGCTGTTTTGTTTTCTTTTCACAAATTGTATAAACTCTATTTTATTCGGCGGCGTTATCTTACTAGGATGTCAGCCTCTTGTACAAAAACTCCTATTTACAGGCAAATTTCAAAATCAATACAAGTTTCATTTTTCAGATCAAATTGCAAATTGTTTTTCCTTTATCTGTTTTGTTTTGCAAAGAACGTCCAATGTTCATTTTTGATATATGCATTTGACATTAATTGCTGCTCATAAATATTTACACGCGAAACAAAGTACTAATTATGGGTGACATCGGAAGTAGGGGAAATAAGAATTGTCTAAGCGATCTAGTTGCTCTGTCCACCAAGGTACCAAGGTAGGTTCGGCTGATGAATGTGACCAAGATACCTTCACTCCCCAAGAGTAAAACAATAATGGTAGCTCTCCCCACTGAGACTTGCAACTATGAACGAATCAGCAACGCTCTCCCCAAGCAGATTTGGTCTACCATCCGCCTTAAAAAGATTGGGTATCCCCAGTAGGTCTTAATATTCCCCAGCGGAGTATACAGATTATTCCTCAGCAAGCATCCCCGACATTCTTAATATTCCTCGACAAAATATAAGAATGTTCCCCGGCGGAATACAAGATACCCCAAGTGGAGCCATTTCCAAGCACAGTCTGAAAAAAGCTTCCCCGCCAGAGTTGAATCATCTCCCCAGTAGATTCTGGAAGCTTGTCCCCTGCAGAGTACAAATATCTCTCCCCAGCCATATTCAGAAGGTTATCCGCACAAGAGTCTAACTGGGTTATCCTCAGCAAGTTGCAATGGAAAGATCATCCCCAGCGAAGTTCTTCCTATCCCCAGCGGAGTTCATCATCAAAATCCCCAATATAGCTTATCAACGGAATCCCCAACGGAGTTATCGTTAAAATCTCAGCAAAGCATCTCCTCCCCACAGAGTAATCCCCTGCAGAGTGATCTCTTCATCAAGTTTATTCCCCAACAGAGTTCTTTTCTCCTGCAGGTTTATTCACACAATCATCTTCGTTCATCATCCCCAGCGGAAACGAAGAATTCAACTCTATTCTCCAGCAACTCCGGGATTTATTCCCCCAGCTAAAACATCACATTTTCATACATTATGATACATGCATATACGCATCATATCATACGATCTCATTTATGTTGAGAACATCATTGCTTGATCCATATCATGCATTGCATATGACTGACCATTACCTTTCAGGAAAGATGCAGTTAAATTCTCAACTATGTCAAAGGAGACAAATTCAGTCAATGGAGACAAATCCAGTCAAAGGAGACAAATTCAGTCAATGGAGACAAAATCAGTTAAATCGATTCCTAAAGATTTTTCTGAGGCCAATTCAGTCAATGGAGACAAAACCAATTAAATCGATTCCTAAAGATTTTTCTGAAGCCAGTCAATGAAGACAAAACCAGTTAAATCGATTCCTAGATTTTTCTGATGCTAACACAGTCAATGAAGACAAAACCAGTTAAATTAATTCCTAAAGATTTTTCTGATCCGAACACAGTCAATGGAGACAAAACCAGTTAAATCGATTCCTAAAGATTTTTCTGAAGCCAAGTCAGTCAATGGAGACAAAACCAGTTAAATTGATTCCCAAAGATTTTTCTGAAGCCAAGTCAGTCAATGGAGACAAAATCAATTAAATCGATTCCTAAAGATTTTTCTGACGCTAACCCAAAGAAGACAAGTCCAGTTAAATCGATTCCTAAAGATTTTTCTGATGATAAGCCGTCAATGAAGACAACCCGTCAATGGAGACAACACCCGTCAATGGAGACAACACCCGTCAATGAAGACAACCCGTCAACAAAGACAAAACTACCTACCAACAATCTCCAGGAGGTATCTATAAGCCCATCCTCCTATCCATCACCTCTCCAAATGGCATCTGTAAGCCCATTCCTGACATCACATTGCTGATACTACACCATGCGAGTGCAAATTTCTGGGCACTTTAGTGTTCAATCATCTTCCACCTTCGGATCACGAAAGGCACACAAGCCAATCTACATCCTTGGGTTTAAGAAGATTGAACAGGGGCAACTGTTGTACCCCAAAATTTTCCCTCCCATATCGCTCAAGATTTGTCAAGAATAATCTTCAAATTACTCAAATGGCTCAAGGGTTGTATAGTCAAACCACCTCCTAAGCCAGCTGAAATTAGGGTTTTGGTTCTTCCAAGGAATTGGGGGTTTTCAATGGCTCAATCAAGTCTCATATGCCTATATACATTCTCAAGCACCTACATGCCATGTTTCAAGACTCACAGTGTTAGAACAAAGTTTGAATCTACTACCCTATATTTAAGTTTTGATGATAACAAAGTGAAAAGATATAGTATTTATAAGTTTCATGTATGAACTATCTACTGCCTAAAATTATTATGTTCTGACTTGCAGATACTCTGATTGATATAAGCAAGATCACATCTACTCAGCATCAGAACTTGATTTCAGACACCAGCATCAGAAGTTGCCATATCAGAATGTCAGAATCAGATGATCAACTCACGTACATGCTGAAGCCTGATGAACAAGACTGTGCTCAACACTCTGATAAAGAAACACAACAGTTCATCAGCAGCGAAGCAGAGTCAGAATGAGCCAAGCCAGAACTTGCATTAAGTAAGCAACGGTATTGTGCATTGAAAGAAAATTAATTCCAACGGCCTCATTCCAGACAAGATCTGCTCAATAAGGAAAGTTTGTTATTAGCATTGAATCAAGAATATTGCATCCAACGTTCATCATCTCAGTGCTATATAAACAAGACTTTGAAGATTGAAATGGCTAATGCTCTCCAAATCTCTACACGCACTAAAGCTAATCATAATCTTCTTTCTCTCAGTTTTGCTAAACCACACACTCTGATATTCTATCATTGTTTAGCAATCTAGTTTCTAAGCTTCAATTTGTGTATACATCACAGTTGTGATACAGTTTTGTAGAAAACATCCACACACTTAGTTTTATCTCTTTGTAAGAAAGTGTTACCTTGACAAACCGGGTTGTGGTTTGGATCAAGAAGGCTTTAGCAGTTGTTAAAGCAGTCTGTAATATTCAGTTGAATATAGTGGATTAAGACCTCGTTGGAGAGAGGCGAAATCACCTTGACGGGTGGACTGGAGTAGTTTGAGATCAAACGAACCAGGATAAAAATATCTTGTTCATTGCATTAGATTTCAGTTTTACAATTCAACCCCCCCCCCTTCTTGTGTTTTTCACCACTTCAATTGGCATCAGAGCGCCTGGTTCTGAGCTAAAACACTTAACCGTGTCAGTACAAGATCCAGCGTCAGAAAAACACAATGGCAGGAAACAATTCTCACATCAGCAATGACAACAATGAGGACAGAGACAGATTCAGTGGCAAACCTCCAGTCTTTGATGGAGAAAACTTTGATTACTGGAAAGACAGAATTGAAAGCTTCTTTCTGGCACATGATGCTGATCTGTGGGATATGGTGACAGATGGATACACGCACCCTGTGAATGCAAGTGGTCAGAAGATTGATAGAAAAACAATGTCTGATCAACAAAAGCGTGACTTCAAGAATCACCACAAGGCCAGAACCATCCTCCTCAGCGCCATCTCCTATACTGAGTATGAAAAGATCTCCAACAGAGACACAGCAAAGAATATTTTTGACTCACTCAGAATGACGCATGAGGGCAACGTTCAGGTCAAAGAAACAAAAGCTCTGGCGCTCATTCAGAAGTATGAGGCGTTCAAAATGGAAGAATCTGAATCCATTGAAACCATGTTCTCTAGATTCCAGATTCTGGTAGCTGGTCTCAAAGTTATGGATAAAGGATACTCTACTGCTGACCATATCAAGAAAATCATCAGAAGTTTACCCAAGCAGTGGAGACCTATGGTTACAGCTCTGAAGCTAGCTAAAGATCTCAACAAAATCACTCTGGAGGAACTTATCAGCTCCCTCAGAAGTCATGAGATAGAGCTAGAAGCTGATGAGCCTCAGAAGCAAGGTAAGCCTTTAGCATTAAAATCTAACAGAAAATTTGAGTCTAAAGTTTTGCAGGCAGTTGAAGAAACATCTGATGGATCCTCATCAGAAGAAGACGAACTCTCCCTTCTCTCCAGAAGAGTAAATCAACTGTGGAAGCAAAGACAAAGGAAGTTCAGGAATCCCAGAAGATCTGATCAGAACGAGTCTTCTTCCAGATACAGAAGGACATATTCTTCCTCTGGATACAGAAGATCTGAAGGCTCCTCCAGTAGCAAAAAGCCAAACACCAAAGACATCATCTGCTATGAGTGCAATGAGCAAGGACACTATAAGAGTGACGGCCCAAAGCTTCAGAGGGAAAAGCCCAAAAAGAAGTTTGGAAGAGAGAAGAAGAAAAGTCTCATGGCTACATGGGATGACTCTGACTCGTCTGAAGCTGACTCAGAATCAGATGATGAAAGGGCAAACATAGCTCTCATGGCTAACATTTCAGAAGATAGTGAAGCTTCTGAATCAGACTCAGAATCAGACACTGAAGAGGTATTTCCTAATTTTGCTGTTAACTTTACAAAGGCTGAACTTGCTGAATGCCTTAATGAGATTCAGGAACGTTATCAGCAAATTAGAGCTAAATTCACAGACCTGAAAATGAATCTTGAATCTGACTCTAATAAGACTGAGAGTCTCAAATTGGAAAATTCTGAGCTGAGAAATAAGATTTCAAAATTAGAAAACACTTTACAAAACTCTCAGAAGGAACCAATTTCTGAAACTCCCAGCAACGCTGATGAGATCATCAAGGAGTATGATCACAGTTTCCAGAAGTTCCTAGCTAAAAGCATAGATAGAAGCAGAATGGCTTCAATGATCTATGGAGTTAGCAGAAACGGCAGGAAAGGAATAGGATACCAAGGTAAGGTTCCTACACCAAAGAATGTCATGGACTTAACCATTAAACACACTCCTCTAAATTCACATTTTGTATATGGTCACACACATGATATCAAATACACTAGCAGTAAGCACTCTGTGAAACCAAAATTCAACCAGAGTTTTGGTAAAACTAACAAATCAGGACCCAAGAAAATCTGGGTACCTAAGGATAAAATAATACATGTTGCAGATATCTTTAGCAGCAAGTCAGAAACACCAGTCATGGTACCTGGACTCTGGCTGCTCACGACACATGACGGGAAGAAGGCATATGTTCCAAAGCCTGGAACTTAAGCCTGGAGGCCACGTTGGCTTTGGAGGCAATAAGAGGGGAAAGATAATTGGCTCTGGAACTGTAGGTAATGGAAATCTTCCCTCTATTAATAATGTTCTACTAGTAGATGGATTGATGCATAATCTGTTATCCATAAGTCAATTAAGTGATAACGGTTATGATATAATCTTTAATCAAAAATCATGTAAAGCTGTTAGTCAGAAAGATGGGACTATCCTATTTAATGGTAAGAGGAAAAACAACATTTACAAAATCAAACTTTCTGAACTAAAGAGTCAGAATGTAAAATGTCTTCTGTCTGTTAACAACGAGCAGTGGATCTGGCACAGAAGATTGGGGCATGTTAGTATGAGAAGAATATCTCAGATTAACAAACTCAATCTGGTCAGAGGACTTCCTAATTTGAAGTTCAATTCAGATGCTCTGTGTGAAGCATGTCAGAAAGGCAAATTTGCAAAACCTTCTTTTAAATCCAAAAATGTTGTTTCTACCTCTAAGCCATTAGAACTTCTGCACATTGACTTATTTGGACCAGTTAAAACTGCTTCAGTCAGTGGTAAGAAGTATGGGTTAGTAATCGTAGATGACTATAGCAGATGGACATGGGTAAAGTTCTTAAGACACAAGGACGAGTCACACTCTGTGTTTGTTACCTTCGGTAACCAAGTTCAGAATGAAAAGGATCTTAGAATCGTTAAAGTCAGAAGTGATCATGGTGGAGAATTTGAAAACAAAGATTTCGAGTCATTCTTTAATGACAGAGGCATTCTGCATGATTTCTCTTGTCCTAGAACTCCCCAACAAAATGGAGTTGTAGAACGAAAGAACAGAACATTGCAAGAAATGGCCAGAACCATGATCAATGAGACAAACGTTGCTAAGACCTTCTGGGCAGAGGCAATAAACACAGTGTGCTACATTCAGAATTGAATCTCAATAAGACCTATTCTGGAAAAGACTCCATATGAATTATGGAAGAACAGAAAGCGCAACATTTCATATTTTCATCCATTTGGATGTACTTGCTTTATATTAAATACAAAGAATTATTTGAACAAGTTTGACTCTAAAGCACAGAAGTGTATTATGTTAGGATACTCTGAACGCTCAAGAGGGTACAGAGTATACAATACAGAAACACAGATTGTGGAAGAATCAATCAGTGTTCGTTTTGATGATAAGCTTGACTCTGAAAAGTCAAAGCAGAATGAAGTTTTTGCAGGTATAGAAATTGAATTTGCAGGTTCTGAAGACAAGTCATCAGAAGCTCTCAACACAGACATTCCTTCAACGTCTGAAAGGAGCACTGCTAGCAATCCTACAACAGCTGCTGATCAACCTCAGAAGAGATTACCCAGAAGCAGCTTGGATCACCCAGAAGAGACTATCCTAGGAAGAAAGGAAGATCCAATCAGAACAAGAGCAAGCTTCAGAAACTCTGAAGAAACACTTATGGGACTTGTGTCTCTGATTGAACCTTCTTCTATTGATGAAGCACTTCTAGATAATGACTGGATTCCGGCAATGCAAGAAGAGCTGAATCAATTCACTAGAAACGACGTATGGGATCTCGTTCCCAGACCAAAAGGATTCAACGTCATTGGAACAAGATGGGTGTTCAGAAACAAGCTAAATGAACAAGGTGAAGTCATCAGAAACAAGGCACGACTGGTTGCACAAGGTTATAGTCAGCAAGATGGGATAGACTATACAGAAACCTTTGCCCCAGTCACCAGGTTAGAATCTATCAGACTTTTAATTTCATTTGCTGTTAATAGAGGCATCACTCTGTATCAGATGGATGTCAAAAGTGCATTCTTAAATGGTTATATAGAAGAAGAAGTTTATGTACACCAACCCCCAGGTTTTGAAAATACAAAACATCCAGAACATGTTTTCAAACTAAAGAAGTCACTATATGGTCTGAAACAAGCTCCCAGAGCTTGGTATGAAAGGCTAAGTAACTTTCTGCTAGAAAATGAATTCACCAGAGGGAAAGTGGACACTACTCTATTCTGTAAATCAGTTAAGAGTGACATCTTAGTCTGTCAAATTTATGTTGATGATATTATTTTTGGTTCTACTAATCCTTCTCTTGGAAGAAAATTTGCTAAGTGTATGCAGGCAGAATTTGAGATGAGCCTCATGGGGGAACTGAAATTCTTTCTAGGAATTCAGATCAATCAAACTCCAGAAGGAACTTACATTCATCAGAGCAAATACATCAGAGATCTTCTGAAGAAATTTGACCTCTCAGAATGTAAGCCATCAAAGATTCCAATGCATCCCACGTGCATTCTGGAAAGAGAAGAGGTAAGCAAAAATGTAGAACAGAAAGTCTACAGAGGTATGATTGGTTCTCTCCTCTATCTGACTGCTTCAAGACCTGACATATTATTCAGTGTTTGTATCTGTGCTAGATTCCAATCAGATCCTAGAGAATCTCACTTAACAGCTGTTAAGCGAATTTTCAAGTATCTGAAAGGTACTACTAATCTGGGTTTGTTTTATAGAAAATCTAGTGATTACAGCTTAGTAGGCTACTGTGATGCTGATTTTGCTGGAGACAGAGTGGAACGTAAAAGTACTTCTGGAAGCTGCCAGTTTCTGGGAGAAAATCTGATCTCTTGGTCCAGCAAAAGGCAATCAACAATTGCTCTATCAACAGCAGAAGCTGAGTACATAGCAGCAGCAGGATGTAGCACACAAATGCTCTGGATGAAAAGTCAGCTTGAAGACTTCCAGATTTTTGAGAGTAACATTCCTATACTTTGTGATAATACTTCTGCTATTTGCTTAAGTAAGAATCCCATTTTACATTCTAGAGCTAAGCATATAGAAATAAAACATCACTTCATTAGGGACTATATTCAGAAAGGTATTTTGAACTTAAAATTTATAGATACAGACCATCAATGGGCTGATATCTTTACTAAACCCCTTTCAGAAGATAGGTTTAATTTCATTCTGAAACATCTCAGCATGAAAGTGTGTCCAGAGTGAAAATGGTTTAATTCCATATATTTACCTTCAGAATGTAATTGTTTTACTGTGAACTTCTGATCAATCTCCTTTCAGAAAGATAGAACATGCAGATTGTATCAGATGCAAGTCTAAAAGATCTGAGAGTCTAAGCTCAAAGACAGACGTGCTGATCACTACATCAAACAAGTGTCATCCAATCATCAGCATATCTCTGAAGTAGAACGCGTGCACGCCTCTGAGAAGGAAAAGCGCTGATTGGGTGCATTGAGACACATGTCTGGTAACCGTTTTTAAGTATCTTTCTCAAATCCCCCAAAATCAGCAAGCATTTAATGAAAAGTAATCATGCTTTTAAAATGCAATCATGATTTTTCTCTCTCTTAAAAAACGTTTATCTTTTCAAAATAGTTTTGAAAACTCTATTTAAGCATATTAATCTCTCATTCTCATTCTTTACGTTTTCTCACTGATACTCAAGCATCTTCTGCATATTTCTGTGTTCATCTCTTGCAAAACCTATTTTCCTCAGTTTATTCTCAAAACCCTTTTAGTGTGAACATGGCAACCTCCAGCAGTGCTTCTGCAGGTCCTCAGAAGAAAGCATCATCTGAGCAATATCAAGTGCCATTCAGAACTCTCCTCACTCCTGTGAAGAATCTTGAAGTGCTTTCTGAATTAATCATTGATTTTGGAAGCTTGAAGGAGAACGGTTTTGACCTAACTGAAGAAGTTAGGGCTCAGAAGTGGGAAAGGTATTTTGACAGGTTGGTTGGACCAACATTCCCAATGCTAGTCAAGGAATTCTGGATTCACGCCAAGGCTTCAACACATCTAGTCACCTCCTTTGTTATGGGGAAGAAGATTGTGATCACTGAGGATCACATTGCAAGGCTAATCGGTTACAGTGGCGGTGGCGTCCATTGTGTGGACATGGCTGAAAGATGTGCTGATGTAGGTGTGATAGCTGCAAGGATTTTCACTCATGGGGTGCCCAGCAGCAAGATTAAAGATCTGAAGGATCATTACAGAGTGTGGGCTAAGATAATTCTGGGGTGCTTCAACCACAGGAAACCAACTAGTTCTCCTGATTACATAAATGTGGATCAGCAGTTTCTGATCTACTTTATTGATCAGAAGGTAAAGATCAATCTGGCTCACTTCCTGTTCAACCACCTCAGAACAAGTGTGAAGGAAACCAGGGAAGAAGAAAGAACCAAGAGGGATTGGATACCTTTTGGAAGGTTGATATCAGATATTCTGACAGAGAATAGGCTGATTGAGCATCTGATAGAAGCTCAAGAGCTAAGCACTATTGAACCAACAGTTGGGAAACCTCTGAATGCAAAGAACTTGAAGAAGATGAAGCTGATAGAGAATATTCAGAAGGAACCCAGAGCTACTCCTATTGCTGATATCACCAGCAGAAGAGTGCCTCTGAGTGACTTTCCGTTATTTTCTGAAATTGAATCCAAACCAGAGGTGGTTCTCAGGTACTTGGATGCGTGCAAGGCTGATGGTTCAGATCCAAATCTGATTATCAAAGCTCTGTATCAACCTCATCAAGAAGTGACTCTGAAGAAGTCGAAGAAGAGGAAGGCACCATCAGAAGGATCATCCCAGCAGACACCCAGGAAAAGAGGTAATTCATCTGCTGCTTCTGTTTTAAATTCTTCTACTATTCCAGCATCTATTCCTCCTCAAACCTCTCATAGAATCTCAATCCACATCCCTACCATAGATGAAACTGTATCAGAAGAGGACCCTTCTGAGGCATTAAAACTCAGAAGACCCAGAACCAAACATCCCAAACAACCAACAATCTCAACAACATCAGCAATTGACCAAGTGCTGTCTGACATTGATCAACACACCTCTGATCAACCAATCTCTGAACCACAAACTCTTCCTCCTCCACAACCAGAACAACAACAACCACTCTCATCAATTCCAGAAGAACCCCTTATCCCTGAACAATCAGAAATTCCAACAACTTCTCCTCAACCAGCAATTCCGTCTCCCTCTCCCCAACCAGAAATTAATCCACCATCACCTCAAACAGAGTTTCATCACTCTGAAACTCCTTCTCCTCAACCATCTGAACCTCATTCACCTCAACCATCACCTTTGGCAATCCAGCTGCCAGGTGGAACAACTATCACCTTAGCACAATTGCCATCCTCATCAGAATCTACACCACCAAATACTCCCAAAACACCACCCAGTCCAATCATAATCTCTGATTCTGATACTCCATCTCCAAAACAAACAGCTGCTCAGAAAACCTCCGAAAACCCCAGCAGGACTTTCATAGACTTAACCAGTCTTGACCGTCTTGCTGATCTGAAACACAAAATTGCCATCCCAAAACTAAAACAACCAGATGTTGGCTCTGGTATTATGAATTTTGAAACAGGTGTGCTGCAATGGATTGCTTCTTTGAAGCAAGTCTGTCTTGGAATGATTGACCCAGCTGCTTTTGATCAGCTCTGGTCACAATTCAGACTTTGGGTACGTGCTGAAGCCCTCAAGTTGCAGGATATCAACTATGAGCAGGCACAACAAAATTTCAGCAAGCTTCTAAATGAAGTTGGAAGTCAGCTTCTGAAAGAAGACGTGCTCCCTCTAGATAGTGAACCTTGGTCTGAGAAACAACAAGCTGCAAAGGTGCAATCAGAAGAAGACAAGACCATTCAAGCTGAAGAAAGTCTAGCAGAAGATGTTGCTGAAAGCTCTCAGAAGCTTCCTGCTTCTGATGCTTCTCAAGCTGCCTTGGACAGGCAGACTCTGGAAGAACTAAGGCTGAATGACATGCGTCTGCAGCAGCGGATGGATGAAAGCGATCAGAAGATGAAAGAGAGAATGGATGTGCAGGATAGCAAGATTGAGAATTTTTTTTATTAATAACCAAGTATTAAAAAAATATTTCGCGAATAACCGGGTTTCGGAAAAAATTACGCAAATAACCATGTTTGAGATGGCTCCACAAAGGAGGAGCCATCTCATTTGGCGCATCCTCCTATTTTTATAAGGGAGGCGCCATCTCATTTGGCGCCTAAGGGCAAATGGCAAGCCCTAAGCCAAATGAGATGGCGCCTATGTGCAAAATTAGGTCAAAAAAAATTTTTTTTTCCTTTCCTGCGCGTTGCGTATTAGACAGAGATAACCAAAATTGATTTTTTATTTGAAAAAAAATAATTACATTCAACTGTTTTACATTTAAATAACAGTAAAAAAATAGATACAAAAAATACTGGAAAAAAAAAAGATACATCAATGATCCCCAGGAACCCGGTAATGACCCCCAGTTCCGCATCCCCATCCTCGCCTTTCTCTTGCTGGGTGCCGTCTCGTTTCCTGTTGCGGCAAGGTCGATGGCCCAGCGAAGTCAATGCGATCCGAATCCATAAAATCAGTAAGATCTCCATATCTCGAAGATCCGCTCTGGTACAGTCGGTTACCCATACCCTCGAAGTTTGGTCGTGTTGGCGGTGGGTGGGGTTCCATGGTTGGTCGGTAGCATTGGTCGTCTGAGTATGGGGGGTAGAAAGGAAATGGATCTTGGGGTGTTTGGTACTGTGGTTGTTGGGTTGTTTGGTGATATGGTGGTTGATGGTAGGTTTGGTCGGGTTGGTCATAATCTTCTGACATTCCCATATCAGGGCTAAGGCTGGATGTTGAGGGGCCCATATTGGGATATGTGGAAGACTGAAATTGTGTATGGGGTATGTGGGTTTGTTGGTATTGGGGTTGGTATTGTGGTTGGGTTTGAGGCATATCTGGGTATTGGTAGTTTGGCGGTGATTGTGGTTGGTAGTACGGTATTTGGTTGTAGTTGTGTTGTGGTGGGGAATGTGGTTGTGTGTTTGTTGGTCTGTTTCTTCTTGGGGGTTGGTTTGAGGTTGATGGATTTTGGGTTTGTTGGTGGGGAATCGAGGGTTGTGCCCATTGTGTGTGTGGGTCAACCAAGTACCTCGGATGAGACACGTGCATATCTGGGTTACTAACCGACCTGTACCACGACATATATTGATCGGTGTGTCGCATGTTACCTTGAGTAAGGAAAATAGGGGATTGCAAGATGTAGCGGTGACGCCTTTGCCACATTTTACACCATTCTGGAGCAAAGTCTTTCCAGTTGGTTAGATTCCACTGGGCGTCGACCCTTTTTAGATGCCAGGGGGACAAATCTGTTGGGTCACTTGGTATCTCTTGGATCATTCCGAACTGCATCTTCACACGGTCGCTGTGGTGCATCTCCACAATGTTGAACCGAATGAGTGCAGTCTTTGCAGTCCAAGTTGCTGCATCCTCTGGATTTGGAGAATGGTCCAAACCCAAATATGGTCTCCAGACGAACTGCGATAAAATTTAAATCAGGTAAGCGCAAAAGTAATGTATAAATAATTAAAATGAACAAAAGTTAAAAGCTACGACTTACGTCATCTGGGCCTAAGTGATCCAACAGATTCCGGTAGAGTGCGACATTGAATCTGGGATTCTTTCCGTAATCCATACCCCTCACGCAGTACCTATAGGAAATGAGAAACATGTTATTTTTAGCATATATTTTGGAAAGAGAAGAATAGTTATAAATGCTATAACTTAATGACTTACTTTGTTGCGTAAGGGAAACCAAAAGTGTTGTTGTTGATGGGGTTTAAGGACTCCATCCTCCACCAACCCCAGGCTTGTAGTAAAAATGCGCACCCATAAAATGTACATTTTTCCTTGACTGCGTTTTTGCACAAGGAACTGTACAGGTGGGCTAATACTGCAGAACCCCAACTAAATTTTCTAGTTTTATCAAAATTGGTTAGTAAATGTAAGTACATGAAATTTACACTATTTCCCGTACTTTCGGGAAATAAAAAAGTACCAAAAAGTATCATAATATACGTTCGGGCTTTTACTACTCGGTCATTTTCTGAGGAATTTTCATTTAATTCCATACTTGCATAATGCCGTTTCAGGTCAGTGAGTAGTATTCCCTGCCCTCTTGCTCCACCACCTTCTACCATGTCCCTACCCAACAGTTCTTCACACTGTGAGTTGGGTTGTTGAACCGACCCGTTCACCGCTTTACCGTCAATAGGTAGGCCCAGTAGCATGTACACATCTTCGAGAGTGATGGTACATTCACCTATTGGTAGGTGAAATGTATGGGTCTCCGGTCTCCACCTCTCCAACATTGCAAGGATGAATTTGGAGTCAATGGTGCAGTTGGAGATCTTTATCACGTGTCCAAAACCTGCATATTCCAGATAAGGGACGATAAAAGGGTCGGGAGCCAAGTATTTGTGCGAACGGATTCTGAATCTTTGTGTATCCTGAGATCATAATTAATCAAGAGTAAGATTAATTAAGATGAACAACACGTTTTTTAAAGTATGAAAAATGTATAACCAAAGAAGAGACTTACAAATGCAGCAATGTTTTCCCTTGTGCCTCTGTGAGTATCTCCCATTGTTAGAAGGGCCATTCTTCAGAACGCTTGAGAGAATGAAAGACTTAGGAAGAAATAAAGAGTACGAGAGACTTAAGAAATATTTCGTAGTAGAGAGTGAGAGAGTGAGAGTTGTGTGGGTGTGAGAGATGTTTCATAAGGTATGTATTTATAGGCAAATAATTTTGATGTAGTGGTTGCATGCCTGCGAGGTGTCACATTTGCATGCTTAGGGAGTTACACATATGCATGCATGCATTTACAAATAATGTAAGGTGTCACTCTTGCAGGCTAGGTGGCAGCCCATGCATGTATCACGATTGGACAGTAAGGGAGGCGCCATCTCACTTGGCGAAATAGTACAAAAATGAATGTTGTCGCCACCCCATTTGGCGAATAAGAGGTGTCACGTTTTACAGCATTGGCTCAGGCTACGTGACAGCCTTTGGGATTCCTTTCTCTGTTGCATGCAAGGCCATTGGAGTTGATGGGTGGCAGGCTTACACAAAACATTTATGTGTGTAGAATAGGGCCAGGCTAGGTGGCAGCATAAGCCCTTGCATGTATCACGATTGGACAGTAAGGGAGGCGCCATCTCACTTGGCGAAATAGTACAAAAATGAATGTTGTCGCCACCCCATTTGGCGAATAAGAGGTGTCACGTTTTACAGCATTGGCTCAGGCTACGTGACAGCCTTTGGGATTCCTTTCTCTGTTGCATGCAAGGCCATTGGAGCTGATGGGTGGCAGGCTTACACAAAACATCTATGTGTGTAGAATAGGGCCAGGCTAGGTGGCAGCATAAGCCCATGCATGTATCACGATTGGACAGTAAGGGAGGCGCCATCTCACTTGGCGAAATAGTACAAAAATGAATGTTGTCGCCACCCCATTTGGCGAATAAGAGGTGTCACGTTTTACAGCATTGGCTCAGGCTACGTGACAGCCTTTGGGATTCCTTTCTCTGTTGCATGCAAGGCCATTGGAGCTGATGGGTGGCAGGCTTACACAAAACATTTATGTGTGTAGAATAGGGCCAGGCTAGGTGGCAGCATAAGCCCATGCATGTAATATTATTGGCAGCCTTGGGGGGTTGCATCACTTACTTAATTGAAATATTTTGCCTTAGGTTGAACATAACATTCATTCACATAAACTGTAAAATTTTCCAACCTTCGAATCAGTCATCTAACCTTCAAACATTCCAGCATTCTTACCTTCATATAATCAATAAACCCAAAACATTCCCACCTTCATACCTAAAACAATTCTACACAATGGCCTCTTCACCACAATTTGTTGTCAAAGCACATTTCAACGGTGAGACATACATGTGTCCCACAGTTGGGTTTTTGTTTAGAAACACCGACAATGTCCGATTTCTCTTAAACGGGAAAGCAAATTTCTCCTACTTTAAGAAAAGATTGGAGGCCAAACTTGAACGAGGCCCGGTATCCCAGATATTTTATCAGAGTCCAGTCTTTTTTGGAAACAACCAAGTCATATTTTATAAGGTTGCAATTCAAGATGACGAGGATTTCCAGAACATGATTTCCAGCCATGTCTATTCTGGAAACGACTCTATTGAGTTGTACGTTCTGTTTCAAGAGCCTCCGGTGACACATGAGGTAGAGCCTCCGGTGACACAGGAGGTTGATCCTTTGGAGAATGAGCAAGATGAGGTGGATGCAGTTGATGATGAAGAAGAAGATAACGAGTTAGAGTTCGATGAAATGGTGAACGACGATTCTGACGATGATGGCATCCCAAGTATTCCTACCGACAAAATCTACACACCACCTACGCACATGACAAACTTCAACATGGGCGGAGATGAACCTTCTACGGACTTGTTTTTCCAACCGTATATGCAATCAGATGAAAATTTAAAAGAGAAGGACAAGTTTCGTAATAGAGAGGAATGCATAAGGGCCATCAAAAAATTTCACATGCTCAACTCGGTTGATTATAAGGTGGATCGTGTAAACCCGGAAAGGTACAAGATCAAGTGTGTCCACCCTGACTGCATGTTCAAGCTGACCGCTTCATACAGACTAAGGGGTGACTGCTGGGTCATAGGTTCCATGACTACCCATACTTGTGTAAGTTCCACTCAATCACAAGACCACCGAAAACTCAACCATGATCTAATATGTCAAGAAATCCTACCCCTGGTCAGCAACGACCCTTCTTTGAAGGTGAAAACAATCATCTCCCACATCACCACGGTTTTTAACTACACTCCGTCTTACCGTAAGGCGTGGTTAGCAAAGACTAAGGCGATTGAAAGGGTGTACGGAAACTGGGAGGAGTCATACCGAGAACTTCCCCGCTACCTAAATGCACTCAAGACATATTCTCCAGGTAGTGTTTATGTTCTGGAAACATTGCCAGCGTACGCTCAAGATGGTAGTCTACTACATGGCAACGGAATATTCAGTCGCGTCTTTTGGGCTTTTCAACCATGCATCGCAGGGTTTGCATCATGCAAACCAATTCTACAAATAGACGGGACTTGGTTGTATGGGAAGTACAAAGGCACACTTTTGATGGCAGTTGCACAAGATGGCAACAATAACATTTTCCCCGTTGCGTTTGCCCTTGTCGAGGGGGAGACCGGTGGTGCTTGGAGCTTTTTCCTGAAAAATCTTCGTACACACGTGGCTCCTCAACCAGATCTCTGTTTGATCTCGGACAGACATGCCTCCATTGAAAGTGCCTATAATAATCCGGAAAATGGTTGGCATGACCCTCCTTCTACGCATGTCTATTGCGTCAGGCATATCGTCCAGAATTTCTCGAGGGAGGTCAAGGACAAAACATTGAGGAAAGCGGTGATGAATGCGGGATACGCACTGACACAGCCCACATTCAAATATTACCGCAACGAGATCCGTTTGTCTAACCCAGAAGCCGGTACGTGGATCGACAATATACCGATCGAAAAGTGGACTAGGTCATACGACAATGGCCAAAGATGGGGGCATATGACAACAAATCTGATTGAATCAATGAATGGGGTATTCAAGGGCATACGAAACCTCCACATCACTGCCTTGGTGAAATCCACGTATTTTAGGATGGCTGCGTTATTTGCCAAAAGAGGTGAAATGTGGTATGCGGTCTTGCAATCAGGACAACTATGGAGTGAAAGCTGTATGAAATACATTAAGGCTGAAAGTGCTAAAGCCAACACTCACATGGTTACACGGTTTGACCGCCATAGCCACAACTTCATTGTGAAAGAGACAATTGACCACAATGAAGGCCTGGCAAGACAAGAATACAGGGTCATTTTACCTTCTCAATGGTGCGATTGTGGCAGGTTTCAAGCTTTTCGTATGCCTTGCTCTCATGTCATTGCCGCTTTTGCGCATACCCATCAAGACGCGCTTCAACTGCTCTCAAACGTTTATAAATCTGAAACGTTGCTCACTGTTTACAACAACAACTTTCCTTTGGTGGCAAAACCGGACTATTGGCCTGAATACAACGGTGATATAGTTTGGCACAATGACCAAATGCGAAGGAACAAGAAGGGTCGTCCCAAAAGCAGGCGCATAACAACAGAAATGGACGATCTTGACAGGTTGGAAAGAAAGTGTGGTTTATGCCGTCAGGTCGGACACAATCGCAAAAACTGTCCGAATCGGGCGTCTGGCTCGACCACATAAATTTTGTAATACAATAAATCTTTTCAATATTTGTGTTGTAAACATTATGGGTTTTCCGTTAATAAAACTGTTCACACAATTTAAGAAATTCAATATAGGAAATTACATTAGGGTTTTCGCGTACAACAATGATTAACGATAATCAATATAGGAAATTACATTAGGGTTTTCGCGTACAACAATGATTAACGATAATCAATCTAGGAAATTACAACTGTTAACACAATTTCATCTGACCCATGCATCATCAGCATTACATCACTGTCTGTTTTGACTTCCTCCAACCACACATTAGGTCTTCCTGTCGCATGCGAGGTTGTTGTTTGTTTTCGCTGGATCCTTCGAATTTTTTCCCCCTCGGCGATGTCTCCATCTAGCCACCGCATCAACTCCCGCTTCAGACGCTCCATGGAGTGAATGTGCCAGAATTTCATTTTCATCGCGGGTTTCGTGGCGGAGAATATAACGTAACCATCTCTGCTAAAAATCATAGGCGACGTCATTACGTAAATAAGGGAGTACAAAATAAAAATACAGTGCGAGAAAGTGTGAGAAATTTCAAAGAAACGGACGAATTATTTATAAAACAGCAAAAAACCCTAGTTTTGCCCTAGGCGCCAAGTGAGATGGCGCCTCCTCTCCTTTTTAAGGAGCATGCGCCATCTCACTTGGCTAAAAGCCAATGGAGGCGCCAAGTGAGATGGCGCCTAGGGCAAAACCCTAGGTGCATGCGCCAAATGACTTGGCTCCTCCTTTGTGGAGCCATCTCAAACATGGTTATTTGCGTAATTTTTTCCGAAACCCGGTTATTTGCGAAATATTTTTTTAATACTTGGTTATTAATAAAAAAATTCCAAGATTGACACTATTGTCAGCATGGTGCACAAGCAGAATGAGACTGCTGAAAAGATCCAAGCCATGCTGGAGAACCTGTTCACACGCTTGCCTCCTCAACCTTAGTCTCTTTTTTCATTCATGTTCTTTTTCATGTTTTCCTTGATTTTCTGATGTACTGTTTGAATATGTTTTGTACTATTTTCTTGTTTTGATTCTGAACTATCTTAATATGATTAGTTTTTATGATCTTAATTGTTTTAGCACATCACCTACACTTTTTGATTGCTGACAAAAGGGGGAGAACAAGAATGATATTTTAATCAATAACGGCTAACTAGACAGAAATTCTCAAACATTCTAACTCTATTACTTGAAAATGTTTTTTCTGTTTTGCTTAAAGTCTACAGGTACAAGGAAGCTCCTGGACACTCTGAAGACTAGAAGCTCTGAAGCTCTGATCACTATGAAGTTCTGATCCGCTCTAATATTCTGATCCAAAGCAAAGCTCTGACAAGAAAAGCTCTGAAGCTCTGCTCTGACATAAAGCTTCTGATAAGTCAAAGACTATGATACTCTGATGTTCAAAGAAAGGCAAAAAGATCTGATCCTGAAGAACACGTGTAATCAAAGGGAAGTAATAAACTCAGGGGGACTATCTCTCAACTCTGATATCTCTTTACTCCTTATCCTTTTACTTCTTACTCTGATACATATCTCAGATACCTTTTCACGTTATTTTCATTTAAAAAATATCTAGTTTTTGTCATCATCAAAAAGGGGGAGATTGTTAGAACAAAGTTTGAATCTACTACCCTATATTTAAGTTTTGATGATAACAAAGTGAAAAGATATAGTATTTATAAGTTTCATGTATGAACTATCTACTGCCTAAAATTATTATGTTCTGACTTGCAGATACTCTGATTGATATAAGCAAGATCATATCTACTCAGCATCAGAACTTGATTTCAGACACCAGCATCAGAAGTTGCCATATCAGAATGTCCGAATCAGATGATCAACTCACGTACATGCTGAAGCCTGATGAACAAGACTGCGCTCAACACTCTGATAAAGAAACACAACAGTTCATCAGCAGCGAAGCAGAGTCAGAATGAGCCAAGCCAGAACTTGCATTAAGTAAGCAACGGTACTGTGCATTGAAAGCAAATTAATTCCAACGGCCTCATTCCAGACAAGATCTGCTCAATAAGGAAAGTCTGTTATTAGCATTGAATCAAGAATATTGCATCCAACGTTCATCATCTCAGTGCTATATAAACAAGACTTTGAAGATTGAAATGGCTAATGCTCTCCAAATCTCTACACGCACTAAAGCTAATCATAATCTTCTTTCTCTCAGTTTTGCTAAACCACACACTCTGATATTCTATCATTGTTTAGCAATCTAGTTTCTAAGCTTCAATTTGTGTATACATCACAGTTGTGATACAGTTTTGTAGAAAACATCCACACACTTAGTTTTATCTCTTTGTAAGAAAGTGTTACCTTGAAAAACCGGGTTGTGGTTTGGATCAAGAAGGCTTTAGCAGTTGTTAAAGCAGTCTGTAATATTCAGTTGAATATAGTGGATTAAGACCTCGTTGGAGAGAGGCGAAATCACCTTGACGGGTGGACTGGAGTAGTTTGAGATCAAAGGAACCAGGATAAAAATATCTTGTTCATTGCATTAGATTTCAGTTTTACAATTCAACCCCCCCCCCCCCCTTCTTGTGTTTTTCACCACTTCACACAGTGCCAATTTGCATAGTCAAAAGCTCCATTTGATCTACAGTCAACTACAAGGGCAAAATGGTCATTTTACAGTCAAAAGTCAAAATTTTTGGTAAACACCTTATTTTGAGTTCACAATCATCATTTGATCAAGTCTTGATCATGATTCCACAAGAATAGCTCAAAAATCATCAAGGTGCAAAAAGTTACTATTTTTGGACAGTAGAAAAGTCAACTGTATATTGACCAGGGCATAACTCTTTCATGATTTGTCCGAAAAATTCCATCCAAAGCTCATTTTGAAGGGGATGAAATTTCCTACAATCCATCTTCACACTCCAAGTTCAATAAAT
This sequence comes from Vicia faba, assembly GCA_948472305.1. Taxonomy (NCBI): domain Eukaryota; kingdom Viridiplantae; phylum Streptophyta; class Magnoliopsida; order Fabales; family Fabaceae; genus Vicia; species Vicia faba. The sequence goes on along the minus strand of CATIWC010001323.1, from coordinate 43,944 downwards.
GCTCTCACAAAAAGTTACCAATTTTCACATTATAGGTCATTTTGAGTCAAAGGCCATAACTTGAGATTGGTAAATCCAAATGACATGGGACCAAAGGCATTGGTTAGAGGACTTCAAGAGCTTTCCAAAATGTCAAAGAACATGGTCATATGATTAAAATTGAGCAAGTTGTGCATTGGAGAAGTTGGGAAATGTTTATGAATTTGCAAAAGTCAACTTTGCTCAAAACACCTTATTTTTGCTAATGGGCCTCAAATCTCTTCTTGAAACTTCACCCATGGCCTATGCACGACCCATCAAGCTTAATTGGATTTATTTTCTTATTTTTATTGATTAAATGGATTTTTAATTAATATTAATTCATTTAATTAATTTAAAATCATAAGAAAATAGAAGATTTGTTTTTTAAATCTTTTTATGAAGTAAATATGACCTAAACATGCTGGCAAATTCGTGCACAAGTCAAAGCTACAAAAAAAATCCAAATTTGGCAACATTGTTCAATCATGAAAAATCAAAAATATTTGATTTTCAATCAAAGATTTAAACATCAATGTACATGGGTTGGATCCAATTTTTTGACCTAATTTGTTTCCCTTATATGCAAGCAAGCAAACCCTGACCTAGTGGACGATTGAAAGCTGCAGAAAAGACCCTGTCCAATTCAAGAAATTCCAAGAAAATTGAAAATCCGTTCTTGCATTCCGGGCCAATTCAAGGCGTGCTATTCATTCAAACACATTGCAGGAAGTGTCAAGAGTGATTTGCAATTAAATCCAGGCATCAAAGCTCAAGAAATCACTGATTACAGTTTCACGGTTTGCACCTTTTATTCAAAATCGTATTGCCTAATTCATGCGCATTTAACATGTTTTTGTGATTGTTTTGCATTGCTAGAGATCATATAAAGCTGATGGAATGGTTTAATTGAGCTACAATGCCCTGAATCGTGAGATGCCATGATCAAATTTCTAGGGTTCTTGAGCTTTCAATTAGGGCTTTCTAAACCAGGAAAAATTGGGACTAATGAGATACATGACTGAACTCGTGTGGCCAAGACGAATATACCTCACACCTCGCGAAATATTTATATGTACTGTGGTGCTATTCGCTATTTTTCCTTGCAGGAGTTTGTGGGGGTTAAAAACCCCCGCTATTTCATTCTGATTATGCAGGATAAACGAAGAAGATGATGATGTGTTGATGCCTCATTGGTTAATTTAAAAAAGCGCGCGTTATTTTTTGTTTTACATCATATTGATTAGTTTCCCAATATAATGATTACCACTTATTTCAATAACAATTAAGGCAGCATGGTGGAGTGGTTGAGCGAACGTCCAATGAACACTGGGACCTGGGTTCGAATCCCAGGTCCCCCAAAGCATTTGTATTATTTTGTTTCAGGAAATTTTGTGCAACACTTCAAGCAGGGCCTATCATGCACCCTCATCCAGATGATGGCCAGGTGGTCTCAAATCAGATCCAGTGGCTCAGGGTGCACGTTCACCATACTCCTTAGTCAACACGCATGTGGACAAATCAGAAAGTCAAACAGGCTGGAGAGTTAGTGGGCCTGGAAATTGCTCTTGTCACTCCAGAATTGGGCCCAACACCCCCCTTCAAGTTTATTTCTTTTTTTTTTTTAATTTCTTTCATTAATTATTTTTTATTATTATTATTACTTATTAACCAAATTAATTTTTTTTTCATAAAAAATCAGAAAAAACATAAAAAATATAATATTTTTATTTATTAAATTTAATTAGTTATTTTTGTAAATAAATACTAACATAATTAATTTAGTTTTTTTAATTAGGTTAATTTTAATATTTCACAATAATTTAAAATCAATGTAGAATTAGGTTTTTTTAATAACTTTAGACCATTTTTTATTTTTTCCTTAAAAACACAAAAAACTCAAAAAAATTTCTTTCTTTTTAATTAATTAATTAGTCTAGGTTTAATTTAATTAAATGCAAAAATAACAAAAATCTCTTTCTTTCTCAAAAAAGGGGTCAAAACCCTAAAAACTCTCCGATTCATTTTTTTTTCTCGCGCACGTGTGATTATTCTTGATTCATATTTTTATCATATAATTGTATTTGCTCCGAGGATGTAATAGCTTTAATTAGGACTCTTTTTTATCGCTTTTATTTATTTTCCGCAATTTACTTTTCAAGGGTTTGTTTTTGGCGATGTAAATACCCGACGCCTTGTAATAGTTTAGCTTTATTTCCCGCAACTATTCACTGCTAGATGTATGCTAACTAGGCTATGCATGACAAGATTTCTCTCAAAATAAAATCAATCATAGCTCACCATAACATGTACAAAGATAACATAACTGAAACTTGACACACTCGCACATGCCACTCCTAGGGTACGCCTCACTTGGTTGCCTCGACGTGGTCATTGAGTATAGGGTGTTTTAGAGGTCACCCTCCTGTCTAAAGATCCAAGTTGCCTCAAAACGGTTGCCTCGGATAAAAAACGATCTAAGACATTAGGGTTACCGCTAAGGCGTCCTACCATTGCTTTAGTGACCACATGTCCGTATAATCGAATTGACCCGAAACTCCAACGACGGCGCCACCTACTTCTCAATAGTGGGATGGCACTGTCTAAAGGACATTTACACAGCTTAGTTTCTTTTGAGTAGGTAGAGGTTCTCAGGTACTTGCTCTTTCAAAATGAAACAACTTTTCACACTTACACTTTTCAAACAAAAGTTTTCAAACAACACTTCATACACTCTTGAGGACAGATACAAGAGTTAAATCGAAGTTTTCAAACAAAACTTTTTCAAAACCCACAAACACAAGAAAAGTAAACATTTTTGAAAACATAGAGAGCAAGTACCTAAGAGCCCGTGGATAACCACAGATAGAAAGGGTGCTAACACCTTACCTTTCTATAATCTACCTCCCGAACCCGAGAAACGTCTCGAAAAGGAATTTTGCTGTGCTTTTGTCCTTTCCTTGTTGGAGAAAATAAAAGACGGTGGCGACTCTTGCTTACCGCGACATTTTGCGAAACGCAAACGCGAACTAGCATTTCAAAACAGTCAGTTCTATTTCCACCGATCACAGCCATCAACCTATTTGAAAGAGGGCATTCGAAGGCCAGTTACATATCATTCAAAATTCAAAAGAAAAGAGACAACATCACATGTGTTTGGCCAACGTTACAAATTCCTATTCATGAATTTCAAACACAATCAAGGCTGTTTAAATCTTTGCCTTCTTGTCCCCCCCATCCCCTCTATATAAAGAGATCACAAGTGTTGCAAAAAGGGGGAGAGAACGAAAAAGTTGGAGAGAGACTGCCAATACAATCCATTAAAGGTGGTCAAAATTTTCCAAGCCAAAGCCACCCTTCAACAAAAATATCCAAGCCAAGAAGTTCCAGATCGAAGGTGCCCACATCCAGAGTGCTCTCAATCAAAATACATTTTTGCAGGCATCCCCATTCCAAAAGAATACCATATTCGAATCCACATTCATCACCATAGACTCATACACTACTGTTGGTAAGGGAAATGTAAGGCGTCAAATTCTATACATTCTTTGCATATCATAGTCATTCGATTTTTCATTCATGATCGAAGGGTCTGGGTGTAATACTCAGGCCCGTATTGGTTTTCTTTTGCTTCTAACACCTGTTGCAGATCCAACATAAATGAGGCCACTGTGCGTAGGATCGAAAGACCTTGGCTTGGGCTTAGCACCTAGGTCACGCTTTTCATTTTCGCTAGCATACCTTTACAGATTCATTGTCCTCATAGCATCCACCCCTGGATTGAAAGACAATCATCTATCCCTGGGTCGAAGGACACCCATCCATCCTGGATCGTAAACTCCATCCATCTATCTTCAAATCAAAAGCCAACATTCTCTGAATCGAAGTCCCCTTCTTCACCCCAATCGAAGGATGCCTCATTGTACTCTCATTTTGCTTTTGTTTCTTTTCTTTATTTTTTTAGTGGACTATTTATCTTTTTAATTAACATTAAAATCAAAATCACAAAAATATTAGGCTAGTTGTTTTTCCAACTAAATCAATTCTGTAAATTAACTAATTAATTATTTTAACATTTTTTCTTAAAATTAAAATAAAATAAACTTAGGCCTCATTTTCTTTTATACCAAAAACAACAAAAAAAAAGACTTCTTTTCTTTAGGATTTTTAAACGTCTTTTCTATTTTCACACGCGTTTATTTAATTCCATATTTTACTATTATTGTATCTGTTTACTGGATGTAATAGATAAATTAGAATATTTACTGCTTTATTCCCCATTATCCTTGTATAATGTAAATCCCCTCCCCCAAAGCATTGTTATAGCGTAGGACCTCTATTTTCTGCATTTTCTTTTTACTGCTTTTCATATTAACTACTAGTAACTAGACATGTATGACAAATACTGAAACCAAACGCTACCAAACTTAATAAAAAGACAAAAATAATTGAAACACAACACACTTGCACACAAGCACCTCTAAGGTATGCCCACTTTGGTTGCCTTTAAAAACAATCATGAGGCAGGAATACTTTAGCAAAGACCTGTAAAATCAAAAGATCATAGTCCCTCGATGACCCTACAGTTTCCTTCTCGGTAAATGATCTAGTCCCTTAAACAAAATTGCTAAAACATCTCCATAAAATTGCCTTTGTGACTGTAAAACGTCCCTTCGAGTGTCCCTCAACATTCAACGATAGGGATACCTACTCACTAATAGTAGGATAGCACTATCTAAAGGAAAAGAGGAAAAGAACAACCTTTTCGAGTATAAAAGTAGATAGCTGTTAGAAGTTTGCTAAAAAAAATACTTTTTTGCACTTACACAGAAAACTACTTTTTCAAAAGACATTTTTCAAACACTTTGTATACGTTTTCTACTATCCCGAGAAACATTACAAAGTTTACCGTACTAAGGTGTTTTTCAAAACATTTTCAAACAAACAAAGCACAAAAGAATCTTAAAAAATGAGCAAACCTCTAAGAGCCCGTGGAAAACCACGGATGGAAAGGGTGCTAACACCTTCCCTTTCCATAATCTACCCCCTTACTCAGAAAATATCTCAAAAAGGTCTTTTCTGTTCTTTTCACCCTTTCCTTTGTTGGATAAAAGAAAATACGGTGGCGACTCTTGCTTAGCGCACATTTGCGAACAAAAAACGCAAAACCAATATATAACAGTCGGTTCTGCCACCGTATTACAGAACTGGAGACTCTGCTGGGGAATCATTAAAAAGTGGAGTTACCTTAGAGTTAGTTCATCATTTAACTTCTTTGTATGCTTTGATTGCTTTACTTTTGAGGGCTCTGTTTGAGGTTACTATAGATACTACACCCGGATCTGGGGAAAAATTTTAGGTAAGTAGCAATAGACCGTGGAAACTGTGTGGGGTATACCGAGACGGTTGAAGCGATGGCTATGTTGATGCGACACTTTGGTTGGTACCGATAGCCCTTGAGTTAATCAAGGTGAATACGAGGCCGCTGCGTGGTGTCATGAAGCGTCAACTGACCTTAGAACCTTTAAATGAACAACTTGGCCATTAGGACGTAGCGAGATGGCCGTCTTTGGTGTATTCCCAAATTCGACAGATACTCGATGCTACACTCATTGAGACTTAACTCATGGGTTTTGTTTGGTTGTGAGTCAATCGCATATCGAACGAAGCTTGTGGGAAAGGTTGGTGATATTGAGATCCCTTAGAACCCAGTTACTATTTGTAGGACAGGTTGAACCAATCCAACTTCAAAAGGGTACTACCTTAAAACCCATGCAAGCCTTAAACATAAGGTCTTGGTGTGATTTTATTGTTGTTTGATATATATGTGATTTCTTAGCATAATCATGACATCATAACATGGCATATCATACTAACCATTTCAAGGATTTTCCAGGGATTATCTTGGTCTTGTTTTGTAGGACATGGCATCCACTCGCAGGAACACTATCCAAATCAATCTTGTGAAACTGCATCCTCAAATCAAGGAATTAGCGTCAAGAATTCATGAAAGGTCTCCCTTCACTGAAAAACATGGTCGAGTTCTCAACTTGGTCACTTCAACCCCTGGTGAAGAAATTCTAAAGGTGCTCTTTCAGTTCTTTGACCCGTTGCACCACTGCTTCACTTTCCCTGATTACCAGTTAGTGCCTACTATGGAGGAGTTTTCTCAGTTATTGGGGGTACCTATCCTTGATCAGCTACCATTCAACGACATGGAAAGAGACCCAAAGCCTGAAGAGATTGCTGAAGCTCTGTCTTTAAAATGGTCTGACGTAGTGGCAAATTGGGAAACCAGAAGAAGTGTCCAAGGATTTCCAGCTAAGTTCCTATTTGAGAAAGCCCACTATTTTTGGGATAGCCTGGATTTACAAGCTTTTGAATAAATGTTGACCCTTCTCATCTATGGGATGGTACTATTCCCTAACACAGACCAACTCATAGATGTGAATCCGGTTAAGATTTTTCTGTCTCATAATTTGATACCTACTTTACTTGGGGATATTCTACACTCTTTGCATACTCGCACTCTGAAGAGAAGAGGGACTCTCCTGTGTTGCACTCCTCTATTGGCTAGGTGGTTTATTTCGCACCTGCCCCAGTCTATTCTGAGAAATAAGCAGGGTATGAGATGGTCTCATAGGCTGACGTCCCTTACACATTCAGACATTCATTGGTGTTCTCGGTCCTTGGAGAGTATCATCATCTTTGATCGTTGTGGGGAATTCCCTAATGTCCCTCTCTTAGGCATTAGAGGAGGAATCACTTATAATCTTTGCTTGGCGCTGTGACAGTTTGGTTATGCTAGAAGGGATGGTCCTCACGACACACTCATCCAAGGAATCACGTTTGACTATGAGAATGATGTTTAGGGTTGTCGCAAGAGGTTCATTAGAGCTTGGGGCATGATAAACATAGTTGATAACAAGGCACCGGGGCACAAGAATTCCATCCCTCTTGAGCCTTACCTTAAATGGGTGTGAGCTCGTGCTCAAGGTCTTATGATTCCTTACCCCGCCATCTTACATGTGATTATGGAGCCAATTTCTGAAGGATACACTCCTTACGTTGTTCTTCATCCCGATATGCCAACTGACCTTGAGGAGCTACAAAAATCCTGGATCCAACTCAAAGAAGAACGGGATACTTTCGAAACCCAATTCTACGCCAGCGAGAAGAAGGTTTTAGAGCTCACCAGGTTACTTCACAAGGAGAGGAGCATAAATGCCTACATTGCACCAAAGAGGATACGTCCATGGGAAGCTTGAAGTCTTTCTTTTGCTTGGGGTTTTATTGTTGCTTTATTCCCTTTGTAAGCCCAAGAGGCATCGTTGTGACCAATAAAACTTCTTGATGCAGTTAACGTTTGCTATCTCTTTGTTAAAGCAAATTTGAGTCTTAGAAATCCTTGAAAACATTGCATACATATATCATACATATCATTACATAAGAGGGTTTCAAAGCAGGTTTCTCATCCTCTTCGCTGTTTATTTCAGCAATGGCTCTAGAATAAATAGTGAAGGATCTGCAGACTCAGAATGCCAAGTTTCAACAGATGATCTTGGCTCTGACCAAGGGGAAAGAAGAACTGAAAGCCTTGCTTATTAAAGAGAAGAAGAAGCCAAAGAAGCCAACTGGGTTAGTTAATCTGGGAAGGAGGATCAAAGGACCAGTGCAGCAGGCCTCTGAATTGATAACTTCATCAAAGGGAGGAAACAATCAAGAAGAGTAAACAAGAAAGGAAGACTCCAGTCTAAAAGGATCTGATGATGAATCCGACTATGATGAGGAGCAGTATTCTCCTCCTGATGAAAAATACAAACAGCTGGAGGATCGTTTGAATGCAATGGAAGTCCGGAAGGTACCAGGTATGGATTTTGAAGAGCTGGGTTTGGTCTCTGGGGTTGTCATCCCGCAAATTTTCAAGCTTCTGATGTTCACCAAATACGATGGGGTTTCATGTACCAAGATCCACCTCCGATCTTATGTGAGGAAGATACATCCTCACACTGCTGACAAGGACTTATGGGTCCACTTCCTTCAAGATAGTGTGTCCGGAACTCAACTAGAATGGTTCTACCAGCTGGAGGGAACTAATATTCGTATTTGGGAAGACCTGGATGCTTCTTTCTACAAGAAGTATCAGTATAATGTAGACCTTTCTCCCACCCGTACACAACTCCAAAATATGTCTATGGGTTCGAGTGAAGGCTTTAAGGACTATGCTCAGAAGTGGAGGGACTTAGCAGGAAGAGTCCAGCCCCCCTTGTCTGATAGGGAACTAGTGGATATGTTTCTGGGGACCCTGACTGGTCCATTCTTCAATCATATAATTTGAAGCTCCTCAGTTGGCTTCACTGAATTGATTTTGACATGAGAACGGGTGGAAGCTGGAATCAGGAGTGGGAAGATTCAAAAGGATGCATCCTCCGGTACAATAAGGAAGCCATTTGTTGGGAAGAAAGAGATTGGTGTTGTGTACCTTCAAAGGAATCAATACAGAACTAAACATCGTCCAATGGTAGGGGCTGTCATGATCTCTAAACCTGCACCCACCCAACAAAGGAATAATCAACCGAGAATAAAAAACCCAGTAAGACAGTTTACCCAGATAAATATGATGTTGTCTCAAATTTTGCCACAGTTATTAAAGACCAATCTGGTAACCTTGCAGGAAGCTCAGAAGAATCCCAACACTACCTCTCCTCACTACAACCCTAAGGCTCGTTGTGCTTACCACTCTGAAAGTCCAGGCCATGATACCGACAACTGATGGGCTTTGAAAAAAAGGTGCAGGATTTGATCAAGGCAAAAGAGATTGAATTCGATCCCCCTAAGACTCCCAACGTCATAACTGCACCCATGCCTAAGCACGACTCGAAAATCAATGATGTTGAAGTTGTCTCCGCCACAAAAGATGCTGACAATGACGATGACATGGATAGATGGATCTTCCTTATTACCAATGGTTGACTCAGTAACTGGACCGTAAGAGACTTTGTACCGATTACTTTTGTTCAGAAATAATTGTCCTTTTTGTTTTGGACATGTAATAATTAAACAGTATAAACTCTATGGCCTTGTGTCTTACTCGGTGCATAATGGTTTATTTATGAGGGCTATCATAATTCAATTTCATATGGCATTAATAAAGAATTGGACGTTTATACATACAAATTTTGCGCTTTCTGTTTTTCTTTTCTTTTACTTTATCTATACAGCTATGCTCTTGCACACACCCACGTATCAAACTGCATATCCATATCCACTCTAGATCCCATTGATAACAGTTTTGCTACTGCCGATTATGACTTTGAAAATTCGATCAACCAAGCCGAGGAAGAAGGTGAGGAAGATTGTGAGGTACCCGGAGAACTTGCCAGACTGTTACAGCAGGAAGAAAGGGCTATACAACCTCATGAAGAGCCAATTGAGACAGTGAATTTGGGCATAGAAGAAAACAAAAAAGAGGTCAAGATAGGTGAAAATTTGGAGCTTCGTATTAAACAGCGGTTGATACAAATGTTGCATGATTATGTCGAGATCTTCGTCTGGTCGTATAAAGACTTGCCAGGACTAGACATGGATATTGTGGTTCATCATCTGCCAACTAAAGAAGATTGCCCTCCGATAAAGCAGAAGGCCTGCCGTATGCGCCCTGAAATGTCAGAGAAGATCAAAGCAGAGGTTATGAAACAGTACAACGCTAGATTCCTGGCTATCACCTCTTATCCCCAATGGGTTGCTAATATAGTCCTGGTGCCTAAAAAGGACTGCAAGGTACGGATGTGTATGGACTACCGAGAATTGAACAGGGTAAGCCCCAAGGATGACTTTCCGCTTCCCCATATTGACATTCTGGTTGACAACACCGCGCAGCACAAGGTCTTTTCCTTCATGGATGGTTTCTCTTGTTACAATCAGATCAAGATGGCACCTGAAGAGAGAAGACAACCTTCGTCACACAATAGGGAACTTTCTGCAACAAAGTGATGCCATTTGGATTGAAGAATGCTGGGGCAACTTATCGGCGAGCCATGGTAGCTTTGTTCCATGACATGATTCACCATGAAATAGAGGTATATGTTGACGACATGATAACCATGTCTCAAACCGAGGAAGAGCACCTTAATCCTCTACAAAAGCTGTTTGATAGGTTGAAGACGTACAAGCTAAGGTTGAATCCAAATAAATGCAACTTCTTGGTAAGGTCTGGCAAACTGCTAGGTTTCATTGTCAGTGACAAAGGTATTCAGGTAGACCCTTCAAAAGTGAAGGCTATACAATAGATGCCGGCTCCTCGCACTGAGAAGGAGGTCAGAGGTTTCTTAGGACGCCTGAATTACAATGCCAGGTTCATTTCCCATTTAACTGCTACTTGTGAGCCAATCTTCAAACTCCTGAAGAAAGATCAAGTGGTAAAGTGGAATGACGAATGCCAGAATGCTTTTGAAAGAATCAAAGAATACATTCAAGAGCCTCTAATTCGGACGCCTCCGATTGAAGGAAAACCTTGGATAATGTACCTAACATTGTTAGATAATTCAATGGGGTGTGTGCTGGGGCAGCATGACGAGTCTGGTCGAAAAGAACATGCAATGTACCACCTTAGTAAAAAGTTTACTAACTGTGAAACAAGATGCTCACTTCTTGAGAAAACTTGTTGCGCTTTGGCATGGGCTGCTCGTCGACTGAGACAGTATATGTTGACCCACACTACTTTGTTGATATCTAAGATGGATCTGATCAAGTACATCTTCGAGAAGCCCGCGCTCTCCGGAAGAATAGCAAGATGGAAAATGATCTTGACCGAATATGATATCCAATACACAACCCATAAAGCATTCAAGGGAAGTGTACTAGCCGATCATTTGGCTCATCAAGCTGTGGATGACTACCAATCCATGAATTTTGAGTTCCCGAACGAGAATATTATGTTGATTACGGACTGTGAAGAACCTGGATCGGATGAAGGACATGAGGAAGGATCCCGATGGACTATGGTTTTTTATGGGGCCTCCAGCGCACTCGGCAATGGCATCAGTGATGTAATCATATCTCCCGAAGGCTTTCATACTCCTTTCACGACCAGATTATGCTTCAACTGTACCAGCAATATGGCGGAGTATGAAGCATGCATCATGGGTCTCAAAGCTGCTATTGACTTGAGAATCAAGTTCTTGAGTGTTTTAAGGGATTTAGCCTTGGTAATCAGCCAGATCAAAGGCGAGTGGGATACGAAGCACCCGAATCTTATCCCTTACAAAGAACATGTGCTGACATTTCTTCCACCCTTTGAAGAGGTCACCTTTGAACATTTCCCACAAGAAGAGAATCAGTTAGCGGACGCGCTATCTACCATGTCATATATGTTCAAGGTCAAGTGGAACAATGAGGCCCCTCGAATCACTATTGAGAGGTTGGATGAACCAGCATACTGCTATGAGATTGACACCGAAGAGGTAACAGACAAACCTTGGTTCCATGAAGTGAAAAGGTATCTCGAGACTCAAGAATATCCCGAGGGGACATCTGTCAATGATAAAAAGTTCCCGAGGAGGTTTGCTGCAAAGTTCTTCCTCAGTAATGGAATCCTCTATAAGCGCAATCATGACTCTACTTTACTTTGGTGCGTAGATAAGAACGAAGCAGAGAGGATTATGACAGATTTACACGAAGGTACCTTCAGAACCCACTTTAGTTGACACACCATGGCTAAAAATATCCTACGAGCAGGATACTATTGGTCCACTATGGAAGCAGACTGTTATCAGCATTCCCGAACTTGTCACAAGGTCCAGATCTATGCTGATAAAGTACATGTACCTCCGATTCCCTTGAATGTCTTGACGGATACCTGGCCCTTTGCAATGTGGGGCATTGACATGATCAGAGATATTAGGCCTACCGCTTCCAATGGACACCACTTCATCCTAGTGGCCATTGATTACTTCACGAAGTGGGTTGAGGCTGCCTCTTTTGCTACCGTTACCAAGAATGTTGTCGCGCGATTTATCAAGCATAACCTGGTTTTTCGGTATGGTGTGCCAGAGAAAATCATTACTGACAATGGTATAAATCTCAACAATATATAATGATCACCGAACTCTGTAAGCAATTCAAGATCCCGCATCATAATTCTTCCGCTTACCGGCCGAAGATGAATGGCACTGTGGAGGCTGCTAACAAGAATATCAAGAAAATTATACAGAAGATGACAATGACCTACAAAGACTGGCATGAGATGTTACCATTTTCTCTTCATGGCTACCACACCTCAGCACGTACGTCGACAGGGGCAACGCCTTTTTCTCTGGTATATGGTATGAAGGTTCTCCTGCCTATTGAGGTCTAAATCCCTTCTTTGAGGATCATGAAGGATGTAGGATTGAACGAAGACGATTGGATCCAGACTCGACTTGATCAACTAAATTTTATTATTGAGAAAAGGCTTACAGCTGTCTGTCATGGTCAAATGTATCAAAAACGGATGATCAAGGATTTCAACAAAAAGGTTAGACGTCAAGTGTATCAAGTGGGTGATCTAGTAATCAAGCGCATCATATACTACCGCAAGGTGATCCCAGGGGAAAATGGACTCCTACGAACAAAGGGCCATTTGTGATCAAAAGCATATTTTCAGGTGGAGCCATGATTTTGACCACCATGGATGGTGACGACCTTCCTCACCCTATTAATGCGGACATAGTGAAAAGATACTACACATGAATAAAGACCCGCTAGGGTGACTGGCCTAGGAAAAAATAAAGGCATCCTAGTGAACCAAAAAGGTTCGAGCAAAAATTAGGGATAAATACAAAAAAAAATCTGTACACCCGGCAAGTCGAAAACCTGAAAAGGCGGCTTGGGAAAAAAGGGTTTCTCGGTGGACTGAAAACCCGAAAGGGCGGTCTAGGAAAAGGTTAGGGATTTGAAGCATACAACTATGTCCCATTGGATCACCTTGCAATCAGACTTCAGTATCAACTATCAAACTCAAATGGTACCGATCAATCCAATCAACTTCGGACGAGTAGCAAAATAATGAGACGCTCAAGGATATAGGGGCAATAGCAGAATTGAAACTCAATGGGATTATTGCACATAGATATTTTCTCCTCTTTGTACACTATTTTGTATAGTTTTCACTTTTTACGGCGGTGTTCTCCTACTAGAACGTCAGCTTCTTTGTACAAAACGCCTGTTATAGGAAAACTTCAGAAATCAATACAAATCATTTCTTTGAAAATACGGGCTGGTTGTTTTTCTTTTTCTGTTTTGTTTTGCAAAAATATACAATGACTTACTCTTTACATATGCATTTGAATATGATTGTTGTTCACAAATATTTGCATAAAAAACAGAAAGATGGTTACTAATGACTTTAAGAAACCTTGGCAAAGTCTAAAAAACCAATTTACAGTCCCGACAGTTACTCCTTCCAACAGGTACAAGGGTTGAGACAGTTTGAGATGCAGTCACCATTACATACGACCCCGTGACATCCATGTTCCCCACTGAGCAGAAACAACCAGAGCTTTGGTCTCTTCTTCCCCAAGCAGGGATTACCTTCTCCAACTGAAGTCTGTTTTCCCCAACCCAATTCAAACAGTTATAAAACCTTCTCCTGGGTAGAGCTTATTTCTCAAACTGCGGAAGCTCATTCCCCAACAGAGTTTATTTCTCTACATCAGCAGAAGCTCCTAACGGAATGTCCTTTCTCCGCGGAGTTATTCTCGGGAAGAATCGATCCTCGAGCAGAGTTAATCCTTAACAGGTTATCCTCAAACAGAAAGAGGAAATCCCCAGCAAATCATCGCCATTCATCTTCCCCAATGGAAATGAAGGATTCAGCTTCCCAATACTCTCCAGCAGTAATCCAGGATTTATTTTCCTAGACTGGGAAACATCTCAATAACATCCCATATTCATACATCATGGCATATGCATGTACATTGCATACCACATAATCTCATTTATTTTGAGAACATCATCACGATGCATTTCATACATCATGACATTGCATATGACTAATTCTTTACCTTTTCTGGGAAAGATCAAATCAACAAACATCTCTACTTATGTGACATGGTAGTCTTCTCAAAAGCTATGTCTAATGAAGGGTTATTTCAACAATTTCCTCAGAAAGATGTCCTCCTAAGACCTTCTCTAGTTCAGTCAGATTGACACTAAATCTCTATGATTTCCATTCCAATTGAAGAAATTGTGAAGCCTGGATTTCGACCAGATAATAGTATAAGGTGTTGCGAAGCCTGGAATCCGACCAGATAGTAGTTCACTTCTTCAAAGACACTGTGAAGCCTAGATTTCAACCAGATAACAGTATAAAGAACTGTGAAGCCTGGAATCCGACCAGATATCAATTTACCATGTCAGTTACTATGAAGCCTGGAACCCGACCGAATAATAGTCAATCAACAATTTAAGACACTGAAGCCTAGAATCCGACCAGATAGTAGTTTACCCTCTCAGTTACTATGAAGCCCGAAACCCGACCAGATAACAATATAAGGTACTGCGAAGCCTGGAATCCGACCAGATAGCAGTTTACTCTGTTAGTTACTATGAAGTGTGGATTTGACTGGATAGTAGTATACCTCAGATTCAAGTTGAAGCCTGGATCCGACCAGATAACAGCTCATTTTCTTCAAATTACCGAAGCCTGGATACGACCAGATAACGGTACATCTCAGATTCAAGTTGAAGCCTAGACTCGACCAGATAACAACTTAATTTCTTTAAACTGCAAAGCCTGGGTACGACCGGATAACAATTTTTAATCTCATTTCCCCAATAATTCGCTGTGAAGCCTGGAGCACGACCAGATAACAGTTAGCCTTATTATCCTTAGCTAGTCACTGTGAAGTCCGGATCCTGGCCAGATAGCAGTTCACTTCTGTATCTTCAGTTAAGAGATTACTACCCAGTAGAGTAATGGACAACCAAAGATCTTAGACTATATTCCCCTAAAAAACATTCCCCAGCAGACTCCTCCTCAGACAGCAGGAACATGAATCCCCACAAGGAGTATCTCATGAAACCAACAGTCTTCTGAATGGCATCTTTAAGCCCATCTCCGACGGTCTTCTGTCTCCTTTTCCAAATGGAATCTGTAAGCCCATTCCCAATATTATTCACCAGCAGTATCACTTCAGACGAGTGCAAATTTCTGGGCACTCTAGTGTTCAATCATCTTCCACCTTCAGATCACGAAAGGCATACAAGCCAATCTACATCCTCGGGTTTAAGAAGATTTAACAGGGGTGTTGTACCCCAAAATTTTCCCTCCCATTTTTTACAAAGCATATTCCTAGAGGTTCTCAATTGCTCAAGATGACTAAGGATTGACCAGACAAATCCTCCTCCTAAGACAATAGGCTTCAAACTAGGGTTTCACTCCTCATCAAGATGTTTAATTTCCAAGGGTCCTAAATGATTTCCATTGCCCTAATACGTTCTCAAGATCATCCATGCCAAGTTTCATGCCTCGCACTACAAATTTGCTCAGTCAACTGCTCAGATGCCTGAAAATCAACTATGTTAGGTCAAAAGTCAATTGTGACCCACATATAGACAAACTTCAATATTTTTGGTCAACATCAACATTTTTAAGTGACATCCATCATTTGATCGAGGGTTGATCATGATTCCTCAAGGAATTCTCCTATTTCATCAAAACTCAAAAGTTGCTAAATTAGGGTTTCTAAAGGAAAAGTCAACCAAATTTTGAACATGCATAAATTCCTCATACATTATCAGAAATTTCTCATCCAAGGCTCATTATGAAGAGAATTAAATTCCCTACAACTAATATTCATCCCTCAATTTCAAAAAATGCACTCATGAAAAGATATAAATTTAGACATTATAGGTCATTTCAAAAAGTCAACAAAAACACCTTTTGGGTCAAAGCTTCCTACATGAACATGGAAGATCCAATTGAGATGAAACCAAAAGGTTGTTTAGACGACATCCTAAGCTTTCTAAAAAGTCCAATAACACCCTCTTAGGGTCAAAATTAAGAGAGATGTGCATTGTCAAAATTGGCCATTTTTGGAAATTTGCCCAAAGTCAACAATGCTCAAAATTGCATTTTTTTCCACATGGGCCCATCTTTTCAAGATTGAAACTCACTCCTAGCATGGTCCATGACCTATGGGAACCTCCATGCTTTTTTATTTTTGTTTATTTAATTTATTTTGATTTTTATTCATTTAAATTCAAATAAAATCAAAATAAATCAAACTTATGGAATGAGATTTGTTTTGCATTGAATTATAGATCATGCAAGCTGTATAACCTCAAGAAAAATCGTGCAAGCTCTAAAACAAGAAGAAATCTCCAATTTTGGAAAGATTTGAATCAAAATTCAAGACCATCAATCTCTTGATTCTTTCCAAGTTTTATTGACCTAATTGGATTCACTACTTATACAAAAGCTTGGTGAACCCTAGAGGAAGAGAATACACACGCAGCCTGCCTCTCAAGAACAAGAACAAAGTTCAACTTTTTTTGTGAAAAAGTGCATACCAGATTCCTTTCTACAGGCTGTTTCAAGTCATTCCAAGGATCAAAACACATCCCTGGGCATCCTCTGAAGCGATTGCAAGCATCACCAAATCTCCACAAGCCCAGAAACGTGCTACACGAGCATCACGGTTTGCCCTTCTTTCCAAAAATTGATTACCATGATTCTTGCATCATAAACATGTTTTAATTATTTGTCTGTGCTTGTTATCGTATTTTCAACGTACTAGATTATTTTGATTGAAGTTTGAGTGTAGGTATGGACATCTGCCATGGCTAGGGTTCCGGAGCTCCAGTTTGGGGAACCCTAGTTAGAGGCAAAATTAGGCCAAATTGAGGACACTTTCATGTTCAGGGGTTAATTTGCAATTGATCCATGGTTCTGGATGGAATTTATTCTGCTTGGATTACATTTTTTATGTTTGCAGGTTTGTAGCCACACACAAAAACCGTCACTATAGCCTATAGTGACGAGTTTGTCCGTAGGTAAAAGTTCTCTCTAAAACAACAATCCCTGGGGAAGAAGATGAAGGCGTGGCAATACCTGAGTTGATAGTTTAAAATTCGCACGTTTTGCCTATTCCTACTGACCATTATTCTATATAAAATTTATTTTGTGTTTATATTAACGATTGAGTAACTTGGTCTAGTGGCAAAGGGGAAGAGTTTCAGGCCGTGCGCTTGTAGGAGGTCAGGGGTTCGATCCCTGCCTCCTACATAATATTTTTTCTAACATTCATCTGCAAATTCAGTGATCTCTTCCCAAGCGTGTACACCATAGGCCTCAAGACCAATCACTATTGAATCATCCTTGCCCATATCCAAACGTCCAGCAAAGAACAACGCATGGTATACTCCCTGAAGTTGATCCCCACTGGATCCAGCGCAAACGGGCCAACTATCCTGGGCCCTAGAAATTCAGCATGCACCTCCCAAAAATACTTTCACACCAAGCCCAATCTAATTTTTTTTTATTTTTTTAATTTCTTTTGTTTGTTTTAATTATTATTTTTTAATTGCTTTAAAAACTCATTTTTTCAATTAAATCAAAAAATCACAAAAACATGAGAATTACATTTTTTCATAAAGTATTTTTTCATTAATTAATTAGTAATTAGAATAACTTAAATTCTTTTTTTCCATAATAAAAAAAATTCGAAGTTAGGTTAATTTGTAAAATTAATTATTTTTTCTCAAAAATCCAAAAAAATATATTTTTATTTATTAAATTAAATACCTTTGAATCTATTTTTAATTTCGTATTTAATTTCATCGCGCATTTATTTATTTTCCGATTGATGTAATTGCTCCGAGTTTGTAATAGTTTAACTTAGGTTTACTATTTGCATTTACTATTTTCCTTCGGTTTTTGATTAAGTAATCCCCCTCCCCAAAGCTTTGTAATAGATAGGTTTAAAATTCTCGCATTTTACTTTCCGTCATTATAAACTGTTAGATGATTGATACTGGGATCGTATGCAAAAGATCATAATTTAAAATAGTAGAAAACCCTAAATGTGCAAAGATAATAACTTAAAAACAAACACTTTCACATGCTCACTCCTAGGGTTTGCCCCACTTCGGTTGCCTTCGGTAAACAGTCATGAAGTATAGGGAGTCTTAGTGGTTGTCCTCTAGTCCCAAAAGATCAAAAATGACCCATTCGAATGTTGCCTCAGAAAGATCTTTGGGACTTTAGGGTAACTAATAAGGTTTCCTAACCATTGCTTTAGTGATTGTAATTGTCCCTTTCGTCCCTTTCGATTGTCCCTTAAACTCCAACGATGGATCTACCTACTCCTTAATAGTAGGATAATGATGTCTAAAGGAAATAAGAAAATGAACAAGCTTTCTTGAGTAGGTAGAAACTTTGAGGTACTTGCTCAAAACAAATTTTTTTACACATACACTATCAAACAAGCTTTTCAAACTAAAGTTTTCAAAAACATTTTATTACACCCTTGAGGACTGATACATGGGTTACCATAAAATTAAACACCGCACTAAGGCATTTTCAAAACTTTTCAAACACACAAACACACGAATGAAATTTCAAAAATGAGAAAGTACCTAAGAGCCCATGGAAAACCATGGATAGAAAGGGTGCTAACACCTTCCCTTTCTATAATCTACCCCCGTACTCAGAAGCATCTCGTAAAAGGTTTTTTCTGTTCTTTTTTCTTTTCCTTTGTTGGATGAAATAAAAGTCAGTGGCGACTCTTGCTTACCGTATATTTGCAAACAAAAAATGCAAAACCAGTAGTAACAAAAACACTCGGTTCTGCCACCATATCACAGAACTGGCGACTCTGCTGGGGATAAAACTTTAAAGTGGGGTATACCTTAGGATCTAGGTCATTTTAAATTACTTTCTTGTTTGTTTTTCCTGCTTTATCATTAAGGGTTTTTGCTTGGGTATTGTTGAAGATCCTACACCTGGATATGGGGACACTTTTTAGGTAAACAACAATAGACCATGGAGACTGTACGACATCGACCGATATGGTTTAAGCGATGCATGTGTTAGTGTGACACTTTGGTTGGTACCGATATCCTTCGTGTTGAAACGAGGAGAATACGGGGCCGCCGCGTGGTATCATGAAGCACTAACGGACCTTAGAACCTTAGTTGAACAAACTTGGACATTAGAAAGTAGTGAGATAGCCGGCCTCGGTATAAAGCTGAGGATTGGTTGATACTCGATGCTACACTCATTGAGATCAGACTTTCGGGATATTTCGGCCGCAAGAAAAGATTGCCTGAGCTGAAATAATGCCCTATAAAGGATGATAAGTGATATTGAGAATCCTTAGAAACCAGTTACTTTTCTAAGACAGGTTTGAAACTAACTAAACTTCAAGAGGGTACTTACCTTTGACCTCATGCAAGCCTTTGAGCCTAAGGTCTTTTATGTGCTTTGCTTGTGTATGATTTACTCTGTTTGAACATAACATCATGCATCATGACATAGCATCCATTCTTATTACGCTAACCATTTCAAGGACCGAGGGAATTTATCTTTGTTCTGTTTTGTAAACCATGGCTTCCGCTCATAGAAACACTATCCAAATTAGCTTTGTGAGAATACCTCTCCAACTCAAGGAGCTAGTATAAAGGGTTCCTGAAACTTCTTTGTTCACTAAGAGACATGGTCGACTTCTCAACCTGGTTACTTCGAGCTTTGATGAAAAGATGATGGGTGTACTCTTTTAGTTCTTTGATCCCAAGCACCACTTCTTCACCTTTCCAGACTATCAGTTGGTTCCTACCATGGAAGAGTTCTCTCAGTTATTGGATCTACCTATTCTTGACCAGATGCCTTTCAAAGGTTTAGAAGAGGTTCCCAAGCCAGAAGTCATTGCCTCAGCTTTCCATCTGAAACAGGCCGACGTGGTATCCAATTGGGAAATAAGAAGCGGAGTCAAGGGTTTTCTAGCCAAATTCCTAATAGAGAAGGCCCAACTGTTTTGGGATGATTTGGACTTTCAATATTTTGAGGAGGTCTTGGCTCTTCTAATTTATGGATTAGTGTTGTTCCCTAATCCATAATTACTGATAGATGTAAATGCTATCAAGATCTTCCTCTTCCGCAACCATGTGCCTACTTTGCTCGGAGATATCTTGCATGCTCTCCACACTCGTACTATGAAGAGAAGAGGGGTTCTTATGTGCTGCATGCCATTACTGTTGACGTGGTTTATTTCTCACCTCCCTAAGTCAGTGCTGAAGAATGAAGAAGGTTTGGGTTGGTCGCAAAGGATAATGTCACTTTCTCACGCGGATATTCTCTGGTATTCCCGATCTATGGGAGATATTTATATTATCGACCGCTGCAGGGAGTTCCCTAATGTCCCACTACTTGGCATTAGGGGAGGTATAAATTATAATCCTTCTTTTGCTCTACGATAATTTGGTTACGCTTGAAGGGATGGTCCTCATGAGATGCTTATCCAGGGCATTATGTTCAACTATGAGGATGATATTCAGGGGTATCGCCAGAGGTTCATACGAGCCTGGGGCATGGTAAACAGATTTGATGTCAAGACTTTGGGGCCGAAGGCTTCCATTCCTATGGAACCTTATCTCCAATGAGTACGAGCTCGTGCTCAGAAACTTATGATGCCATACATAGCCGTCTTACCAATGATTGTGGAGCCTATTACTGAAGGGGATGATCCCTACACGGTTCTTCATCCTGATATGCCCACTGATCTTGAAGAGTTACAGAGGTCCTGGATTCAGTTGAAGAAGGAGAGGGATACTTATAGGGAACAGTTCTATGCCTAGGAGAAGAAAGTTTTAGAGCTCACAAAGCAACTTCATGAGAAAAGAAGCCTTAATGTCTATCTCGGCACGAAGAGGAAGCATCCATGGGAAACTTGATTTTCTTTTAGTTTTTAGAATTTTCAATTGTAACGCCTAAAAGGAAATTGTATTTTTAATTCTACTAATAAAATCTTTATTCATTTTGGTTCGCAAATTTAAATTTCCCAAAGTCCTTGAAATCATTGCATATGCATATCATTCATGACATTGCATAAACAAGTTTCATAATAGGTTTCTCATCGTCTTCACTTTTTATTTCAGCAATAATGACTTCTAAACAAAGTATCAAGGATCTCCAGGCACAAAATGCCCAATTTCAGAAAATGTTCGTAGCTTTGGCAAAAGGGAAGGAAGATCTGAAGGCCCTTATTCTGAAAGAGAAAAATAAGAAGACAAAGAAGACTGTTGGTGTCCTGAATCTGGGCAGAATATTCAAGGGACCATTGAAGCAATTGGTTGATCTGACCTCCTCATCCAAAGAAGGGGAGAATCAAGAGGGAGAGACAAGGGAGGAGGAACCTAGCCCTGAGGTTTCTGATAATGACACTGACTACAATGATGAATAGTATCCTCCCGCTGAGGATAGGTACAAACAGTTAGAGGATCGTCTGAGTGCAACGGAGATCCAAAGAATACCAGGGTTGGATTTTGAAGAGCTGGGTTTTGGTATCTGGGGTAGTCATCCCACAGAAGTTCAAGGCTCCGGTATTTGTGAAGTATGATGGGGTGTCTTGTCCCAAACTTCATCTTCGTTCCTATGTGAGGAAGATTCAGCCTCACACTGCTGATAGGAACTTGTGGGTCCATTTCTTTCAGGACAGTCTGTTCGGGACTCAGCTTGAGTGGTTCTATCAATTGGAGGGGACCAATGTCCGTAACTGGGAAGATCTAGCTGCTGCTTTTTATAAGCAGTATCAATATAACACTAACCTTGCTTCTACCTGTACTCAACTCCAGAGTATGTCCATGGGTGCAAGAGAAGGTTTCAAGGACTATGCGCAGAAGTGGAGAGATCTGGCACGGAGAGTCCAACCCCCTTTGTTTGATAGGGAATTGGTAGATATGTTTCTTGATGAGTTGTCTGGTCCGTTCTTCAATCACTTGATTGTTAGCTCCTCAGTTGGTTTCACTGAGCTGATATTGATTGGAGAAAGGGTAGAAGCTGGGATCTGAAGTGGCAAGATCCAGAAAGACACCTCATCAACTACAGTGAAGAAGCCATTCACGGGTAAGAAAGAGTTAAGTACCATTTATAATCCAAGAGGTCAGAGCTGAGCTGAGCACCATCCAATGGTAGGGGATATGATGATACCTAGGCCTGCGACTACTCAACAACGAAACAATCAACAAAGGGTAGAAAGACCGCCAAGGTAGTTCACCCGAATTAATATGATGTTGACTGAGGTTTTACCCCATCTGTTAATATCTAACTTGGCAACCTTAAAGGAGGATCCCAAGAATCCTAACACCTCATCTCCTCGTTATAATCCAAACGCTCGGTATGCTTACCATTCAAAGAGTCCAGGCCACGATACAAATGACTAATGGGCTCTGAGAAATAAGATACAAGATCTGTTCGAAGCCAAGGAAATTGAGTTTGATGCTCTGGAGAGACCTAAATTCATAACTGCTCCCATGCCCATGCACAATCGTGGTGTTAATGTCGTTGGTACTGATCTATTTATTACCTCTATTGATGAAGTTTCCACTCCCCTCATGACTGTTAAGAAGAATTTGTTGTTAGTTGGGTTATTTTCGGGGTTGTGGTGAAGGTTTCAACATGTGTGCATCTCTGTCCTCTGGTTGTTATTTGCTAAAAGCAGGTGTTCAACACCTGATGGATAACAAAGAGATTTTGTTTGAAAAGACTCTGATTCCGACTATTCTACATGAAGATGTTGCTATCATAACCATTTCCGCCAATCCTTCCAAGGTCTCCTCTAAAAGACCTGTTAGGATTACACCTGCTCCAAGAATTGCTCCATTAATAATCACTTTTCTTGGCCCTGTACCGTACTCCTCGGACAAAGTTGTTCCTTGGAATTATGGTGCTGACATTTACTACCATGATGTCAAGCAAGATTTAAAGATTGAAGAGGTTGATCCCAATGTCAGTAACATTGTTGGGACCAGCAAAATTACTCGAAGTGGAAGGGTTTTCTCTCCCGAGAGCTCCCCGAAGACTATTTCTAAGCATGTTGTTATTCCATATGTTGTTCCTGCTACTACTCCCATCCTTACTCCAGTTGTTACCCCTGCCAAAGAGTCATCTGGGACTCAAGGCAAAGAAGCTATAGGTGAGCCTTCCCGGACAGAATCACCTAATAAGGTTGTTTTGGAATCCTCTAAGCAAGAAATGGAGGAAAGTTTAAAAATAATCAAGAAGAGCGACTACAATGTGGTCGAGCAGTTGGGCAGACCCCTTCGAAGATATCAATCTTGTCTCTGCTGTTGTGTTCTGAGGCCCATGCAAAGGCTTTGATTGCATTTCTCAAGACTGCTCATGTGCCGCAAGAAACCTCCGCTGACCAATTCAAGGACTGTGTGGCCAGTTTGACTACTAACAATGGGTTGGGTTTTTCAGATGCCGATTTGACACCAAAGGGGAGAAAGCATAATGATTCTCTACATGTCTCGATCGAATGAAGGGGCACTACTATGGCTCATGTGCTAGTGGACACTGGATCATCACTGAATGTTCTGCCTAAGAAGGCTCTTGATAGGCTAGATTGTGAAGGCTTGACCTTAAAGCCAAGTAACATTGTGGTGAGGGCTTTTGATGGGTCAAAAAGAATGGTGCACGGGGAGGTGGACATCCCTGTTAAAGTGGGTTCCCAGACATTTGAATCCACCTTCTACGTGATGGACATCAGGCCATCATACTCTGGTTTGTTGGGTCGTCCTTGGATCCATGAAGCTGGAGCCGTTACTTCTACGCTGCACCAAATGCTGAAGTATCCAGTGAAGGGAAAGATTGTCACCGTGCATGGTGAAGAGGAGTATATGGTAATCCACGTGAACTCTTTCAGGTATGTGGAGATGGACGGAGAATTCATAGAGACCCCATGTCAAAATTTTGAAGAGGTTCCCCAGATCATGGCATCAACCGAGGCTATCACCGGTGCGCCAAAGTTCACCAAACCTCCTTTGAAGATGACTTCTCTCAAGGATGCCAGGGCAATAGTTGAAGAAGGTGGGTGTACCATTTGGGGACAGCTCCCTGATTTTCCTCATAAAACTGACAAATTTGGTTTGGGCTTTACTTCAGGAGCTGAAAGGGTTGTTCGACGTGCTCGGGCTGGAGGACCCCCCCCCCCCCTATGCATCAGAAATCGTGGGGTTAACGCTATAGAAGACAATGATGAGGATCTGATATTGACAACTGGATCTACCCTACTACCAACGGTGGACCTAGTAACTGGACGGCCACAGATTTTATGCTGATTTCTTTTGTTCAGCAGTAATTGTCTTACTTGTTTTTCGAATTTGTAATAAACAATATAAACTTTATGGCCTTCTGTCTTACCCGAGGCACAATGGTTTATTTGTTAGGGTTATTATATGTCATTTTCATATCTCATCAATAAAACATTGGACGTTTCTTGCACACAAATGTTGCGCTCTCTGTTTTTCTTTTCTGCTTTTCACTTTATCAATACATTTATGCTCTTACACACACTCACATATCAAACTACAGGTCCATATCCACTCTGGATCCCATTGATAACAATTCTGCTATTGCCAGTTATAACTTCGAAAATCCGATCAACCAAGCCGAGGACGAAGGTGAGGAAGATTGTGAGGTGCCTGGAGAGCTTGCTAGACTGTTACAGCAGGAAGAGAGGGCTATACAGTCTCATGAAGAGCCAGTTGAGACGATAAACTTTGGGCACGGAGGTAGACATAAAAGAAGTCAAGATCGGTGAAAATCTGGAGACTAATTTCAAACAACGGTTGATACAGATATTGCACGACTATGTTGAGATCTTCACCTAGTCATATGAAGACATGCCTGGTTTAGACACTGATATTGTGGTACATCGTCTGCCAACTAAAGAAGATTCTCCTCCGATTAAACAAAAGGTATGTTGTATGTGCCCTGAAATGTCAGAGAAGATCAAAGTAGAAGTTATGAAATAGTTCAACGATGGGTTCTTAGCTGTCATCTCTTATTCGCAGTGGGTTGCTAACATCGTTCTGGTACCTAAGAAGGATGGTAAGGTACGAACGTGTGTGAACTACAGAGACCTAAACAGGGCAAGCCCCAAGGATGACTTCCTGCTTCCCCACATTGATGTTCTGGTTGACAACACCGCACCGCACAACACAAAATCTTTTCCTTCATGGATGGCTTCTGTGGCTACAACCAGATCAAGATGGCACCCGAAGACATGGAGATGACCACCTTTGTCACACAAATTCTTTCGGATTAAAGAATGCTGGGGAAACGTATCAGCGAGCCATGGTAGCTTTGTTCCATGATATGATTCACCACGAGATAGAGGTTTATGTTGATGACATGGTAGCCAGGTCTCAAATCGAGGCAGAACACCTTGATCATCTACAAAAGTTGTTTGACAGGTTGAAGACATACAAGTTGAGGTTGAATCCGAACAAGTGCACCTTCGGGGTAAGGTTTGGTAAACTTTTGGGGTGCATCGTCAATGACAAAGGTATTCAGGTAGACCCTACAAAGGTGAAGGACATACAGGAGATGCCGACTCCCTGTACTTAGAAGGAGGTTAGAGGTTCCTTGGGACGCCTAAATTATATCACCAGGTTCATTTCACATATGACTGCTACTTGTGAGCCGATCTTCAAACTCCTAAAGAAATATCAAGTAGTAAAATAGAATGAAGAATGCCAGACCGCTTTCGAAAGAATCAAGGAATACCTTCAAGAACCACCAATTCTGATGCCTCCGATTGAAGGAAGACCTTTGATAATGTACTTAACAGTATTAGACAATTCATTAGGGTGCGTGCTGGGGAAGCATGATGAGTCTGGTCGAAAAGAGCACGTAATATACTACCTTAGCAAAAAGTATACCGACTGTGAAACACGATACTCACTGCTCGAGAAAACTTGTTGCACTTTGGCATGGGCTGCTCGCCGACTAAGACAATATATGTTGAGCCACACTAATTTGTTGATATCTAAGATGGATCCAATCAAGTACATCTTCGAGAAGCCCGCCCTCTCCGGAAGAATAGCAAGATGGCAGATGATCTTAACCGAATACGATATCCAATATACAACCCAGAAAGCAATCAAGGGAAGTGTATTAGTTGATCATTTGGCTTATCAGGCCGTGGATGACTACCAGTCCATGAATTTTGAGTTCCCGGATGAGAATATTATGCTAGTGACTGACTATGAAGAATCTGGACCGGATGAAGGACCTAAAGAAGGATCCCGATGGACTATGGTTTTTGACGGAGCTTCAAACGCACTCGGTAATGGCATTGGCACTGTAATCATATCTCCTGAGGGCTGTCATACTCCTTTCACTGCCCGACTATGCTTCAACTATACCAACAACATGGAAGAGTATGAAGCCTGCATCATGGGTCTCAAAGCTGTTATTGACCTGAGGATCAAGTTCTTAAATGTTTTCGGTGATTCAGCCTTGGTGATAAGTCAGATCAAGGGAGAATGGGATACGAAGCACCCGAATATCATCTCATACAAAGAGCACGTGGAAATTGATCCCACACTTTGAGGAGGTAACCTTTTAACATTTCCCATGAGAGGAGAATCAGTTAGCGGACGCGTTAGCTACCATGTCTTCTATGTTCAAGGTCGAGTGGGACAATGAAGCTCCCCGAATCACTATGGAGAGGTTGGATGAACCAGCATAATGTTGTGAGGTTGACACTGAAGACATAGCAGACAAACCTTGGTTTCACAAAGTAAAAAGGTATCTAAAGGCTCAGGAGTATCCCGAGGGGGCATCTGTCAACGATAAGAATTTTTTGAGAAGGTTCGCCGCGAAATTTTTCCTCGGTAATGGAATCCTCTGATTCTACCTTACTGTGGTGTGTCGACAAGAGCGAAGCTAAGAGGATTATTGCAGATCTACATGAAGGTACCTTTGGAACCCATTCCAGTGGACATACCATGGCTAAGAAGATCCTACAGGCAGGATACTATTGGTCCACTATTGAAGCAGATTGGTATCATCACGCCCGAACTTGTCATAAATGCTAGATCTATGCTGATAAGGTGCATGTACCTCCGGTTCCTTTGAATGTCTTGATGGCTCCTTGGCCCTTTGCATTGCGGGGAATTGACATGATCGGAGAGATTAGACCTACCGTTTCCAATGGGCATCACTTAATCCTGGTGGCCATTGATTACTTCACGAAGTGGGTTGAAGCTGCCTCTTTTGCTACCGTTACCAAGAATGTCGTGGCACGGTTTATCAAGCATAACTTGATATGTCGGTACGGTGTGCCAGAGAGAATCATCACCGACAATGGTACGAATCTCAATAATACGATGATCAACGAACTCTACAAACATTTCAAGATCCGACATCATAACTCTTCTCCCTACCGGCCGAAGATGAATGGCGTTGTTGAAGCTGCCAACAAGAACATCAAGAAGATCATAAAGAATATGACAGTGACATACAAATATTGTCATGAGATGTTACCATTTTCTCTTTATGGGTACCGTACCTCAGCACAGACGTCAACAGGGGAAACACCCTACTCTCTGGTATACAACATGGAGGTTGTCCTGCCTATTGAGGTCCAAATCCCTTCTCTAAGGATCATGAAGGATACGGGTTTGAACAAAGATAACTGGATCCAAACTCGACTTGATCAACTGAATCTGATCAATGAGAAGAGATTTACTGCTGCCTGTCATGGTCAAATGTATAAAAACCGGATGATCAAGACTTTCAACAAAAAAGTCATACGCCAAGAGTATCAAGTCGGGGATCTAGTGATCAAGCACATCATACTGCCGCAAGGTGATCCCAGGGGCAAATGGACTCCCACATATGAAGGGCCATTTATGATCAAAAACATTTTTTCGGGTGGAGCCATGATTCTGACCACCATGGATGCTGACGACCTTCCTCACCATATCAATGTGGACATAGTGAAAAGATACTACACATAATTAAAGACCCGCTAGGTTGACTGGCCTAGGCAAAAATAAGGGCTTCTCGGTGAACCAAAAGGGTTCGGGCAAAAATTAGGGACGAAAATGCAAAAATTTGTACACCCGGCAAGTCGAAAACCTGAAAAGGCGACTTGGGCAAAAAAGGGTATCCCAGTGGACTGAAAACCCGAAAGGCCCGTCCAGGCAAAAGTTAGGGATTTAAAAGTTTATCACTATGTCCGATTGGATCACCTTGCGATCAGACCTCAGTATCAACTATCAAGCTCGAACGACACCAATCAATCTAATCAGTTTCGGACAAGCAGCAAAGTAATGAGATGCTCGAAGACATAGCGGCAATAGCAGAATTGAAACTCAATGGGATTGTTGCACATAGCTGTTTTCTTTTCTTTGTACACAATATTGTATAGCTTTCATTTTCACTGAGGAATTCTCTTACTAGAGCGTCAGCTTCCTTGTACAAAAATGCCATTTATAGGCTGTTGTACCCCAAAATTTTCCCTCTCATTTTATCAAGATTTTTCCTCACAAGACCTCTTGGACTCCAGACAGGATTAGGGTTTGCTCAGCTTAAGACCTCCTCTTGCACTGATAACCTGAAATTAGGGTTTGAGTTTGCACAAGGATTTTTGGACCATAAATGCTCCATGTGACTTTCATACACCATCTTGTCCCTCTAAGATTGCTCATGACAAGTTTCAAGCCTTGAATCACATTTTTGCCCAGTCAATTGGACAGTTGACCTAAAAATCAGTTGTATTGGGGAAAAAGTTAACCATGGCCAATTTACAGTCAAACTTCATAATTTTTTATCCACAACAACATTATAGGCTCCTATGTACCATTTGATCAAGTTTAGACCACAACTCCTCAAGAAATTTGATCAGATCATCAAAAGGGCAAAATGGTCAAAATTAGGGTTTTGATTGAGAAAGGGCAATTTCTGATTTTTGACCTAGCCAATAGCCAATTGGGTTCAAGCATGTTTTCAAGGACTCTATGGAATCATCTTGACCTAATCACATAGTTCAAAAGATCTCAAATGCATAGGATTGACAGATGAATTTTGCAGTCAACTGATCAAAAATCAACTGTACACTGAAAAGTCAAACTTTGACTTTTTGGTCAAAATCAAGTGCCAAGGGTCATAATTCATCAAGATATGTCAAAATGTGAAACTTTTTGATCAAGAAACCTAAAATTGCAAATTAGGGTTTTAATTTGAAATTTTTCATAACTTAGAATTTTTCTAAGTTATGGAAATTTCTTATTTTTTCCTAACTTTCCACAACTTTTTCACCATGATGCAATTGGATTCAAAGAAAACTTCCAACATGAAAGTTGTAGTCCTCCATGAAATATTAAACTTTGATTCATAAAGTTTTCCAAAAATATGCTTGGATCTCAAGTTATGATTTTGTGAATAGGGGTCCATAAACTTTTTAACTTAGTGAAATTTTGCCCTAATTTAGGTAGGTTTTTGACCTAACTTCATGGGAATTTTTCACCTAGTTCCAAGAGGTATCTCAAAATTAATTTCAAATATGGATTTTAGAGAATTTTACAAGCTTTCCAAAATGTCAAAGAACTCTCCAAGATCATTTATGGTTAGGGGGAATCGAAGAAGGGAAAATGGAAATTTATCACTTTTGTTCAAGGCATTTTCACAATGGTTCAAGTTGAAAATCTGTCCTAGCATGCTTGTACTTGGTATTACAGGTCCTAATCCTTTCTACACTCCTTAATTTAATTCAAACTCAATGGATAATGGTCTTTTTCTTACTTTTGAAGCATTGCACAATGAATTAATCCAAAAATGGCATAAAGTTCACAATACTACTTTGATAAAGCTTGCTTTTTCCAGCTTTCATTTCTTGAGCCATGGACCTGATCTTTTGTTGCAAACAATATCCACAAACATCAGGCAACTTGTACCAACTCTATGCAGTCCATAAGCTAGCAAGTATAGCACCTTTGGCATGGTCATGTCAACTTTCTTCAAAAGCAAACAAACTTGCAAAAGTCAAGACAACTTGTCCATCTGTTAAAGGCAAGGCTTAGCATCATTTGAAACAACTTCAGAAACTTGTTGCAAGCCAATACACGAATTCATAGCATCCCAAACACTCTCAAACACCAAAATCACATTTTTCTGCCCAAACAGGGCATCTTCTGCAAAACTCAAGCCAAATCATATTTTGCTTGTGCGTTTTTTGTTTCAAGGCTTCAAACATCTTCCATACATCACATCTAAACTATATAGGCCCTTGTCTTGCAACTGTAACCCCTGTTTCAAGCTTCACCATTTTCATTTTTGAAAGTTGCAAGTTGACTTCTACAAGGAGTTCCAAGCAACTTCAAGGCAAGCTGAGCATTGGGATAGCTTGAGGGAACTTCAAGGAAGCTCACACGATCTTCAGGCCTCACTTAAAGTCCCCACATTTCCATATCCAAACTCAACTGAACAAGGTATTTTTCAAAGTTCTATCTCCTTATTTAGGCATCCATAGGTCACGATTTGTGAAGAAAAAATGTAGTCCTTAACTTGCTTAAGCTGTACATATGCGTAGTTATCATTTATATTAATTGCGTAGTGAGAATTTGAAGCTTGAAGTTCATGAAAAAATTAGGTCAGGAATTAGGGCCACTGAAATTCTCCCTGGTTTCTTAGAGTTAGGTTTCAAATCTTATATTATTAGAATCGTGACCAAAAATGCTACAAGTTTTATGTTGCAAGATTTTGTTTTTGTGCACGTATGTGAGAGATACAAGTTAAAGGCAAAACGCGCGCATAACGTTGGTTGGAGGACAGGGACGAAGGTTGTTCTGGGCCTGGCGCGCTTGGGCCTGCCTTTTTACTTCCCATACCCCCTGTTTTCTATTTGCACCCCCTTTGCATATTTTTATATTTTGCATATTTTTTCATTTCTTTTATGTTTATTGACTTTAATATATTTTTCTGAACATTAAAATATCCCAAAAATATTTTCTTAATTTTTTGCATTTTATTTTATTATTTTTTGGGCATAAAAATAGTTTATTAGTAATAATATACTTTATTTTCTTAAATAAATTTGTAAATAATAATAAAATACTTAATATTTTGTTTCATATTTTATACACATTAAATATTTATTTTTCATACATGTTTAATTTTTAATATTTGTACATATTATTATTATTATTTTTCTTGAACAAAAATGAATAAAAATAATAATAGAAAACATATTTTCTTTTAAAACAAAATTAGGGTTTCCCTTTTTAAAAATAATATTATTATTTTTCTTATTTTTTAGGACTTAGATAATTTTATTTTCTCATACATAAAACAATTACAAAATATTTTGCATAAATACATTTTATTTGCATATTTAAATAATTGTGTATTTATTTATTTATTTGTACAATAAATTCAATTGGGTTGTAATAGTGAATTAGGATTTTATTTTGTGCAAATATCCCCATTCAAAACTTGTATCCCTCCTCCCATAATATTGTTGTAATAGCTTAGATTTACTTTACGCAATTTATCGCATTATACACATGTTTAGTAAATTAGGGTTTGTATGATAAGACAAAAATCAAACAAATAGAATGACCTAAATACAAGACAAATGCATGAAAAATGACAACACCTTGCACACAAGCACCTCTAGGGTTTCACTCACTTTGTTGCCTAAAAAATGGCCATGGTATGCATGCTAGGTATCTTGGCAAAACAAAACAAAACAAAAAGATCATAGTCCCTCGACGACGCTAGACAAGGTTGCCTAAAAACAAATGATCTTAGTCCCTAAAACTTTCTAAGATACTTGGCAACATTGTTATCATGTCATACGATGACCCACGCCCGTCCCGTTTAACATCCAAAGATAGGGTTGTTTACCAAAGCAATGGTAAAACAACAATATCAAAGGAATAAAAATGTACAAGAAAGACTTTTGAGTAGGTAGAATGCTTCTAGTTACTTGATCAACTTGCAAACAATCCTTGCTATTTTCAAAACAAACACACACATTTCAGAACATTTTCCAAAAAACTTTCAAAACATTGAAACATTTTTCAAAAGACAAACATCTTTGTATACATTCTTACGAACGAGAATCATTACAAAGATTTCCTAAACGAATGGCCTCTTTTACAAAATACTTTCAAAACCACACAAAGCACCATTTCAAACAATTGAAAAAGAAAAGCAAGTGATCTAAACAAGTAACTAAGAGCCCATGGAAAACCATGGATGAAAAGGGTGCTAGCACCTTCCCTTTTCATAATCTACCCCCCGAACTCAAGAAAACATCTCAAAGGTGTTTCCTGTTCTTTTTTACCTTTCCTTTTGGATAAAATAAAAGTCGATGACGACTCTTGCTAAATCGAAACATTTGTGAACACAAATGCAAAACCTCAAGTTAGTTCTCCCACCGCATCACATAGGCCAACTTCAAGAAATTAATACAAGTCATTTTTACAAAACCCTTTATTTTTTCTTTTTCTGTTTTGTTTCGCAAAAATGTCCAATGGTTTATTCTTGATATATGCATTTGAGTATAATTGGTAGTCACAAATATTCGCATAAGAAATGGAAAGACAATTGCTCATAACTTAAGAAACAGGGGCAAAAAACTAAAAAAATCATGTCAAGCCCAACAGTTACTCTGTTCAGCAGGTACAAGATCAGAGAGCCAGCTTGGAAACAAGATCACCATTACATACGTCCTCGTGATATCAACACTCCCCAAAAAGTAAAAGGCGATCAAAGTGTTGATATCAGTTTCCCCAAACAAGAGCTACCTTCCCCAGCAAAGCTCCTTCAGAAAGCCGGCGTCTATATTCCCGAGCCGAATTTTACAATCGCAGGCGGTTCATAAAGTTATCTCCTAAACAGAGTTTATTTCTGAGTGCAGAAGCTCAACTCCCAACAGAGTTTATCCCTCCAGCTATGGAAGTTCATCCTCCAACAGAGTTATTCCCCCACAGAGTTATTCTCAAGCAGATTCTCTCTGCGGCGGAATATTTGTAAACAAGGAGTAAATCCACATCATAGTCATCTCCGTTCACCATCTCTAGCCGAAGTATAAGAACCACTTTTTTCTATAACGGTCAGGAATTCAATTTCCAATCCTCTCCAGCAGCAGTCAGGGATTTATTTTCCCAGACTCAAATATGTCACAATAACATTTCATGTTCATACATCATGACATGCACATACATTTTGCATACAACATAACCTCATTTACTTTGACAACATCATCATGTAATGTATTGCATGCATCACATATAATAAACCCTCTACCTTTTCAGGAAAGATGGTTATCACCAACAATTCCAACGGTTCAAGATTAAATCAATGAAGTTATACACGTCACATCTGCAGACAACTAATGGAAAATCAGTTCCCGAAACCAAACGGGTCAACTAATATACGTGATCAAATGCGGCAAGCCCTACTATCCAGGCTTTCATTTCGAAGTAACCCTACTATCCAGGTTCCTTCTCATAGCCCTACTATCCAGGCATTCATTTCGAAGTAACCCTACTATCCAGGTTCCTTCTCATAGCCCTACTATCTAGGCTTTCATTTCAAAGTAACCCTACTATCCAGGTTCCTTCTCATAGCCCTACTATCTAGGCTTTCATTTCGAAGTAACCCTACTATCCAGGTTCCTTATCATAGCCCTACTATTCAGGCTTTCATTTCGAAGTAACCCTACTATCCAGGTTCCTTCTCATAGCCCTACTATTCATGCTTCCATTTCGAAGTAACCCTACTATCCAGGTTCCTTCTTATAGCCCTACTATCCAGGCTTTCATTTCGAAGTAACCCTATTATCCAGGTTCCTTCTCATAGCCCTACTATCCAGGCTTTCATTTCAAAGTAACCCTACTATCCAGGTTCCTTCTCATAGCCCTACTATCCAGGCTTTCATTTCGAAGTAACCCTACTATCCAGATTCCTTCTCATAGCCCTACTATACAGGCTTTCATTTCGAAGTAACCCTACTATCCAGGTTCCTTCTCATAGCCCTACTATCCAGGCTTTCATTTCGAAGTAACCATACTATTCAGGTTCCTTCTTACAGCCTTACTATCCAGGCTTTCATTTCGAAGTAACCCTACTATCCAGGTTCCTTCTCACAGCCTTACCATCCAGGCTTTCATCTCGAAGTAACCCTACTATCCAGGTTCCTTCTCTTTTATCTCTGGATAACAGTTTACAGCACTGTAAAACCTGGACCCAACCACATACGGTTAATTTCATATTTCCCAGTAAAGTAATGGACAAACGAAGCTCCTAGACTCTATTTCCCAGAACATAAGTCAATATTCCCCAGCGAAGTCCTCCTCAAGGGCATGTACAAGAATTCTCGCAAAGGAATCTCTTATACAACCAGTATCTTTTCTGGATGGCATCTTTAAGCCCATCCCCGAAGACTCTCCATCGCCTTCCAAATGACATCTGTAAGCCCATACCCGATATCACCGATCAGTATTACTTCATGCGAGTGCAAATTTCTGGGCACTCTAGTGTTCAATCATCTTCCACCTTCAGATCACGAAAGGCAGACCAGCCAATCTACATCCTAAGGTTTAAGAAGATTAAACAGGGGCAATTGTTGTACCCTAAAATTTTCCCTCCCATTTTTTACAAAGCATATTTCTAGAGGTTCTCAATTGCTCAAGATGACTAAGGATTGACTAGACAAATCCTCCTCCTAAGACAATGAGCCTCAAACTAGGGTTTCACTCCTCATCAAGATGTTTGAGTTCCAAGGGTCCTAAATGATTTCCATTGCCCTAATATGTTCTCAAGATCACTCATGCCAAGTTTCATGCCTTACACTACAAGTTTGCTCAATGAACTGCTCAGATGCCTGAATATCAACAATGTTAGGTCAAAAGTCAACTATGACCCACATACAGTCAAACTTCAAGATTTTTGGTCAACATCAACATTTTGGAGTGACATCCATCATTTGATCAAGGGTTGATCATGATTCCTCAAGGAATGCTCCTAATTCATCAAAACTCAAAAGTTGCTAAATTAGGGTTTCTATAGGAAAAGTCAACCAAACTTTGACCAGGCATAACTTCCTCATACTTTATCAGAAATTTCTCATCAAAGGCTCTACGAAGAGAATTCAATTCGCTGCAACTCATGTTCATCCCTCAAGTTCAAAAAATGCACTCATGAAAAGATATAAATTCAGACATTATAGGTCATTTCAAAAAGTCAACAAAAACACCCTTTGGGTCAAAGCTTCCTACATGAACATGGAAGAACCAATTAAGATGAAAGTAAAAGGGTTGTTTAGAGGACATCCTAAGCTTTCTAAAAAGTCCAAGAACACTCTCTTAGGGTCAAAATTGAGAGAGATGTGCATTTTCAAAGTTTGCCATTTTTGGAAATTTGCCCAAAGTCAACAATGCTCAAAATTGCATTTTTTCCACATGGGCCCATCTTTTCAAGATTGAATCTCAGTGCTAGCATGGTCCATAACCTATGGGACCCTCCATGCCTTTTTATTTTTGTTTATTTATTTTATTTTGATTTTTATTCATTTAAATTCAAATTAAATCAAAATAAATCAAACTTATGGAATGAGATTTGTTTTGCATTAAATTATAGATCATGCAAGCTGTATAACCTTAAACAAAATCGTGCAAGCTCTAAAACAAGAAGAAATCTCCAATTTTGGAAAGATTTGAATCAAAATTCAAGACCATCAATCTCTTGATTCTTTCCAAGTTTTATTGACCTAATTGGATTCACTACTTATACGAAATCTTGGTGAACCCTAGAGGAAGAGAATACACACGCAACCTGCCTTTCAAGAACAAGAACAAAGTTCAACTTTTATTTGTGAAAAGTGCAGATCGGATTCCATTCTACAGGCCATTTCAAGTCATTCAAAGGATCAAAACACATCCTTGGGAATCCTCTAAAGCGATTGCAAGCATCACCAAGTCTCCACAAGCTCAGAAACACGCTACACGAACATCATGGTTTGCCCTTCTTTCCAAAAATCGATTACCATGATTCTTTTATCATAAACATGTTTTAATTATATGTATGTGCTTGTTATCGTATTTGCAACGTATTGGATTGGTTTGATTGAAGTTTGAGTGCAGGTATGGACATCTGCATGGCTAGGGTTCCGGAGCTCCAATTTGTGGAACCCTAGTTAGAGGCAAAATTAGGCCAAATTGAGGACCCTTTCATGTTCAAGGGTTAATTTGCAATTGATCCATGGTTCTGGATGGAATTTATTCTGCTTGGATTGCATTTTTTATGTTTGCAGGTTTGTAGCCACGCACAAAAACCGTCACTATAGCCTATAGTGACGAGTTTGTCCGTAGGTAAAAGTTCTCTCTAAAACAACAGTCCCTGGGGGAAGATGAAGGTGTGGCAATACCTGAGTGGATACTTTGAAATTCGCACGTTTTGCCTATTCCTACTAACCATTATTCTATATAATATTTATTTTGTGTTTGTATTAACGATTAAGTAACTTGGTCCAGTGGAAAAGGGGAAAAGTTTCAGGGTGCGCGCTTGTAGGAGGTCAGGGGTTCGATCCCTACCTCCTACATAATATTTTTCCTAACATCCATCTGCAGATTCAGTGATCTGTTCCCAAACGTGTACACCATAGGCCTTAAGACCCATCACCATTGGACCATCCTTGCCCATATCCAAACGTCCAACAAAGAGCAGCGTATGGTATACTCCCTGGAGGTGATCCCTACTGAATCCGGCACAAATGGGCCAGCTATCCTGGGCCCTGGAAATTCAGCATGCACCTCCCAAAAATACTTTCACACCAGGCCCAATCTATTTTTTTTTCTTTTTTTAATTTCTTTTGTTTGTTTTAATTATTATTTTTTTAATTGCTTTGAAAAATCATTTTTTTCAATTAAATCAAAAAATCACAAAAACATGAGAATTAGATTTTTTCATAAAATATTTTTTCATTAATTAATTAGTAATTAGAATAACTTAAATCTTTTTTTCCATAATTAAAAAAACAATTAGAAGTTAGGTTAATTTGTAAAATTAATTATTTTTTCTCAGAAATCCAAAAAAAAATGTTTTTATTTATTAAATTAAATACCTTTGAATCTATTTTTAAATTTGTATTTAATTTCATCGCACATTTATTTATTTTCCGATTGATGTAATTGCTCTGAGTTTGTAATAGTTTAACTTAGGTTTACTATTTGCATTTACTATTTTCCTCCGGTTTTTGATTATGTAATCCCCCTCCCCAAAGCTTTGTAATAGCTAGGTTTAAAATTGTCACATTTACTTTCCGTCATTATAAGCTGTTAGATGATTGATACTAGGATCGTATGCAAAAGATCATAATTTAAAACAGTAGAAAACCTTAAATATGCAAAGATAATAACTAAAAAATATACACTTGAACATGCTCACTCCTAGGGTTTACCCCACTTCAGTTGCCTTCTGTAAACGGTCATGAAGTGTAGGGAGTCTTAGTGGTTGTCCTCGAGTCCCAAAAGATCAAAAATGACATATTCAAATATTGCCTCAGAAAGATCTTTAGGACTTTAGGGTAACTACTAAGTTTTCCTAACCATTGCTTTAGTGATCGTAATTGTCCCTTTCATCCTTTTCGATTGTCCCTTAAACTCCAACAATGGAGCTACCTACTCCTTAATAGTAGGATAACACTGTCTAAAGGAAATAATAAAATGAACAGTCTTTTTTGAGTAGGTAGAAACTTTGAGGTACTTGCTTAAAACAAATTTTTTTACACATACACTCTCAAACAAGCTTTTCAAAAACATTTTATCACACCCTTGAGGACTGATACAAGGGTTACCATAAAATGAAACGCCGCACTAAGGCATTTTCAAAACTTTTCAAACACACAAAAACACGAAAGCAATTTCAAAAATGAGCAAGTACCTAAGAGCCCGTGGAAAACCATGGATAGAAAGGGTGCTAACACCTTCCCTTTCTATAATCTACCCCCCGTACTCCGAAACATCTCGTAAAAGGTTTTTTCTGTTCTTTTTCCTTTTCCTTTGTTGGATGAAATAAAAGTCGGTGGAGACCCTTGCTTACCGTACATTTGCAAACAAAAAATGCAAAACCAGTTGTAACAAAAACAGTCGGTTCTGCCACCGTATCACAAGGGGCAACTGTTGTACCCTAAAATTTTCCCTCTCATGTTTTCCAAGGTCTTCCCCTACATAATTTACCATAAAAAAATTTCTAAGAAAAGGAAAGAAAATTTTTAAGTGGTGTTTTAAATACCTTTCGATTGGCATTCTGAAAGACCCTTCGATTGTTATTCTGAAGGAGCCTTTCGATTGGCATGGACAATGATCTTTGATTAGCATTGTAGCCAAGCTTTTCAATTGACATTCCAAATGCTTCGATTGGCATGGTGGCCAAGCCCTTCGATTAGCATGGACACAAGGCCTTTCGATTGGCCTCATGACAAGCCTTTCGATTAGCATTGTGTCAAGGACTTCGATTGGCATTATGAAAGACTCTTTAGATTGGCACCATGGGCCAAGCCTTTCGATTGGCATGGCAAGGGATCCTTCGATTTGACATTGTGTCAAGGCAGCTTCGACAAGCATGGTAACAATGTCCTTCGATTGGCATTTCAACAAGGCCTTAGATTGGTTTGGACAAAGGCCCTTCGAGTGGCATTCTAAAAAGTCCATTCGAAGGAGCTTCATCAGAGTCGTTCGAAGGAGCTGAATTAAGGCCATTCGAAGGAGGCCATCATCTCATTCGAAAGACGGCATTCGAAGGCCAGTTACATATCATTCAAAATTCAAAAGAAAAGAGACAAGATCCCATGTGTTTGGCCAACGTTACAAATTCCTATTCATGGCTTTCAAACACAATCAAGGTTGTTTAAATCTTTTCCTTCTTATCCCTCATATCCCCTCTATATAAAGAGATCACAAGTGTTGCAAAAAGGGGGAGAGAACGAAAAAGTTGGAGAGAGGCTGCCCACACAATCCATCAAAGGTGCCCTTCATTGAGAGTACTCCCAATAGAAAAACATTTTTGCAAGCATCCCCATTCCAAAAGAATATCAGATTCGAATCCACAATCATCACCATGGACTCATACACTACTATTGGTAAGGGAAATGTAAGGAATCAAATTCTATACCTTCTTTGCATATCATAGTCATTCGATTTTTCATTCATGATTGAAGGGGATGGGTGTAATACCCAGGCCTGTATTGGTTTTCTTTTGCTTCTAACACCTATTGCAGATCCAGCATAAATGAGGCCACAACGTGCGGGATCGAAAGACCTGGGCTTAGCACCCAGGTCACGCTTTTCGTTTTTGCTAGCATACCTTTACAGATTCATTATCCTCATAGCATCCACCCATGGA
The DNA here is from genome assembly GCA_948472305.1 of Vicia faba. Lineage (NCBI taxonomy): Eukaryota > Viridiplantae > Streptophyta > Magnoliopsida > Fabales > Fabaceae > Vicia > Vicia faba. The sequence continues at coordinate 4,526 of CATIWC010001323.1, read as the reverse complement.
TCGAAAGACAATCATCTATCCCTGGGTCAAAGGACACCCATCCCTCTTGGATTGAAAACTCCATCTATCTTTAAGTCGAAATCCAATGTTCTCTGAATCGAAGTCTCCTTCTTCACCCCAATCGAAGGATGCCTCATTGTACTCTCATTTTGCTTTTGTTTCTTTTCTTTATTTTTTTAGTGGACTATTTATCTTTTTAATTAACATTAAAATCAAAATCACAAAAAATATTAGGCTAGTTGTTTTTCCAACTAAATTAATTTTGTAAATAATTAATTAATTATTTTAACATTTTTTCTTAAAATTAAAATTAAATAGACTTAGGCCTCATTTTCTTTTATACCAAAAACAACAAGAAAAATACTTCTTTTCTTTAGGATTTTTAAACGTCTTTTCTATTTTCACGCGCATTTATTTAATTCCATATTTTACTATTATTTTATCTATTTACTGGATGTAATAGATAAATTAGGATATTTACTGCTTTATTCCACCATTATCCTTGTATAATGTAAATCCCCTCCCCGAAGCATTGTAATAGCGTAGAACCTCTATTTTCTGCATTTTCTTTTTACTGCTTTTTATATTAACTGCTAGTAACTAGACATGTATGACAAAGACTGAAACCAAACGCTACCAAACTTAATAAAAAGACAAAAATAGCTGAAACACAACACACTTGCACACAAGCACCTCTAAGGTACGCCCACATTGGTTGCCTTTAAAAAACAGTCATGAGGCAGGAATGCTTTAGCAAAGACCCGTAAAATAAAAAGATCATAGCCCCTCGATGACCCTACAGTTGCCTTCTCGGTAAATGATCTAGTCCTTAAAACAGAATTGGTAAAACATCTCCATAAAATTGTCTTTGTGACTGTAAAACGTCCCTTCGAGTGTTCCTCAACATCCAAAGATAGGGCTACCTACTCACTAATAGTAGGATAGCACTGTCTAAAGGAAAAGAGGAAAAGAACAACCTTTTCGAGTATAAAAGTAGATAGCTGTTAGAAGTTTGTTCAAAAAAAATACTTTTTTGCACTTACACAAAAAACTGTTTTTTCAAAAGACATTTTTTAAACACTTTGTAGACGTTCTCTACTATCCCGAGAAACATTACAAAGTTCGCCGTACTAAGGCATTTTTCAAAACATTTTCAAACACACAAAGCACAAAAGCATCTTAAAAAATGAGCAAACCTCTAAGAGCCCGTGGAAAACCACAGATGGAAAGGGTGCTAACACCTTCCCTTTCCATAATCTACTCCCCTTACTCAGAAAACATCTTGAAAATGTCTTTTTCTTTTCTTTTCACCCTTTCCTTTGTTGGATAAAAGAAAAGACGGTGGCGACTCTTGCTTACCGCACATTTGCAAACAAAAAACGCAAAACCAGTATATAACAGTCGATTTTGCCACCGTATCACAATGATTGACCATTTCAAGGATCTAGGGGATTTATTTTTGTTCTGTGTTGCAGGGTCATGGCTTCCAGTCGTAGGAATACTATCTGGATTAACATCATAAGGATACCTTCTCAGCTCTAGGAATTAGTCTCAAAAGTTCCCGACAATTATCAATTCCCCGGAAGACATGGTCATCTACTCAGTTTGGTTACTACTGGTTTTCAGGAAGACATGATTAATGTTCTTTTCCAGTTCTTTGTCTGAAGCATCATTATTTTGCCTTCCTAGATTATCATTTGGTACCCATGATGGAAGAATTCTCTAGGTTGCTCGAAGTGCCTATTCTTGATCAGATGCCTTTCACCAGTCTAGAGCAAGTTCTGAAACCTGAAGACGTTGCATTAGCCCTACATCTGAAATGACTAGACATTGTATCCAATTGGGAAACAAGGAACGAAGTCAAGGGTTTCTCTTCTAAATTTATAATAGTGAAAGCTCAGAGATTTCTATATGCCATGAGTTTTCGTGCTTTTGAGGATATTTTGGTTTTGCTGATCTATGGTTTGGTGATATTCCCTAATCCGGACCAATTCATAGATGTGAGTACCATCAAGATATTTCTTACCCATAATCTGGTACCTACTTTTCTCGGAGATGTCTTGCATTCCCTCCATACTTGTACTATGAAGAAGCGAGAAACTCTCATGTGTTATGTACCTCTACTGTCCAGGTGGCTTATTTCGCACCTGCCCTAATCAATGATCAAGAATGAACAAGGTTTGAGGTGGTCTCAAAGGTTGATGTCACTCACTCATGTAGATATCCATTGGTGTTCTCAAACTCAGGAAAATGTCACTTTTATTGTTTGCTGTGGGGAATTTCCTTAATGTACATCTCCTTAGTATAAGAGGGGGAATCACTTACAACCCTTCTCTAACTCTATGTCAGTTTGGTTATGCTTGAAGGGACGATCCTCATGATAAACTCATCCAAGATATTATATTAGACTATGAGAATGATCCTCAAAATTACCATAAAAGGTTTATACGTGCTTGGGGCACGGTCAGAAAGACTGATAGCAAGACTTTGGGACACAAGAATTCCATTCCTCTAGAGCCTTACCTCAGATGGATGCAGTCTCGTGCTCAGAATCTTAAAATTCCATATCCTGCTATCCTACCGGTGATCAAAGAGCCTATTGTTGAAGAGGATGTTCCTCATACCATTCTTCATCCCGATATGCCTACTGACTTCGAAGAGCTACAGAAGTCCTGGATCCAACTAAAGGAAGAAAGAGATACCTTCAAAGCTCAGTTCTCTGCTAGTGAGAAGAAAGTACTAGAGTTAATGAAACGACTCCACGAAGAAGAAAGCCTTAACTCATATGTCAACACAAAAAGGAAGCGTCCATGGGAGACTTGAATTCATTTTTTTTTATTTTGTAACTCCTTTTATTAAAAGCAGTTGTAGTTTGAGTTTATTACTAAAATTTCTCATGTTTCCTTTTGTTTAAAAAAATTAAAATCCCTCAACGATCCTGGAAAACATTGCATTTGCATATCATGCATCATTACATAACAGGTTTTCCTATACAGGTTTTCTCATCTTCTTGTTGTTTATTTCAGTAAAGATGGCTCTTGAACAGACTATTAAGGAACTCCAAGCTTAGAATGCTCAATTCCCAGGAGACCCTCCTGAATGTTGCTCAAGGACAGAAGGATATGATGGTTGTGATACGGTGGGAGAACTGACTTGAGGTTTTGCGTTTGTGTTCACAAATGTTTCGGTTTAGCAAGAGTCGCCGCCGACTTTTTATTTTATCCTAAGGAAAGGTCAAAAAGCACAGGAAAGACCTTTGAGATGTTTTCTTGGGTTCGGGGAGTATATTATGAAAAGGGAAGGTGCAAACATCCTTTTCATCCATGGTTATCCATGGGCTCTTAGTTACTTGTTTACTTCACTTGCTTTGCTTTTCCAATTGTTTGAAATGGTGCTTTGTGTGTGGTTTTGAAAGATGTTTTGAAAAGAGGCCATCGTTGTGGCAACCTTTATAATGATTCTTGCTTGAATGTATACAAAGGTGTTTTTGTCTTTTGAAAAGATTTCAATGTTTTGAAAGTTGATTTGGGAAATGTTTTGAAATTGTGTTGTGAAGTGTGTTTGAAAATAGCAAGGATGTTTTTGCAAGCTTTTTGATCAAGTAACTAAGAGTTGTCTACCCTATTTTACTGAAAGATCTTTTCTTATGTTTTTAACCCTTTTGACAGTTTTGTTTCACCATTGCATTTGGTGAACAACCTTGTGTTGGGATGTTAAACGGGACAGGCGCGGGTCATCGTATAGACCATGATAGCAATTATGTCAAGTATCTTTGGCAATTTTTTCTTGAGGGACTTGATCATTTTTGTTTAGACAACCAAGATAGCGTCATCGAGGGACTATGATCTTTTGTTTTGTTTTTGTTTTGCCAAAGTACCCAACATGCATACCATGGCCCATTTTTGAAGGCAACAAGTGGATTGTAACCCTAGGGGTGCAACTGTGCCTTGTGTTTGATTTTCATGTATTTTTGTCTTTGATTAGGTCAAACTATTGTTAATTTGGATTTTTTCATACAAACCCTAATTCTCTAATCATGGCATAATTGAAAGCATAAAAGTGCGAGAATTTAAAGTTCTAAACTATTACAACATGATTATGGGGATGGGGGTACAATTTTGAATGGGGTGTATTTGACAAAAAATATAAACCCTAATTTATTATTACATCCAAATTGAATTTAATGTGCAAATAATAAATGGGCAATATTTAATTAGACAAGATAAATAAATGTTAAATAAAATGTATTATGCAAAAAAGAATTTTTTATTGTTCATGTATGCAAAAGTATTTTTTTAATGTAGAAAGTATAAAGAAATAAATAAAAGATTATTTTAATTTGTTTTTATGGTAAAACCCTAATTTCTTTAAATAAATATAAATATTATATATTATTTATATACTAGAAATATATTAATATGTACAAAAATAAAATATATTGAAAAAAAAGTTTTTTTTAGTATAAATAATAATAAAAATAAAAATGTAATATTTTTGTATTTATATATAAATATATATATATATAT